>OX940899.1:22854092-23422282 GCA_954871355.1 Cabera pusaria
CCAACGAGGTATAACAATTTAGGGTTTGTATTACATTTCGTGGAAAAAAGTAGTTTTATAGGCGACAGTGTAGAAGATAATTTACAATAAAAAGTAAAATAAAACAATAGGTAAAGCATGAAATGTCATCAGGATGCGACAATGTATCCGAAATAGAGGCGCCCATGTTGAAAATGAACTGTAAAATAAGGAAAAGTTGTGTGAAAACATTTAACAAATGACATTTCATGCTTTACCTATTGTTTTATTCCACGAAAATCCACGAAATGTAATACAAACCCTAGATTGTGATACCTCGTTGGATAGCTGATGAACCGTAGATATTTTAAAAAACATCTGCCGAACAAGTGCCATAATATATTTTTTAGATATTCCTTAGAGAAAAATAAACTTTCTAATATTTTTTTTAATTTCTTAACTTTCACTTGTCTACTTCGATCTATTCAACTAACTTATGCACTATTTTGATTATTAACGCGTTAAAGCATCTTATTACACAAGTAAAAATGCAACAACAATAATAATAAGACACGTAAAAAAAACACAAATCATTGTAGTAGCCTAAAAATCGGCAATTAAAAAAAAAAAGTCGTATATTTCGAAAAGGGTTAAGTTTAGGGTGGGGTGTTTCATAGAGAAATAAGTCAGAAATTACGGGTACTCCACGCCCTTCACGGATCTAGCACGACTTCTCCTGTAACCCTGTATAATTAAATAAAAATAAATATCCCGCCAATGTTGGTTAAATTCTTTTTTGTTTTCATTATGGCTCCATACGATTAGTGTATTCAGCCAGATTCAAGTATAGAAAATTGTTCAAGTTTTGGAAAATTCAAGTCATTATGTTGAGTCAAAGTGACATTTCTGCGTTGTGAGTTCTGTGTCAAGTTGAAGTCACAGTCTAGTCCAAGCCTTACTAAAGATGTGAACTTTAGTGAAGATTTTCCGGATTTTGGTTAGAACACAAATAGCATGTTTTTCAACATTGTGCTGTTTCCCTACACTCGCATTCATTCACCGGCACTTAATGGTTAATAATCCACATTTATTATATATTACTAATAAAATATGAAAAACATAAATACTATAAGTAGGTACTACTATTAATTTTCTCGCAGTCAATTGTAAAAAGAAGATTACACGACTCATGAATAAAAAAAATAATCTCGGTTCTTGTATCCCTCGCTCCGCTCAGGATTCTAATCTAGAATCCTTCGCTGCTCTCGGGATCCAACTTAGTCCTTCTAATTAAATTGCCTTTTTATTCACTTGTTGTATAATCTACTATTTTCTGTTTCTACACACTGAAGTCCGACCTATATATTTATGTTTTCTGTGAGAGAAAATACATACATACTTAAAATCACGCCTTTTTTCCGTTGGGGTAGGCAGAGACTATTTCTTTCTACAGGCTACGATCCTGACATACCTCTTTCGCTTCTTCCACTTTCGTGAGAGGAAATAGATGTATATTATTTTTAAATACTTAATAAAGCGATTGGACGCTGCACATTCGTTGGCAAGTTCTACTACCTCATGACATGACTCATTATAACTAAAATAATCATAATGACGCAAGTTGTTCAATTTTTAGTTTTTAAACCGAGAGGTTTAAAAACAAAAATTTAATGAATAAGAGATTATTCAGCGAAAAACTTTAGACGTATTATTACATACGAATCTATAGAGAAGCCAAGATAAGAGATAGTAAAGTACATAGGTTTATCCTAGAAAAGACAATTACGTTTCAGGACTGCTTAAAAAAACTTCGTAGATAGAAATTCTGACGACCTTGTGTGAAATGTGTGTTATTGGTTTGTTACGAGCAATGTAATTGCATTTTTCGGAAAGAATTGTAGCTCATTCTCCTCGTCGGGGAGTCAGTCAAAAACGACCTTGCCTTACGAATCAAAATTGATACAGCCATTTTAGCTATAGACTGTCACATAGATATATAGCTCAAATTTTAAGAATTTCAGTCAAAAACGACCTTGCCTTGCGAATCAAAATTGATACAGCCATTTTAGCTATAGACTGTCACATAGATATATAGCTCAAATTTTAAGAATAGGCCATAGGATACTTTTTAACGCGAGCGAAGCCGCCGGGCACAGTATTATTTTGTAGTAGTATTTTGATATAACATTAACATCGTGAAATGAATTATTTTATTATTAGTTTAAAACCAACAAGCAAACTGGCTTCCATTTCTCCCTTTCCCTGCTCATTGGACGCATATGTTTGGTAATAATAAAAGACGGGACGTTTTCCCCCTTCAATAACACCATATCCCCCTAACCAAGTTGGTTGCCAACATCGAGTTACTACCACCGACCGAACGATTCACAAAATTGAGTTATAGTACGATATTTTGTAAAGTCAAGCCATTCGTTTCATTCATACATTCTGAGAATGTTTAATATGTCGGAATAACGACTGAAATGATTTTGGTAGAATTAGGTAGGGTAAACTCTGGTAATTACTTTTGATCGTAGAAAACAAGTAAAATGTTAAATTATAGGTAGTTATTTGTAATACTACACGATGTGCCTGTGCTGTACATTTTCAGAAAGGTCTGTCTATGCCTTTTGTACGCATTGTCGTTAGAGGCTCGTACTTAGTACATTACAAATTGGGTATTGGTACATAGTAGATATGAGATACATCAGCCGAAAATGGCGTTTGTATAATGGCGCACTTTGTAATGGAGTGGACGAATGTAAGAAACCTGACCACACATACTAGAGCAAGAAAGAAGAGTTATATTAATAAGTTGCTTGTGTCCCAGCCCTAACTAACCTACAGCAAAACTATTCATCCTATTTCATACCATTTTCTAAAGTTTTTATACTTTTCATCTAATAAATTCATACTTCGACTGTCGTCATAGAAAAGATAATAATACTATGTATGCTGTCGTGCCGCATGATGAGAGCGTGTTGTTGTAAATGTAATGAGTCCTATAGAATCAAAAGCGAAATCAGTCCTTAGAATACATATTGAAGATTCAATATAAACGTTTGTCGATTCCCGCATTTGAAACTAATGATGATTTTGCAAGTTGATTTTGAACGCCATATTGATATAAATTAGAAAAATATGTAACGTGATTTTAAATTCCCTAAACGGCCATATCATTAACTCATTTTTGTAAAATTCGACAGATTGCCGACTTTACGATTCTATACGACTCAAATATGGTAATAAAAGTGACCCACCTGTGCCAATCTAAGCACTTGCTGCGTCTGTGCTTGCGTGAGCGAGTTGGGTAGATTCCATCCATTGGTGAGAGCTTGCACGGTGGCGGCCGTGAGGCCCGCGTGCGGCATCTGCATGGCCGCCGCGGCTGACGGGGAGTGGCGCTGCGTGCCGGCGCGGCGGCCGCGGTTCGACGCGTTGTTTACGTTGTTGTAGTTCATCCCCGCGGCGCCGCCGACGCCGACGCCTCCGACCACGCCCGGTGGAGGCGCCGGCGGCGCTCTCGTCCACTGCCCGCCGCCTGACACTGCACCTATACATCACAACCCTGTTAGTATATTTAGAACAACTTCACACTCAGGGGTTTTCTTTTTATGAGCCTTCTGCTTGGCCTAGCTCGTTAGAAAGTAAATGTAAAATGTTTAGGTGGTAGGAGCATTATATCAATGTATGGTGAAACGGATATCTATCAGATATTTTAAAAAAATCCAAATTAATGTTTTAAAAACGTTTGTAATTCTGTCACTCTATCTGTGTATTACCATAGAAAAGATAATAATACTACGTATAGAACGGACACTCTGTTCCCCCCACCAATTCCGGGCTTCCTCACCCCGCCACCGACTCTGGAGCTGTCGAGGAGCTGCGCTGAGCAAGGACGCCACACGCGTACGACTATAGAACAATTACTACTCACGGAGAGAAGAACATCAACTTCATACATTTATGTTGGGACCAGTAGACACTGGAGGTTCAAATTTACGTAGGTTCTTATTACGTAGGTATATAATAAACACTTAATTATATTAGTATACCTACATACATATTCGAATTTTAGAATTCATTTTCATAAATGAAACAACGATATATACTCGTGCGTAATTGTTAAACGCACGCGCTGCCTCGCCCGAGCGTGCCGCGCCCGAGCCGAACGTTGTCGGTTTATATCGATGGCATCGATGCTCAAAAGCGCCTCAGTAAGTATGCCGCACACACTCAAGATAATTGTGTTTTGCCTCGCTTGTTCGACGAACGACGGAATGGTTTGTGTCATGGATAAAGAACAGTGCCTTAAATTAATACAGTAATCGTATGCGACATAATATGCTAAGCCCTAAATTAGGAGTCAAATTCTGCTAAATTCGTAGAAATCTGTTAAATCTGGTCATGCTGGCTGGCTCAGCCTCACCGTGGCTTGGCCTTGGCGCGCGCGGCACCCTCATGCACAAAATAATGGACCGAGGCGGCCTCGCGCAACAATCGTTGCGTGGCAAAGGTCCGAGGCTGCCTCGCTAGGCTGCGAACCGGCGAGCCAACGGTTTATTGGTTCGCGGTTGGCTTACGGTGGTGAGGTGATCCATTGGCGAGCAAGACAGATTCACCTTGCACCGCAGACGTAGAATTTCAAGCATGCACAAGTTGCACAACGAGCCAGCGCGCCAATCTACCGAAACTATCGAGCAAATTATGTTTAACTAGAAGTAAAAACCTTTCTATCATAAAAGACATCAAAGAAGTAAAATCCAAATCGGTTCAAACTTTGAACCCCCGTTTCATCCCCTTAAATGGTGAATTTTGAAAAATCCTTTCTTAGCGGATACTTACGTCAAAATAGCTATCTGCATGCCAAATTTCAACGCAATCCGAAACAATATTGATTTCAGACTTTGTTACACCACTTCACCCTTTTAGGGGTGGCATTTCGAAAAAGTTGAAAGAAACACGTATTTACTTATTTATTTACTGAAGCACTTGTGTGAAGTTTCGAATAGAAAAAATATCTAATCTTGTTTCTCCTTAAAAACTTTGAACCCCTGTTTCATCCCCTTAAGAGGTGAATTTTAGAAAATAATTTCTCAGAGGGAACTAACCAAATGCATATCTGCATGCCAAATTTCAGCACAATCCGAAACAATACTGATTTTCAGACTTTGTTACCCCATTTCACCCTCTTAGGGGTGGAATTTCAAAAAAGCCTAAAACAGGTATTTACTTATTTTTTTGAGGCACTTGTGTGAAGTTTTGAATGAAAAATTCTATGTAATCTTGTTTTTCCATACAAACTTTGAACCCCCATTTCATCCCCTAAAGTGGTAAATTTTGGAAAATCCTTTCTTAGTACACCTTTACGTAGGTACTAAGACAAATGTACCCTCAAAATTTCAAGTCTCTACGACCAGCGGTTTAGGCTGTGCGTTGTCTATCAGTCAGTCAGTATGTCAGTCAGGACAAAGATTCTTATAGTATTAGATTGTTTTTGTTGTTTGAAAACTTAGGAAAAAATATATATACGGTCGAATTGAGAAACCTCCTCCTTGTTTTGAAGTCGGTTAAAGACATGGAAAATCACATATTTAAGATTCATTCATAATTTCATCCAGATCCATTTAGCAATGTCTGCGTGATTGTGGAACAAACATTTTCACATTTTATGTATTTAGTGCAGTTACTCGTACATTATTTATTCTGTGGTAGTGTCCCACTGCCCCGCAAAGGTCTCGTTGCCTTCCAAGAATCTCTTTCTAGTACCATGTCTGTCCATCTAGTCCCGTGAGACATTAGATCATCAAGCTACCTCTTTTGTGGTCTCACTCACGTGATTGGGTTGGGGGACATAGAAAAGAAAATTCTCCAACATGTTTTGAACATTTTGGCGTAGTAGGTACTATTCATTATTCTGTGATTTTGGACAAAACGTGTCGGAGTCACGCGGACGTGCGGTAGGCGTGACTCCTGTGAAAAAACACAACAAAATAAGTAACTGAAACGTGTCAAGTAATTTCATCTTAATCCGTGAGTTACAAGCGCGGCGCGGGGAGCGGTGCCGATATGCGATGCATAAGTGATTTTTTAGGGTTCCGTACCCAAAGGGTAGAACGGGACCCTATTACTAAGACTCCGCTGTCCGTCTGTCTCCAGGCTGTATCTCATTAACCGTGATTGTTAGACAGTTGACATCTTCAATGTAGTGTATTTCTGATAAAAATTAAAGGGGGTCCCAATAAAAAAACGTGTTTTTAGGGTTCCGTACCCAAAGGGTGAAACGGGACCCTATTACTGAGACTCCGCTGTCCGTTTGTTTGTCTGTCTGTCCGTCTGTCACCAGGCTGTATCTCATGAACCGTGATAGACAGTTGAAATTTTCACAGATGATGTATTTCTGTTGCCGCTATAACAACAAATACTAAAAACAGAATAAAATTAAAAATTACAGAGGGACCCCATACAAGAAACGTGTTTTTTTCGGCATTTCAATATAACGCCATCTATGAACGCTTAAGTAAACGTCCATTGTTATATTGAAATGCCGATCCCTAACACTTTTGTGTAAACTTTCACTTAGATAGCGTTAGACGTTAGATGGCGCTATAAGAAATAAGCATGGGGCTCACAACTCATGTTTATTAATTATTATTTTTTGCTGGCGAAAAATGATAGTGGTATTTTTTGCTCGATCTTATAAAATACCTACCGTAGTGTGGTACGGATCTCTACGACTGCGAGTCCAACTTGCACTTGGTCAGTTTTATTTACTATAGCGTTATCTATGAACGATTGTTTACTTCAGTGTTTTACAACCTTTTTCATGACGCGACCCCTTAGTATGAAAAAAAATTACGCGACCCCCTATTTGCACTGTTTATAATCTGTAATTTATTATATTGCTAGCTTCTGCTTGTGGCTTCGTTCGTGTGGCCTACCGGATATGTTTTAAAAATTTTTGAAACAAATATTATAAGCACTCTCAACCACAACATCCACAAATGCTCTTTAATTAATATTTTCTTTAAAAGTATATTTTCAAACTTTGTTTTTTAGGGTTCCGTACCTCAGAAGGTAAAAAAAGGAACCCTTATAAGATCAATTTCTTGTCCGTCTGTCTGTCTTTCCGTCTGTCCGTGTGTCACTACCGATTTTCTCAGGAACGGGTGGACCTAGCAAGTTGAAATTTATAACAGATACTGAGGTCTATAGTCCCTATTAGGTGTATAAGGTCCTGAGTCAACACGATAAAAAGATATGGGGGCCAATGTATATTTTCGCGAAAACTTGTAAGTACCAAAATTTACCTTAATTTTCAACTTTTTATTATTCGGAATTTTTCCTTTACTTGTTCTGTAAGACCTTGCATTTAACCAAAATTGACAATTCTAGGTCAACCGGAAGTACCCTATAGGTTTTGGGTCGAAAACCTATAGGGTACTTCCCGGTGACCTAGAATCATGAAATTTGACAAGAAGCAAGGTCTTACAGCACAAATTAAGAAAAAAATAAAAAAAGTTGAAAATTTAAGGTTAGCCCCCCCACACATACATAGTTTACGCCAATTAAGGTAATATGAGCGCTGATACAATTAAGAAGTCTAGCTTAATTGGTAAATGCCAAAGTTGGTACAAAAGCCGCGGTGGGCGAGTTCAACTTGACTTGGCCGGTTTTTTTATTTTAATTCAAAGCAATAACTTATGCTATGGAATATGTGTCCATACCTCAAATAGAAAAAAGAACCCTTATAGGATCAATTTGATTTCAGTTTATCCATGTGTCAAGACCCTTTTTCTCTGGAACGCGTAGACACATAGAGGTTTCAAGTTGAAACTTGTATCAAATACTCAACTGTATCTTTCGGCTGTTAAAAAATCCAAACTTTTAAGTCAACGCAATTAAAAAATATGACCGTTTTATTTTTCTCAGTCAATTGTTTGAAAGATAGACACTTCCAATGTGGTAAAATGTGTTCCTCCCCTCCCCTCCTCCAACTTTTAAAATAAGAGTGACAAATCTAAACAAATCTAAAATAAAACTGGCCAAGTGCGAGTCAGACTTTGTCCCGCACACGGAGGGTTCCGAACGCCATCTGTCGAATTTCTAACACCAACTAAGTAAACGTTAACACAAAGGTAGAATAGTATTATATAGTAGTAATAGTGGTAATAGTAATTGAAGTAATTAATATTATTAAATATCTGGTTGACCGAGCTTTGCTCGGTATTTTTTGCCACTTAAACTGACAAATATGACTCTTCCCGACATCTATTGACGAATAATAATACAATTTTTTTTTATTGAGAGTGTAATAAAAAATTTGTGTTTATAAAAATATAAACGTTACTGGTTGTAACATGAAGGTTATAGAGTATAAAAAGCTAAAAATTAATGTTAGGTAGACAGTATTTATGAATATCGAGCGCCCTTGTTCTACCAAGATCTAAAACTTACCAGGATAAATCAGCGGTGTCATTGAGACTTTTAATCTCGGACCGGGGGACAGGCAAATGATATAACACTGTTTTGGGAATGTATGACAAATTTTAATACTTCAAAACGTCCCTTACCTCCAAAGTGAGTTACATTACTTAGTTAAAGCCGCAATACTATGTCTAAACATTTGACTATAAATACCATTCGGTTTTCGTTACTTTTTAGGTTAATTTATTTTACATTTTACTACTGAAATTTGGTTATTGTCTTTCTTGCATCTTGCGAATATGAAATTAAAGTTTTAAGGGTAATAAAAAGAGTTATAATGAAATTAGCTTAGCTGCAGCGTCCGGTGGCGTCTGAGCACACCACTCTAAACAGACGTCATTCATCGTCGCACCAACAGCTCAAAACTACGACGACATCCAAACGGTGTGCGTCGCACAAACACCTCAAACTAACGACGTCTTCCAGCGTCGAACAAACAGTTGACGACACCCATAGTCGCACAAACAGTAGACGGCAGTCGCCCAAACAGCGCCAAAGGCTGTAACCAAAAATCCGATTGTAATTTGTCGCCATGAAGGATGACGCGAAACATTTTAGGTTATCAAAAATTGACTCACCGCAAAATCACGACGTTATCATATGGCACTACGCCATAAGCACGCCGAGTATTATCGCGAAGGCGATTTGGAATACGGATTCACTTAATTGAATCCGATTTATAAAATTTTCTAAAAAATGAGCCCTTTGTATGCCTAGGGGCAAGAAAAAGTGACGTCTCCGATCGAGAATTGACAGATGTCAAAGTAATTTTTTTTTTGAAAGATTGTCTATAGGATATTGAATGATCCACAGACCAAGTAATAACTCGATTATTTAAAATCGACTAAAAATGGCTAAATACGAAAATGTTCTAAATTATTTAAAACCAAAAGGTAATTTTGTCAGTCTTAGAAGCTGAAATGTGCTTCCAAACGAAAAATATGTAACGAGTCGAAATACCTCGTTACAAGAGCAACTAACTGCTTTACTGATACAGTACTTCTACTCGCCAATAGATGTCAGGAAGAGTATATTTTAAGTTGATTATCAATAAAGTTGATTATTGAAAACACGAATAAAACAACATTTTCTGAAAATGACTCCTAGCTAGATCGATTTATCGCCCCCGAAATCCCCTGTAGGTATACTAAATTTTATTTAATCGTTGGAGCCGCTTCCGCGATTCAGATTAAGGTAAAGACGATAGCGCCATCTTAGCAACTAGATAGGTGGCGCTGCGCTATCGTAAAAAACTTTTTTAAAACTTTTCTTTAATTTTTAAGTTTGTTCTGTTCTTAGTATTTGTTGTTATAGCGGCAACAGAAATACTTCATCTGTGAAAATTTCAACCGTCTAACTATCACATACATGAGATACAGCCTGGTGACAGACGGACAGACAGACAGACAGACAGACAGACAGACAGACAGACAGACAGACAGACAGACGGACAGACGGACAGCGGAGTCTCAGTAATAGGGTTCCGTTGGTACCCTTTGGGTTCGGAACCCTAAAAAGATAGTGGTATTTTCTTATTTTCAGCATTTTTGCATCATGCCTACCTCCCTGCCTATCCCCTCCCTTCCCCTTCCACTCCCCCTTCCCCCTCACAAACTTTGAATGTCATATTTATTTATATCGAAACAACAGCCTAAAAAATAAAACAAACAGAAAAAAAAAAATGGCGTGAAAGCGAAACAAACAGACAGATAGTTACTTTCGCAGTTATAATATTAGAATAAAACCCAGAGATGGCGCTAGCGTAGATTTTAATAGCTCTCCTTTAAATATTGCTTAAATGTATGAGATATTTAATGCATCGTGCAAAATGATTTTAAGGCACAAACGATATTTTCCATGATATTGAAACTGATGCACTTCTCGATTAAACATCTCAAAAATTGAACTTGTTTAAAAATGTTTCCTCTTTATAATATTAGTCTGGATGTGTGTTTGCAGATAACATCGTCGTTTAAGAACAGATTTTAATGATTATTTTTGTTGGAAAGGAGATGTCCCAAGGGTGGTACAATTGTCTGGAAGAGATGGCTTTTAGCGATATGACAGCGGTCTTTCATTTCCTAAATTTTATCATGTGCAAATAAAGTGTATTGTATAAAATAAAGTGTATTATGTATTTAGTATTGTATTGTATAATTTGTATATATCTTTATATATATAATTCAATTTTATGTGTGTATGTCACTGAACTCCTCCTTAACGGCTGGACTGATTTATATGAATTTTGGTATATGTGTTTATGTTAGTCCATAGATGGTTTAGATTAACAATTGGACCGGATAGGTGGCGCTGCGATCGGGCAGGACAACATTGGCCAGATCCGCTAGAATATATGTATGTATTGAATTTTTAAATCATTACATTACACTATATTTATTAATATAATAATTCATGATTTATAATTAATACAAGTAAAGCTTAACTTTTATTTAGGATCAGTTTTACCAGAACTTCTTCTTCTTCTTATGGCTTTTAAACGCTGCTTGGCGTTTTTCTGCCAGTGTCAAAAGTATGGCCAGTGTACAGTATATTAACAAGAAAAAAAAATCCAACAAAAGAAAAATTAATGAATTAAATATGAACTTAAATAATTGCTTAGAAACATTGCATTTGTTTTGCATTTAAAATAGAAATTTATAAGCGAATATTATTAGATTTTATAAAATTACTTAAAATTCATACAAACGGAGTAAATACATATGAAAGGAGATATTTTATATTAACGGGATGAGGAATTCTGGGGCTTATGGCTTATTACCAGAACTTCCTGATAGCCTTTAGGAAGTTATCTGATAGATATTTGACAACTTTAAAATAGTGTCATCTTATGTTCTGATAACTATCTGAAACTATATCAGGAAACAGTGAAAATGGGCCTTAGAATTATATCTCAAATATGATTCACGCTATTTTTACGAAATTAATGTTTTGTTTTGATATCATGTTTTGTTCTATTATATTTGTACATATTGATAAAATCAAATTAAATTAATTGATACAAGAACTTTAATTGTTTTTTTTATTATAAATAATTAACTTTACTAGATATATATAAAAGAGATTGACACACATGCCAAAAATCATACAAGGTTTTAAGATTTGCTATCAGACAGTTTTGTTATTCTACACCGACCATGTAGCATTATTTTTACATGTCAAGGTTCCTTTTGAAGGTTTGACCTTCTGTCTTCTCAAGAAAGCTGTATAATAGTTACCTACAGGGTATAAGGTACCTTGTTGGGTTTTAATTATTATTCATTTATTGTACTTTATTATTAAGAACTGAAACAAGCTTTGGGGGTGCATGTATTAGTACGGTTGGCAACCCTACATTACATAGATTTTTAATCTGCCCATATACTCAACAGATTTGAATGAAATTTCGCACAAAGATAGTTTATAATTTTGATAAACACAGAATAGACACTGTATATACATATTTTATTATGCAGACACAGCTACAATGATCGATAAAATGTACCAGTTCAGTCCTATAGTTTCAATGTACTGGGTAGCTTATTAGTAGAACTTACTAGTATTAACCAAAGTCACATTTACAAGACAAGCACTTGCCGGCCCTGTACACCAAGCATTGTCCATAAATGACAAAACCATACCGCCTGGAGTAGAGGGCACAGGAGTGGGTTTCTAGCGTGACTCTCAAAAGGTTAAAGAATATGTACTTTTTACAAAACGCACCAGGTAGTTTAAAGAATTATTAATTATCGTTTCTAATATTAAACTGGCTATGTTAACCAAATGATTATGCTTTGTAATTAACGAAGGTTCAAATTTGAGAGAAATTACATCGTGATTCATTGACCAAATTATTCAAACAGAGATGCATCATGTGGTCTGTGTGCGCAATTATTCTTCACGCTTCCGCTTTTGAAAGATTGAGCCAAAGAAGAAAAATTCTTGGGTCTAACGACTCTTTACTAAGTTTGTTCCTAAAGAAAGTTACCGACAATGACCTATTAGTACAAATGAATAGGAAGAATTATCTCGAGGAATAGTTCTTTCTCGTTCAGTGGGAATTTATTCCTAATCATTCTTCGTACATGAACTACGTAAGACTAGTATTTGCGTTCATCAATTTAAGAGATGGAGTCAAACCACTGAAGTTCACCTTGTCATAGTCATAGCCAGCAGTACATCTACTGCTCATAATGTTAGCTGTAAAATATAAACATGTATCTCACCTTTAGCAGATATAAGCAGCTGTGTGTCCATCACTTTGTTAGGCCAGTACTCTTCAAAGTCTGTGCCGGGCGGGAAGTAACTTTTAATGTCTGATAAACTGATCACAGAGCACGTCTCACTTGCAAATAGTTCATTTCTGATCCCTTGCACTTTACAACAGAACTTCAGGTACGACAGGTCCCAGCCTTTCAGCTGATCCGCTTTTAACTTTAGATTGTCCGTCTCCCCCTCGAAGTAAAACAAGGGAACAAACTTCTGTCCATCCCGCACCGTGTACGGGACCACAGATTCTTTATTAATTCTAATGAACCCACACTTGTCCTTATTGTTCGTGGAACCACGCAACAACTTATTGTAGCACACGTCCAGAAAGTTGTAGAACTCGTACGCGTCCGACAGCCGCACCACTAGGTCCTTCTGCGTGAAGGGCTCGCGGCCGAACTGTCCATCGCAATGCCGGGTGTTGATCTCGTTCAGCAACCGCGCCTCGATCTCCGTAATGTAGTAGCTGCGGATGCAGGTGCACGAGTAGATGTCCGCGTGCAGATAATTCAGGTACTTGTTAAGCAGCTTTATCTCCACCATGCGCACCGCCACGTACTTCTCCCCGGACCGGTAGATATACGGGATGTGGCACTTGCCCAGCATGTCCCAGCCGAAGTGGCCCTTCCAGCTGGCTTCGTCGGGCGCCGGAGTCTTCTTGTCGGCGTCGGCGGCGGGCCGCGGCGGCTCGGTAGGCGCGACGGCGCCCGGCTTGCGCGTCAAGAAGTTCAGGATGCCCATCTGGCCGCCGGCGCCCGGTGGCGCAGCGCCCGCCATGGCACCGGGCTGGGGCCGCGCGGCCGCAGCCGACGCCGCCATCGCCTTCGCCTTGTTGGCTTCCACCATCTTGGCAGCCAGCTCCCTGATCTCCGCCTCGTCGGGCCGCTCAGTCTTCACCTTCACGGTGGGATCCGTCATTTTGGCGGTTTTTCGCACTCTCACCCCTCGAAACCTTCGCGGCTCCCGTCCTTCGGCTCCTCGGAGCCCGAGGCTACATTCTGCACCACCACGCTCACAAGTTTCAGTCAAAAATGAGTAAACGAGCGCACTGAACGATTCACTTTCGAGTTATCACTGAATGAGTTTGACAGTTCACCGTTGCGAAAATGATATGTATTGAAATAAAATCACTGGCGTCTTTAGTTAGACCGCCTGCACTGACGATAGTTTCGCGGCGGCCTCTCAGTCCATGTGACAAGACGAGGGTCGACGGCTTCACACTGGAAAATAAGTTTCCGCACTGTTTAGGGAAGCTAACTTTTTAAAAACAGTTTTCGCGGCAATTTCTAATAAGCCGTGTGACACTTTTTGATCGGTTCCGAACTGATTTAAGGATTTACAGAATATTTTTGATTTATTTTCCACGCTGTGGTAGATAGGGAACATGAAACCCAAATTTTGTGAAATGCCCAATACCGTTGTGTAGTAGTCTCGTGAGGAGTTCACATCTCGTGTACATTTTTCACCTTTTGGTGAGTCAGCAGCTTACAAAATGGCCGCCGGCAAGGCTTTGTTGGCCAATCGGTGCCATTGGTAGCGGTCATACCTACTCGTTGATGACGTAAAGGCACTCCTCACGAGACTACTTCTCAAGGACTTTTCATTTTGTTTTATTTTAATCAGTCTATTTTTAGCAAAACCTAGACAATTAGTACAAAAATACGATCTAATGAACTTATTTTGGTTAAATATGTCTCAAATAGCTTTGCTTTCAAGGCTATAGACATAAGTTTATCAATACCTAAAACTAATTTATGAATGTACTCTACAAAGTAGTCGCTGTCGGTAGTCTCGTGAAGTGGTTTCCTTGTCACTTAGAAGTTCCCATTGATTCGAACGAGGTAAATTCGACTTTATGCGCGCGGCATAAGGTTGAATGGTTTTTCAAGTATTTATAATATAGATCTTATGTCACATCAGTATGGAGACTAGCCGACGCGCGCATTCCTCGAACAATAATCTCCTGCATGAGTAAACGAGACAGCGCTAAAGTAAAAAGTAGATGTCAAATGTTTAGGTATTTTACTATGAACGTAAAGAGAACGTAGGTAGGTAGGTAATGCAATTACAAGCTTACGTAAGCACTTCTAACCTACTTTGGAAGTAGGTACCTATCACTTGATTTCGCTGTACCTATGGCATTTTTTTATTAAATTTACCAATTCTATGACTGGTATTTGAGGTTTGAGGTCAATTCCGGATTTCCTCTTTTCTTATACATAGAAGCATAAAGCATATAATACCTGTATTAACCTAGGTAGGTAGGTACTACCTTCCTATTAGGCACAGAACACGGATATACTATAAATCCACTTGCCTTTTCAGCATAAATAATAAGACAATATCTATCCACCTAGGTAAATCTAATAAACTAAGTAGGTAGGTAGTACCTATTAAACCTAGGTATACCTACTAGATTTTGATATGATAGGATCGGATTATTAGAGGTAGGTAGGTAGATAAGTAGTAGAGAAATTTTTAATAACAAATTAATACAATTAACAAAATCATACAACCAACATCGAATTAAATTAATTAATTAAATCACGGAACACGATCGTGTTCTGCGGAATTTATTTAGATATTTATTTATTAATTAATTACATTTATTTACCAAGAAATTCTTTTCACAAAATAAATAAAAGTAAAGAGAGACTGAGATAACTCATTTAATCTCAGAGGCTTAAAAAGCAATTTATCAAAGGCAAGTAGTTATACCAGCCAAGTAACCTACCTACGTATGAAACTCAAACACCAAGGGTTCCGCAAGTTCCGTTTACGCTATTGTCACAGTTTTACAATCTATACTAATATTATAAAGAGAGAACATTTATATTTTTGTATTTTTAACCGACTTCACAAAAAAGGAGGAGGTTCTCAATTCGTCTGTATGTTTTTTTTTTTTGTGTGTATGTTACGCGATTTCTCCATCAATTGTGAACGGATTCAAATGATTCTTTTTTTAATAGGTAGGATACGTTTCCGAGGTGGTCCCATTTTAATTTTATCGAGATCTGATTAGTATCACCAGAGATATGGAGATAAATACCTCAAACATAGGAGAATGTACTAGTTTTAGTAGAAGAGTCCCAAGAAGATTACACACAAGGGGGTTGCTATAATTTAACTTTGAAATTTATTACATCAAATATTTACAGCAAATATACAACTTAAAAATAAATAAAACTATTTGAAATGTTATAAATAAAAATTAAACTAGTTATAATTTATAAGTAATATTTACAAATAGTACATAGATATACAACTTAAAACTAAATTAAGATGAAAACTATTTAAACTGATACAAATACGTAAAATGTTATAAATAAAAAACAGAACCTAGGTCGCAGCTGTCTGCCGGTAACGTTCCCAAAAAGCTGGCGACGTTACCTCGTTGAATTGCTAGGCTAATCCGTTGGCCGAGGTAAGCGCCAGCTCTTTGGTCATGAGTGACGTCTATTAAACGTCTGGACAGCTCCTTTACAAAACCCCGGGCATCTCGACCCCACAGACCCATTGTTTCGACCCCAAACGGAAGAAAAATGTAGCCATCACCAATGGCAGCATATTTCCTCCGTTTGAGGGTTTCTGCCGCATCCGCTGCCGCACCCGCTGCTCGTGAGGTCCCGCATATGTGGGACGCTGCTAACGTGTCAGCACACGTCGCGTCCCACACCAACGGTCTCCCTCGGCACCACGGAACCAACGTCATACCGTCGGGTCTCTTGCCATCGTCACGTGATATACCGTTCGGCTCTAATATAGCCGGCACGTTCACGGTGGCAAGGGCCCGACGAATGACGTCATTCAAAGAGGCGTGACGTGAGAGACGCCCTGCACTGCGGCGGCATGACAGGCCATGGTGGCCTAATCTGTCTACTTCACTGCCGCAGTGACAATTGTGAGGTACTGTCCGGGAGATGCCCAGACGTAATCCCACAGCAATGGAGAAGCTGTCATCGTCCATAAGGGTACCTATGTTGGAAGAAGGTAATGCGTGTAGCCAGTATCCAGATTCTTTTTCACGTGTGGCAAGGAGACGAGCCCGGTCCCTAATATCAACACTTTTTTGAAATAGTTTATCTTGAATAATTTTACAAAGGGGCTCGTCCCATAGCCTTTGTGAACTAAGTTTTTTGGGTAAGACCTCACCTGGACAAGCCAAAGACCAGGCCGTTTTAGCTTCTTCTACGTATGCTATGGAAATTTCAGATGATGATTTTGAAATTATTTTTTTAAAAAGATCTGAAACACTATTAGTAGAAGATAAAAAGGCCGGTAGCGAAACACTTGAAATTTTGCGGAAATTTTTTTTTTCAAGGTTGCTATTGCATATAAGATATTCTTACGGTAACTGTGAGCGAGATAGAAATAAAGGTGGGGATAATTTTTTTTAATATCTTATAGACAAGCGTTTGACCACTATCTCACCTGTTGCTAAGTGATGATGCGGTCGAAGATAGAGAAGTGGACTAGAATGGGAACTGGCTCTCAAGGATAGCTGCCGGAAAACATTAGATGTTTGGCGACAGATTTTCTGACTTGAGGGTGGTAGCTGGCCAGGCGGACACTAGATATGTTCTACCACCATGCGGGGGTTATAGGTTTCTTAACGATGTTTTCCTTCACCGGAGGGCCACTGTGAGAAGCGCACATATATTTTTCGATAGAAAAATTCATTGGTGCACGGCGGTTTGAACTCGGTACCACGGCATCAAAGCCGACCGTTCTCCCAATTACGCCACCGGGCCCTCAATAAATAAGTATATATTAATAACTATAATAAATAATTATATATAAATATAAATAATTTGTCTTCACAGGAATGTTCTACCGGGCAAAGTCTTGTTAGGATGCAAACTTTTTTAAACATACCTAATATTTTTTGACATGACATGACATTTGGCGAAGATGGCTGCCATTTCAGTCCCGCGACACTGCATACATAATTAAATAACTCAGAATTATGAACGTACTTTGTACCAATCAACACAGCAAAAAAAAATTATAAGCATAAACCACATATTATTATAATAGTTACTACGTAAATAATACTTTCCGTTGTTAGGTTGGCTACACAGTGCTTTCATAATTCGGGTATCCACAATATAGGGAAGTGCCTCTTATAACGTAGTAGAGTGATTCAGTATTCTGTTGGCCATATGGCGGCAATTAATGTTAATAATCGCAAATAATACTTTTTAATTTTCATTTTGGAACACAACTAGTCCGTGTTATAAAAGTATTTGGAATTATTGTAATAAAATAGACAATTAATTATCGTGTATGTCAGATGCTTTAATTGCACAGGGCCATTTTGGACATTTCGTCCGTGCGTCCGTCCATGTGTCTATATGTGCGCACTTTACAGATCTGTATCTTCTTAACTGTTATAGGTACATACTTGAAATGTTCAAAAAGTATATATCCGTCAGTGTATAACGGCCCAGACACGAAATTTAATAGATGCATGTAATTTCATTAAAACTTTTTTTGCACTAAATAGGGTAAAATAAGTTATTAAAAAAAAAAAACTGACTTCATAACCACAAAAAGGCACTCAAAAGCGAAAAATAATTTACTTAAAATTATTATAAGCGTTACCCAATTCTCTATTTGAAGTCGGTGCCAGCCAAGTCTATTGGATATTAGATAGATACTATGTATGTAGTAGTAGTAAGTAGGTACATGTAGGTTAGTAAGTAGGTAGATACATGTAGGTATTATATATCTACTACCTATTAGACTTGGCTGGCACCGACTTCAAATAGAGAATTGGGTAACGCTTATAATAATTTTAAATAAATTATTTTTCGCTTTTGAGTGCCTTTTTGTGGTTATGAAGTCGGTTTTATTTTTTTTTGAAAAATAACTTATTGTATGTTTGTAATGATTTGGCTCAAAAACGACTGAACCGATTTAAAAAATTCTTTCACTAATACATAGATTGGACTTTCGAAATGAAAACAGGGTATATATTAGCCCGTTTAAATCAAAGGTACATTCGTGGAGACCTAATTTGCAACGTAAGTCGGCAAAAAAACGGCCGAAAAAACACGTTTCTTACGAACGCTGCTTAATTGAAAAATTGAAAATAGATAGAACAATATTTTCTTCGCAAGAGTTGTACAACTTAATAAGACCTACAAAAAAGTCCGCGACAGCATATGTCTATCTCTTAAGGTTGACTCACAGTAACCATTTTAATCTCAAAATTTTTGTTAAAAAATATTACATAACTTCCAAGACTATTTTCAAGTATATAGTATTAATCCTTATCCAAATAATTACATTAATTAGCTTGGCCACATATTATAGATTAAAATTGTCCCTTACAGTATATAATTCAAATGAAAACTCTAGAAGATATCACGAATTTCACATACATGCATCGCAATATTAATAAAATGCTTCCATGTTCTTACAATATCGTTGAAGAAGAAGATTTTCGAATTGATCAGACTTATGAAAGTTGATTTCATAGCGCAATTAACTAGAAAAAAGCTCATAGTTTTATAACGATTGAACGAATTTTCATGAATCAAAGCTAAGAAAACTCTCGATGAAGACATCTATCAAACAAAAAAAAAACTATCAATAATAAAAACAAAATCGGTTCATGCGGTTAGGTGCTAAGATGCTACAGACAGACACACAGACAGATACACAAGTTAAACGTATATTACCCCTACATTTTGCGTCGGGGAACGCCATAAGGTTACGGCGGCAGATGTTCTCCTTGGTGGTAAGCTACTTTTTAGTATATTTAATAATCCCACTACCACTGTACGAAAACTCATGATTCATGAATGCACATAAAACTTTCATCGGTAGGTATATAGCTAGGATTAGAACCAACGACCGTCGGGTCAGAATCAGGGTAACTCTCCTTTACGCCAAAAGGGCCGTCCAATATCACTGCGTAAGTAAGTATAAAACAAAGTCCATCACTCCGTCTGTCTGTCTGTTCGCAATAATCTGAATAGCTACTGAACGGATTATCATGCGGTTTTTACCAGTAGCTGGATTCGTTAAGGTTTTGTATAAATTGGATGAAATATGACGATGATTGTTAAATATGTTCATATTTTATATTCGATGCAACAAACTGATGCACATTTTGTAGGCATATATGTTCTACCCGGGCGAAGCCGGGGCGGGCTGCTAGTCATATATATGATTGTAAAACTGTGCTATTATTTATCATCAACCAACTTCCAAAAACTGGCCATGTGCAAGTCGGACTCGCACTCGTAGGTTACCGTAACAGTAGAGTATTTTATACTAATTAATATTAATTATTAATAATATTAATTTTTTAATACAGTTGCTCAAAAAGTGGCGTATTGCAGGGACGTATAGCGTTCGGGATGTGGGCTATTACACACTCGTGCTTTTTCTTTACCTTTCCCGAACTCGTGCGTTCTCTTTCCCAACTGTCAAAATAATGTCTATTACAAAGAAAAACCAACCATGAAGTTTTTACTAAAAAAATTCAAAAAAGTTTTTATGATTCATGCAAATACGTACATTTCTAAAAAGAAGCTACTAATTTGTTAAATAACAGATTTAATGATTTAATGGAATGAGTTAGGTTAGGTTTCATTTCATTTCATCTCATTAAATTTCATTTTCATTTCATATCAATAAAAAAATTCTACTGAAGACTTGGCTGTATGAGCATAGTTCCCTTTGCCTACCAGAATGGGTGAAAAAAAAAACTATGCTTATATTCTACGGTTGGCGCCATTTTTCAGAAATTTTCATTGCGAGTTTAGTTGTTTGTTGCACAAAATGAGTAATATCGACCCTAGTTTTTTTTAATTAACACCACCGGAACTCAGTATAATTGCACAAAATGCTTCGGAGAACATTTTACCGGAAAAGTCAAGAAGTCGCTACATATCTACATACGACGAATTTATTGCGTGGAGAGAAGAGAAAAAAGCAAATAGTTTTTCAGAAAATGTTATGTTGGCATACTTCTCCGAACTCTCAGCAAAATTAAAACCGTCTACGTTATGGTCGAGGTTTTCGATGGTAAAAAGTATGCTGAAAATAAGGAACAACGTGGATATAAGTGAATACCCAAAATTAAACGCTTTCTTAAAACGACAATCAGACGGTTTTACAAGTCCGTCTCCTTCACATGTTGCAGAGAACGTTCGTCCATCTACCTTCGTTGATAATGATAATTCATCAGATCCAACTCCATCAACTAGCAAACGCCATTGTATGACAAATATACATGAATAATCATACGAAATTAATAATAGTTTGTCTCAAATAGTAAATATGCAACCTAAAATTTCCCCAGTTAGTATAAAAAACTGTACCAATTTCAATGTATATGTGAATTATAACTTTTCCAAGAAATAAATGTTAATTTAGTTGAGTTTATTGTGTTTTATTATTTTATTAAATTGCTTCATTTTTTCGCAACTGTATTAAAAATAGTCGTTCAGTACACGTGCGGAACCGTCAATGCAACTTGTCGGAACTCTTTGCAATGACAGCCTTTCCGCACTTGTAATGAAATATACTATTTCACCATCAAAAAAAATAACTGTTTTTCATAGAGTTTGTATGAAAAACAAAGTTATCTTTGCGGTCGCTATATCTCAAAAACTGCTGACTGTAACTCGTTCAAACAAATTTTCGTTGATAGTTTTTATTGAGATCTACAGAATATATTTTTTTTAGATTTTTCACTCTCATACTTTAAAAGGTAGAGGCGGGACACACAATTTACCACTTTAGACGTGCCTATCTTTCAAATGATTGACTTTGAGAAAAAATGGTTTAGGAACCTCAATGTAATTTTTAAAGACCTATCTATAGACACCCCACCCCACACGTATAGATTTGATGAAATTTTTTATTTTATTTTCAATTACATTTATGGGGAGAGCCCCCCGTTAATTTTTTTATTTTTTTTATTTTTGAATAAACATCATAAAGCGGTTCACAGCATACACCTACCTACTAAGTTTCAACTGTGTAGTCTTAATAGTTTCGGAATAAAGTGGCTGTGACATACGGACGGACAGACAGACAGGCAGACATGACGAATCTATAAGGGTTAAGTTTTTTGCCATGCAGCTACGGAACCCTAAAATCCTAAAAAGGAGGTTCTCAATTCATCTGTAGGTATGTTTTTTTTGTATGTATGTTACGCGATTACTCCGTCAATTGTGCACCGATTCAAATGATTCTTTTTTTTAGTCGGTAGGGTACACTTCCGAGGAAGTCCCATTGTAATTTCATCGAGATTTGATAAGTACCTCCAGAGATATGACGATAAACGTCTCAAACTTGCTACTGAAAATGACTCGCGGGACATAGAAGTTGGTTGTTTTAGTTTTCAAACTATCTTAATTATTGACTGAGTGATTTGATGGTAGGTACACCTACAAAAATGTCTTATAATCGGTGCAAGATAACCCAATAGAATACGTATGTGTAGGTACACAGGCAGGGCAGTAAGAAAACTAATTTCTTTTGATACAATCAGAAATGTAAATTAAATCGATAGAAGAATAATCATAACATGGAAGATAATTTCTTTTTGAGCCCAAGAACGAAATTCTCAATGGAAAATAAACCTTAAATTAAACCATTTAAGATCGTTTACAAAACGAAATAATTTATGATCGTAAAAAACGAAAAAAACTGGCCAAGTGCAAATCGGACTCGCACTCGTAGGGTTCCATAACACAGTAGATTATTCCATAACTATGGACTTTTCGCAATAAAAAAATTAACTTTGTTTATCATAGTGTTTGTATGAAAAACAAAGTTATATTTGCGGTCGCTATATCTCAAAAACTGCTGACTGTATCTCGTTCAAACTAATTTTCGTTGAAATGTTTTATTGAGATCTACAGAATATATTTTTCTAGATTTTTAACTCCCTTACTTTAAAAGTTAGAGGGGGGGGGGGGGGACACATTTAACCACTTTAGACGCGCCTATCTTTCAAATGATTGACTTTGAGAAAAAATGATTTTAGGAACCTCAATGTCATTTTTAAAGACCTATTCATAGACACCCCTACGTATATATATATATATATAACACGTATGGGTTTGAAGTTTTTTTTTTTCAGTTACATTTATGGGATGCCTCCCCTTAAACTTTTATATTTTTTATCTTTGTATAAAAATCGGAAAGCGGTTCACAGAATACCTACCAAGTTTCAATTCTGTAGTCCTAATAGTTTTAGAATAAAATGGCTGTGACATACGGACGAACAGACAGACAGACAGACCAACATGACGAATCTATAAGGGTTCCGTTTTTTGCCATTCGGCTACGGAACCCTAAAAACCGACTTCACATGCCGCATAGTGAAAGTAGCCAGTAGTCATAATCATGTTATCAAGGTATACAAAGATAAAATTTGGATAGGACCAAACGGGAGGCATTATCTCTCAAACCAAAAAAAATATTTTTCATATTGGTTAAGATTTGTAGGATGTGACGGAGTTCTGAGGTGACAAACATAAAAAATAATAAACTGGCCAAGTGCAAGTCGGACTCGCACTCGTAGGGTTCCGTAACACATTTAAGTATTTCATAACTATGATTTTTCGCAACTACAACATTAACTTTGTTTTCCATAGTGTTTGTATAAAAAACAAAGTTATCTTTGCGGTCGCTATATCTCTAAAACTGCTGACTGTATCTCGTTCAAACCAATTTTCGTTGTTAGTTTTTAGATCTACAGCATATATTCAAATGATTGACTTTGAGAAAAAATGATTTTAGAAACCTCAATGTCATTTTTGAAGACCTATCCATAGACACACCACACGTATAGGTTGGAAGAAAAATTTTTTTTTTGTTTCCGTTCCATGTATGGGATGCCCCCTTTAAACTTTTAGGCACTAATAAGGGAAAATTCCAAAAAATAAAAAAAGTTGAAAATTAAAGGGTGTCCCCATACATACATAGTTTTCGCCAATTAAGATAGACATCTGAGTTATATGAGCGCTCATACAATTTAGATTATTAAGAGGTCTAGCTTAATTGGTACCTAACAACGTTGGTACGGACGCAAGCCTCGGTGGGCGAGTCCAACTCGACTTAGCCGTTTTTAGGGTTCCGTAGCCGAATGGCAAAAAACGGAACCCTTATAGATTCGTCATGTCTGTCTGTCTGTCTGTCTGTCTGGCCGTCCGTATGTCACAACCATTTTTATCCGAAACTATTAGGACTACAGAATTGAAACTTGGTAGGTAGATGTATTCTGTAAACCGCTTTCCGATTTTTATACAAAAATAAAAAATATAAAAGTTTAAGGGGGGGCATCCGATACATGGATATGAAACAAAAAAAAATGTTTTCTTCAAACCTATACGTGTGGGGTGTCTATGGATAGGTCTTCAAAAATGACATTGAGGTTTCTAAAATCATTTTTTCTCAAAGTCAATCATTTGAAAGATAGGCGCGTCTAAAGTGGTAAAATGTGTGTCCCCCTCCCCTCTAACTTTTAAAGTATGGGAGTGGAAAATCTAAAACAAATAAATGCTGTAGATCTCAATAAAAACTTTCAACAAAAATTGGTTTGAACAAGATAAGGTCAGCAGTTATTGAGATATAGCGACCGCAAGTATAACTTTGTTTTTCATACAAACACTATGAAAATCAAAGTTATTTTTGTAGTTGCGAAAAATCATATTATTTTATATATATTAGATAGATATATTTATTTGTGTATATTTTTTAGATATATTTATTTAATATTTTAGATATATTTGTGCTGTAAGACCTTGCTTCTTGCCAAATTTCATGATTCTAAGTCAACGGGAAGTACCTTATAGGTTTTCGACCCAAAACCTATAGGGTACTTCCGGTTAGAAGTGGGCGTTATAACATATCGCAGTCAATATAATTAATTATAAAAATATATTCTTACAACACATTAAATATATCACCCCTTGGCTGTTATAATATATTTTGTTAAATGTTATAAATAACATCGCGCCGATACTCGGCAACGATCGGAAATGTTCGTGTTTCGTCGGGACCCGCGGGCCGCGTAACAATCATGGCGAACTTCGTCCTTAAGTCAATTCAAATAAGTAGGTAGGTAGGTAGGTATAACTTTGTTGGTTTCAGCTGTGCACTGATATGTCAGTCAATCAGTCAGTCAGATTTATCTTTTTTAGGTAGGTACCTATAGGATCTACGTAACATACCTACAGTAAATAATAAAATAACCTACCAATTTCAAGTAGGTTAAGATTAATATTTTGCAAATGTAATGGCGATAGAAATTCCCTAAAGATCATAACGTGAATTCCCTTGAAACATGAAACTCAGCTGATTTATTATATTTACCTACCATGTTATGTGTGACAGTAATTGCTTTTTACATAGTTACTCTTTACAGTTACTATATGTTAATATCGTAAGCAAGGAATATAATTTTGAGGTAGGTACAAGTAAGGCACGCGGCCGATCGAGAGCGCGCGTGACACTTTACATACTGACTGAACTTGTACCCTAGCGGGTGCGCGGAGGTACTTTGTAGTTTCATAGCTACAGCGCTGAGTGCGACAGGCCTGGCCAGGGACATGATAAAATGCGCGGTGCAAACTTGCCAAAACTACATAAGAAAACACACGAAACTAAAATAATTAAAAAAGAAAAATAAAATAAATAAATAATAATACTTACGTTTCACAAGATAGTCAGTGTTTCATACTTTTAGACGGATTTAACATTACGTGATAGCGGGGGTGAAGTTCACGTGAGACGTGCGCGTCGCGTCCCACTACACCGCCCGCCGCTTCACTAGTGGCGTTCGAAGTAGTGATGTACGGCTGTCGATATTATGTCGAGGCATTTTTTACGTTCAAATAAAGTCAAATTAAGGAAATATTCTAATCTAAAATGTTTATATTGAGTTTTTGTGTGGTGAGCTTTATGTTAGGTATGTTATAAAAATAGAGTGAAAAAACGGGATACTATGTAATTAGGTATTTCTTTCTCATGTCAAATTTTGTATTATTTAATTTGGTATTGATTTCAGTATTATTATAACATCACAATAATATTCCTTTGAGTGCTCTTAGGTACTCTTACGTACATTACAATCTATTTCGTGCATTGATAATATAATGACTGAGTAAACGTAGGAAAAACAGCGTATATTGAGATAATTACCTTTGACTATTTTGCCAAAATAATAATTATTACAGAATAATATCACATTCCTCACAATGTATAATACAATATGTTCATTTTTCTTCGTCACGTCTCACCCTCTTCATCGATAAACGCGCGGGCGTTTGCAGGCATCCCTACGCAAGACCTATATATCAATGTACGTAGCTATAGCACATCGGCTTACAGCTCGCATCAAGGTGGCGGGCTCATAGCCGCGCTCTATACTTTAGTAATTGTTACTCTGAGTTCCAGACATATTTGATAGACAGAGAGCAATTTGTGGAAACCGAAACAAATACAGAATGGAACGAAGCGCATGTCGAGTGTTGCTCAACTTAAGGGCTTTATTCACGATCCATCCCGGCTGTACGTCAGCCCAAGGACATGCACGATGCGCGATGCGAAAGTATATTTTTTTTTTTACTGAAGATAAGCAAGTGTTTGAAAAGAAAGAAAGAAAATACATTTAATCAACACTACAAAAAACAGAAATATATATATAGAGACAAGTAAAGAAAAAAGGTTCACATTAAACGTATTTTACATTGTTGAAAAGGTCGTAACTCAACATGGTGCGGAGTGCTTTCACACTCAGCGCTGGTTTTCAGCCACGACCTGGAAGGTGGCGGAATACAGATTTAAAAAAATGTGTTTAATTAGAATAAACTATTATTGAATATAGTCATATAATATTTATATACGTACAATAAATATACAATACATAAAAATAGTAATACATACAATATTTATATAATTTATATATATATATATATAAGTATAAGATATAGGTATATTTTAATATTATTTACAATAATAATCATTGTTGAAAAAAATGTGGAATAAGAAACTAATAGGTAAGAACATAAATAAATAGAACATATTATTACACAAGTGATAGTAATAATTAATTTTATTTTACTGTGGAACAAAGTTTTCTACGAAATCAAATAAAATAATAATCTATATTAATATCTTCGGTATCTCTTTGTAGACCAATTAAGTATCGTTTAATTTGTTGTCGGAAAGTATTAAAATTTTTTAAAATTTTTAAGTATCCTGATGGGCGGTGGCAGGTTGTTCCAATACTTGGAAGCTGCATACCGAAAACTACCTCTGAAGGCAGCAGTTCGCTGCCGAGGTAAGGAAAGCAGTAGTGAACTGTGTCCGCAAGCCCGATGTCGTTGTCCATAATCAGAGAGCCACTTAAGCTTGTTGTATAAATATGAAGGATTTTAAAAATTGACGACACCAAAGAGTAGACACGCGAGATGCAGCTTCCGGCGAGATTTCATTTTTAATGAGTAATGCTTATTGAGATAAGGTGTGCCATGATTTCTTGCAGGGATCTTAAAGCAAAACCTGGCGCACGCATTTTGGACTCGTTGTATTAAGCGCTGTGTCCTTGAAAGTAACCTAGGACCAAACACGGTATCGGCGTAGTTGAATGTCGACAAAACTAAAGTCTCTACAAGCTGAAGTCTTAGTTCTTCGCTGAGGTATGGTCTCAACTTATAAATAGACTTCAGCTTGTAGAAGCAATTCTGAACACAGCTGGCTATATGCTTTTCGTACCTCAATTCTGCGTCGAAATTGAGTCCAAGGTTACGGGCCTCATAGACTCGTTCTATGGCTTCTTCCATGAGGGAAATAGTAATAGCTGCTGGTACTCTCAGTAGTTGGTGTTTACTGCCTAGAACCATAAATTTTGTCTTGACTGGGTTAAGTAGAAGACAGTTATTTAAAGACCACGCAGCTATTATATCTAGGTCTTCGTTGAGATCTCGTATAGCATCAAGAATGTTCTCAGGATTGCAAGAAATATAGATCTGAATATCATCGGCATAAATATGATATTTGCAATTACGAATACAGTGTGTGATGTCAGCACTATACAAAATAAATAGTATCGGACCCAAAATAGATCCTTGTGGGACACCCCTACTTACTAGGGAAGGCTGCGAAGATAATGCTTTACCAGAAGGTAATCGCAATTGTACGTATTGACTACGGTTACTTAGATAACTATTGTTACATCGCGTCGTCGAGTCGCGATGTTTCGCCAAGCTTCTCGAACAAAAATACCGTGGGAAAGAATAGACTAATTAGGGGCTATAAACACCCGACCCGACCGTCATAAAAGTAACCTTCCGGGAATTCAGACCCTAGTCAATGTACCTAGTTTTGTAGTTAAGATTGAACCTTATTCATAAGTAGTTAGAGATCAAATTAGCATGTATGGTAAAGTTGTTTACATCAGATGCTCAAAGGAAAGCCGCCCCTTTTGTTTGTGATTTTTATTGCTTTGTTTTGAACGTCTTTTGTCTATTGTTTCGAGTCAATCCTGGAAAGTTCTGTAGAAATATTCTCGTCCTATATAAGACGTTGAAACTGCGGCTTGAGGCAGTCATTTCTTTGGAAGCGACAGTGTAACTATCAAAGCGCGGATAGCGACCAAGTGATCGTTTAAGTGTTATCAGTGAACTCGTGTTGTGAACTGTGAACAGTGAAATCAGTGATTGTGAACTAACGACCTCAGTGTGTGTTAACGGACTTTTGATAATTGTGCAAGACGATTTGGGCAACTACTGTGGAACATTGTGCTAACCTAGTGATCAGTGGAAATAAACGTTCATCTCATCGGATTGGCATTTTAATACCACCCCGCACGTAACACTATTAATCCACATGAGCGCACTTTGATCAAATCCGTAGTAACTCAGCTTTGACAGTAGAAGTGAGATATTAATTGCATCGAAGGCGCGTGAGAAATCAAGCAGTACTAATAGGGTGCATTTGCCTTCATCCTGAGAAGCTAATATGTTGTCAGTAACGTCTAATAAAGCTGTCATTGTGCTTCGAGACTGCCTAAATTCTGATTGGTAATTGGGTAATATATTATTAGATTCTTGGTACTTTGTTAA
Organism: Cabera pusaria; assembly: GCA_954871355.1. Classification (NCBI taxonomy): domain Eukaryota; kingdom Metazoa; phylum Arthropoda; class Insecta; order Lepidoptera; family Geometridae; genus Cabera; species Cabera pusaria. Next base: position 22,882,901 of record OX940899.1, read on the forward strand.
TTGCTGACATACAGCTTTTTCCATAATCTTCGATATACACGGTAGAATACTAATAGGTCGGAGATCTTTTATGATCGAAGGATTGTTATTTTTGGGTAGAGGACAAACTTTTGCTATTTTCCAAATGTTTGGAAAAGTAGACGTACAAATGGACCTATTTAACATAGTTGTTAGAGTATCTAAAGAAAATGGTAATGTCATTAAAAGCATATTTAGAGAAATTTGGTCGTGTCCCACCGCATTAGACTTTAATTATTTTAAAAACGGTATATGCATCAATGGTATTTATAAAGAATTGGTTGTCACTGTTAAAATTGTGAAATTCAAAGAATGTGAGTTGTGATATTGTTACCTCCGTGCTACCGGGAACGTCCAAAAAATGAGAGTTTATTAGGTGTGGGTCATTTAGATGAGGGGGGAGTTCTGTATCTTTGGTCGGTGGTGAAATTGTAGATTTTAAGTTTTTCCACAGAGTTTTAGTCTTTAATTTTATTATTAATATTGTGTCTATAATATGCTCACTTTTCATGGAACAAAGACTGATTAACCAAAGATTTTAAACTTTTATAATAGACCTTTTTTCCTTCTTGCTTCGTTTGTCTATAAGTAGAGCTTCGTTCCGTAACTGCATCATTAGTTTAATATTATCGGTAATCCACGGAAATGACGGTTTTTTTATGGTATGCGTTATCATAGGTGCATATATGTCAAATAAAGCCAATAGTGTGCTGTTAAATTTTTGAACCAGATCATATCATTCATCATTCTATCCCAACGGATAGTGGATAAATGTTCGTTAAATGTATTCGTACATATATTTTTTAATGGTCTATATATAATAGTTTGAGGTGATGGTTTTTTGCGTTTTACGTTGAATTCGCATGTTATGAACGAATGTCCACAAACTGTTCCCATCGGCTCAACTATTGCGCATCTTACCTTTAAGTCTGTCCAAACTAAATCTATCAGTGTTTGGCTTGTATCTGTGAAATGAGTAGGCGAATTCATTATTTGAGTTAGGTTTAGACACTCTAAAGCAGTTTTGAGATTTCTTGTCTTGCTATTATTTTGGTCCAACATGTTAATATTGAAATCTCCGAAGACTACAATGTTGTCGCAGTGAGAAACGGAGTTAATACTATCTGAAAGAGCGTCCAAAAATAACTCAAACATCTCGCCACGGAGGGCGATATGCAGTACCAATGGCTACTTTCCTACCGCTAACCACAGAGGTGAGCCACATTTGCTCAATAGTTTTATGTTGCGGATCAACAGGATGCGAGTAGGTACGAACATGAACGCCTCGTTTTATGTGAAAGCCTACTCCGCCACCGCGGCCGCCGCGCGCGCAGGCCGGCCGCGGCGTGTGGCGCAGCCGGTAGTCCGGCACGCAGGGCGCGCGCCCTTCCTCCCCAGCTCGCAGCCAGGTCTCGTTTATCGCCATAACGTCCACATCATGTTTGTCCATGCTTGCTATGAACTCATCATGGTTAGTACCCAACGAGCTTGAAATATTTTTTATAAACCATTGCAATTGAACAATACCTAAAATAAACAAATAAAATATATTAAGTATGTATTATATTATATACAAAATAAACAATAAATAAAATAGTAAGACTATAAACTAAATCTATAAAAAAATACAAAAATAAAATAATAAACAAATAAGTAAATACAATTTAAATTATAACCTTTACTTAATGAACTGCATTCATAACCGCCTGCCAAGTGTGTTACAATTTTACCAATAGTTGTGGTAATTAACTATACGAATTTATAAATAGTCATTCAACAAATTAACGGTAAAAAACATTAAAAACATTATAGAAAAAAAATCAGCAAAAACAGTTACATACACAAAATAAAAATATTATTATTTTTAGGTAGAAAGGTAGATTATTCTAAATAAAAATATATACTCCCACTACTGCGTTGACTACAGCTTAAATCGAACTACTATATTGTATGGTATGGTATATAGGTAGGTATTTTTTAATTTACAAATAATGCTCTAATGTTTAAAATTAATAATTAATTAATAATGCATATACTTAATTATCGCGATATTAACGTCATCATTTGTGAATAGACGCGAATTTATTCGGCTACAATTACTGTAAATAGTGTGTCAACCATAATACAAATTAAGTTATGCAGCAAAAGCAGCTATTGTGAATCTAGCTTATAACAAAAAAAAAGTCCTGGTACATAATTAATAATAATTACATTATAAATTTTATATAAATACAAATACGGTTTTGTAGCCTAAATTCCTTACCAACAAACAATAAACAATGTTTAATATCATCTTACGAGTACGTAGTTATGCACGCACCTGGGAGAATCATAACAACTGTTTCTTAAGAAACTGCTAACGTGTCATAACACTCCTCGGATCACATTGCGTGGGATGATGCCCGGTAGAGATAAGGTTGTTATGATGTTAATAGCAATAAGTTTGATTCATTCGTTTAGAGCATCCTCTTTTGTTCAGACGTATCTTATAAATGTTTAATAAAATCATTTTAAATTTAAAAAGTGTTTTTAAAAAGTGCTTTTGCGCTCCCCGCAACTTAACTGGCGCAGCCGGTAGGATTGTCACGTTAGCTGCGCCGTCTTTCGCGAAAAAACTTCGTAATAAGTTATTAGTTGTGAGCATCGAAAACGCGATTCTAAAAGTGCGTGCTTACAATCCGCGACTGTTCGGCGCGTGTGGCGATCCACGAACAAAACAAATCTGTCAAGATTAACAAGGAGCATGTTCCAGATTGGCTGGTGAGTGAACTTTTTGCCATCCTCTCTTATCCTTTTTGTGTTATATATTGAATTGAACATCTTCTATTATAACGTGATCTGGTTAACCTCAAATAGGTTTTGTTATTTTTAAGTTAGAATTTATATAAATTGTGCAAAATGGCAACTCCACCTCCAGAGGTAATAACCCTGAAGGTTATTCCAAACGAGATGCTTAAACTTATCCCAATATTTGGTGGGGATAAGCGTCATTTAAATTTATTTTTAAGAAAGTGTGAATATGTTATAAACAGCTACCGCGGGAGTCATGATCAAAATGTATACGTTATGGCCTCCATAACGAGTAGGTTAGTAGATGAGGCAGCAGCTCTAGTTAGTGAAAGAGCTGATATAGAGACATGGACAACATTTAAAGAATTAATGATACAGCATTTTGGTGATCCTAGAAGCGAAGAGTGTATCGCTATACAATTAGAAAGCTTAAAAATGAAGCAAGGGGAAAGTTATATAGACTTGTGCAATCGTATTCAATCCATCAGAGCAGTATTGATATCAAAAGTGAACCAATTGACAGACGAAGATATGAAACAAGCTAAAGTTACAATTTATAATAATACATCACTTAATGTATTCCTATATAATTTACCCGAAAACCTTATTCGAATTGTCAGGCTAAAGTCACCACAAACTTTAGAAAAGGCGTTAGAGTATGTCCTTGAGGAAGTAAACTTTTATGAGCAGTATAATATGAGAAATAAAATAAATAGACAGCAAATTTTAGGAACACCGCAACCATTTAAATTCGGCATTTCTAATGTACAGCCAAGTACGCCCAACATGCCTAACATGGCCAACATGTCTAGCATGGCTAACATGCCTCGCATGCCTATGCAGCCTAGTGGCTTTAAACCAATGTTACCAATGCAAATGCCGCCTCGGTTTAATTTCGGCATCCCTAATAATCAGATGAAATTACCCCAAATTAACCCCCAACCACAATTTGGTTACAAATATAATGCTCCTCAACAACAATTTGGATATAAACCACAATTAGCCCAGCAGTCATCAGGCATGCAACAGAGATTTATGCCACCGGGTCAGTTCAATGCGAGACCCCAGCAACAATTTGGGTATCGCCCACAATTTGGCCAAGGTCAGTTCGGGTACCGACCTCCTCAGCAAAATAACAAAGTCATTGACAGTGACGTGTCTATGCGTACTGCACCACCGTTGAAACCACAGGGACAGCCACAACCTCAAGGGTTTCGACTCAATGAACTAGAATTAGGGGAAACAGGTTTTTATGAAAATGGCGAGAATGCGTAAGGGTATGATGGTCAGGAATGCTGGCAACAGGATAAAAGAATGTATTACGTAGATGATTTACAGCAGGAGATGTACATGAATGAGCATGAAAGCGATAGCGTAAATGACACGGATGAAAGTACACCTGAAAAAGTCCAAAATTTTCACATCCAGGCCTCAATGAAAAGCGGGAAATAGTACATTTAAATTGCGATGTAAAACTTAAGCTTCCTTATGTATACATACCGGAAATAGACTCAAAACTTATGATTGACACAGGTAGCACGAGGTCATTCATAAGCTCTCACAAAGCTCGCGAATATTTCGAGCCTTATACAATTCGTGAACCGTTCACAGTTATTAGCACACATGCATCAAGCACACATGACAAAGTGGTCCAAATTCCACTAATGCCATCTTTTAATAGCTATGAGTGTCACAAATTTTATGTTTATGATGTGGACGAAAAATACGATGGATTAATCGGTAATGACCTTTTAATGCAATTGGAAGCCGTTATAGACCTGAAAAATTCAAAATTAATTACAAAGGCTACAACTCTTCCAATAGTAAATGATGGTAATTTCGAGATAGAATTAGACTCAAGAATGGAACAACGTGTTAAGCTACCAACGGATCAATTTTCCGGAGCAGCTATTATCACCTTTACGAAATTCTGTGAGGGTGTTAGGATGCCATCAGCCATCGTTAACTGTGAGAATGGATATGCGACTACCATTATACAAAATACATTAGAACAACCAATGACTTTGACTATTACAGCAACTTTCAAGGTTCCAAAGTATTTAAACAATGCTAAAAGCATAAACTGTACTGATGTAGAGATGAGAGATTTAGAAGTGGACATAATACTTGACGAAAATCTGACTAGACTGAGACTTGATCACATGAATGAGGAGGAGAAAGAAAGTATAAGTAAATTGTGCAAAGAATACAAGGACATATTTTATAGTGACCAATTACCTTTGACATTCACTAACAATGTGAAACACAGTATCAGGACTAAAAACGAGGACCCAATATATGTAAGACCATACAGACAGCCCCCAGTACAAGCCGAAGAAATAAAAAACCAGGTAGAGAAACTTTAAAAAAACAAAGTGATTAGGGAATCCTACTCACCCTGGAATGCACCAGTTCATCTTGTACCTAAGAAGATGGACGCATCAGGTGAGGTCAAATATCGCATGGTCATAGATTACAGACGATTGAACGATATAACTGTAGACGACAAATACCCATTACCAAACATAACAGACTTATTTGACAAATTAGGCAAAAGTAAATACTTTACGACGCTAGATCTCGCTAACGGTTACCACCAAATTGAAATTGAAGAGAGGGACCGACATAAGACAGCATTTAGCGCGAACGGGCACTATGAGTTTCTGAGAATGCCATTTGGGCTAAAAACCGCCCCAGCGACATTTCAGAGAACAATGGACAATGTTCTTAGGGGATTACAAGGGCACCACTGTCTTGTTTATATGGATGACATAATAATTTACAGCCCCAGCTTACAAGACTACATTCATGACTTACGAGCTGTATTTGACCGACTTAGGGAGACGAACCTTAAAGTACAACTCGATAAGTCCGAGTTTGTGCGAAAAGAGGTACTATACTTGGGACATACGATTACCGATAAAGGACTTAAACCTAATGACGCAAAAATCAAAGCTGTTCTAGACTATCCCCTACCTAAAACAACAACCGAGATAAAAAGCTTTTTAGGACTAATAGGCTACTACCGACGATTTATTAAAGACTTTGCAAAAATTACGCAACCATTGACAGCATGCTTGAAAAAACGTTATAAAATTGTGATCGACCAAAACTACATAGACGCATTTGAACGCTGCAAGGAACTTCTGACGAATTCACCCCTTCTACAATATCCTGACCAGACTAAACCATATATTTTGACAACTGACGCTTCAAATGTAGCCTTGGGTGCGGTATTATCCCAAGGTACTATAGGCAACGACAAACCAGTCGCTTACGCAAGCAGAACGCTGAGTGACACTGAAATGCGCTACAGTACTATAGAGCGCGAATTACTGGCTATTATATGGGCAGTAAAACATTTTAGACCCTACCTGTATGGAAATACATTCACCATTTTTACAGACCACCGACCATTAGCATGGTTGTATTCTCTCAAAGAGCCTAACAGCAAGTTAACTCGCTGGAGGCTCCGTTTACAGGAATATGACTTCAAAATAGTTTACAAAAATGGGAAGCAAAATACAAATGCAGACGCATTGTCACGCATAAAATTAAACGCCTTAAGTGACACCGACGACATTTCTATGCAGGTAAACTTAGATGAAAACGAGAGAAAGAAATTACAGGACCACTTAAAGGAAATAGACGATAGGATAGAGATTCTAGCAAAACGAAAAGACAGCGAGGAAACTATAACCATATCCGATAGCTCAGAAACGATTACTGTCAGTGACGAATCTGAAGTAGACAAACAATATCCCGTTCCATCAATAGGCAGTAGCACTGAAACAGCCCACTCAGCCATAGAACTAGAAAATAAAGGAATCCCGATTCTACACGAGGCGATTGACACTAAACCTAATCAAATTATGGTATTTACGTGGTTCAAAAATAACATGCAGGTTAAAGACATCTCAACAGATAAAAAAAAAATACTTGAGGTACATTTGCCCCTAAACAAAGAAGAACTAATTAAAGAATTAAAAAAAAAAAAAATTAAACCTAAAATTAAATACTTCATATACTTTGAAAACGAAAATCATAGGAAGGAATTTAACCGAGTAATCATTTCACTGTTCAAGGAAGGTATGGTAGAGTTTTATGAATGTACGCTTAGGGTCGTAAATGTAGAGAATGAAGAGGAACAAAAGGCTGTAACAATCAAACATCATGAAGGAAAAACGTGTCATCGGGGAATTAAAGAAACTGTAATGAGAATTAAAAGAAACTATTATTGGCCTAATATGCAAGAGTCAGTATCAGCAATAATAAATGGATGTGAAGCATGCAGGAAATTAAAATATGACAGAAAACCATTAAAGCCAACAGTACAATTAACTCAAACTCAGGATGCTCCCTTCCAGGAGATCTTTATCGATACTTTTAGTATAGAAAGCCGACAATACTTAACCATCGTAGACGCTTTTAGCAAATTGGCACAAGCTATTGAGATAAACAATAAGTCAACTGCGGAAGTGATTCGCGCGTTAATTAAATACTTCTCAATTTATGGTATACCAAAAAAGATCAGTAGCGACCCAGGATCAGAGTTCAATAACGAACTTATGAGGGAAATGGCTTTAATGTACAAAATTGATTTGCACTACAAATAATCCCAACTCTACAGGCATTGTAGAGCGTTTTCATTCAACCCTTATTGAAATATATCGTCTAGCTAAATATGACCAAAAATGTACAGACGCGGCCTCAATCATGACTTACAGCATAATGGCGTACAATAATACGATACATACAACAACTGGTCTGACTCCGTTTGAAATCGTTTTTGGGCACACAGATTCCAGTAAAGCATTTGATGGTGAATTTGAAAAAAGTTACACACAACAACTACTTAAAGATCATGCTAAACGCACAAAATATCTTTATAATTACATATCTGATAAGATGCTTGAAGCAAAAGAGAAAATCAGAGAAAAGCAAATAGGTGAGAATGTACAATTTAAGGAAGGTGACGTAGTATTTACTAAAGATATTAACAAGAGAAGTAGTAAGGACAAAGCTAGGTATAAAAAGGCAACTGTAACAGGAAAGGTAGAGAGAAACGTTTTACTGGTAGAAATAGGAAAACGACAGACAAAAGTAGCAATAAAGAATGTTAAACGTCCTCCACAAGTGGTGCGTGGTCGTAATGGCCCTTCTTCCCCAGAGCCAGGGCCTTCATCTTCAAAAACTTAAACATAACCCAGGAATGCTACCAGTTAAAGAAGGGCAAGCTTATAGGCAAGAAGATAAATGGATTATTGTTAAAAGATTTGATTTAAATGAGTTAGGAAATGAATTAACTTTAAATACGAATAAATATATGGAATTAATTAAATTAGTCAATTCAAATAAAATATTTATAAACGAGTTTGTTAATATTAAAAATCAAGCAGAGCATTTGAATAATGCAACAATTTCTAAATTCTGGCAATTGGTTCCTTCACGTAGGATGAAACGAGGTCTTATTAACCCTCTTGGTTCACTCATTAAAATAATTTCCGGAAATCTGGATAAAGATGATGCTATTCGTTACGAAAAAGACATATCTATGCTTAGTAATAAGGATATAGTTCTGCAAAGGAAAATGACTCTTGTAACAAAAGTACTAGATAATTTTGTAAACAGTACAGGAACTTTAAATGACAATATTTTAATAATAGATAAGAGATTAAAGGCAATTGAGAATATTATAAATGAAACGTCAACTAAGGAAAATACTTATTTATATCTGACTCATGTTTTAAACATGTTTAACACTTTTATGAATACATTTAGAACAATTTATGATATATTAAATGAAATCGAAACTGCATTAGCATTCACCAAGGTCTCTGTACTACACCAGACAATTGTTAACTCTACGGAGTTGTTGTATTTACTTAAATCAATAGAACAGACTCACAATTTATTATATGATGTAAATGAAAGTAATCTACTAAAATTTGAGCATATAATTAAGGTAAAAGCATATGTGAAGGAAAGCCAGATAACGTTTATTCTAGAAGTACCGCTAACTGATAAAATAATTTTTGATTATTATAAATTATACTCATTACCCTTTTATAATGGATCAATCAACAAAACTATTGTTGTTTTTCCCGATTTCCCTTACCTTTTGGCAAAAAGCTCAAAATACTTACCTGTTATAAACGAGTTTGTTAATATTAAAAATCAAGCAGAGCATTTGAATAATGCAACAATTTCTAAATTCTGGCAATTGGTTCCTTCACGTAGGATGAAACGAGGTCTTATTAACCCTCTTGGTTCACTCATTAAAATAATTTCCGGAAATCTGGATAAAGATGATGCTATTCGTTACGAAAAAGACATATCTATGCTTAGTAATAAGGATATAGTTCTGCAAAGGAAAATGACTCTTGTAACAAAAGTACTAGATAATTTTGTAAACAGTACAGGAACTTTAAATGACAATATTTTAATAATAGATAAGAGATTAAAGGCAATTGAGAATATTATAAATGAAACGTCAACTAAGGAAAATACTTATTTATATCTGACTCATGTTTTAAACATGTTTAACACTTTTATGAATACATTTAGAACAATTTATGATATATTAAATGAAATCGAAACTGCATTAGCATTCACCAAGGTCTCTGTACTACACCAGACAATTGTTAACTCTACGGAGTTGTTGTATTTACTTAAATCAATAGAACAGACTCACAATTTATTATATGATGTAAATGAAAGTAATCTACTAAAATTTGAGCATATAATTAAGGTAAAAGCATATGTGAAGGAAAGCCAGATAACGTTTATTCTAGAAGTACCGCTAACTGATAAAATAATTTTTGATTATTATAAATTATACTCATTACCCTTTTATAATGGATCAATCAACAAAACTATTGTTGTTTTTCCCGATTTCCCTTACCTTTTGGCAAAAAGCTCAAAATACTTACCTGTAACAAAGCCATGCGAGAGAATAGACAATGAAAAATTCCTTTGTGCAGAAGACAATGTCGTACAGTTTCAAACACTAACGTGTGCTGAGCAGCTTCTAGAGTACCAGAACCCTACCAAATGTGTACAGTATATCGTCGAAGTAGAAAATGTTAAAGTCCAACGGATAGGTTTGGAAAGTTGGATAATTTTTACACGAAAACCAACAGAAATGGCAGAGAAATGTGAAAATGAGAACACCAAAGAGACTCTCCAAGGAACCTACATTATTACCACAAAAGAAAAATGCGTTATATTCATAAAGAATTTAAAGCTGGTACATCAACGAACATTTGCCGAAAATCTGCAGTATAAAATAATGCCAATTATTGCATTACCAGACTTGAAACCCAGAAACCCCAAATCATTAACATCCGTGAATATCAAGAATATGAACCTGGAGGAGATGCGACACTTATCGTATATTTTGAAATTGAAGAAAAGTGATGTGTTTAGTGAAGGGCATTATAGTGAAAGTGGAAAAGTGAAAATTGACACTAAAAGCGTTAGTTTAGCAACTGTTTTATTTTATGTGTTTCTAATTTTTATTTCTATTTTTCTTGTAATGTATTATTTTATATATAAATTTAAGCGAAATCATCGAAACCCGATCCAAATTTCCACGGTTTCAGATAATTTCGCACTTGATGAGGGAGGAGTTATGCACGCACCTGGGAGAATCATAACAACTGTTTCTTAAGAAACTGCTAACGTGTCATAACACTCCTCGGATCACATTGCGTGGGATGATGCCCGGTAGAGATAAGGTTGTTATGATGTTAATAGCAATAAGTTTGATTCATTCGTTTAGAGCATCCTCTTTTGTTCAGACGTATCTTATAAATGTTTAATTAAATCATTTTAAATTTAAAAAGTGTTTTTAAAAAGTGCTTCTGCGCTCCCCGCAACTTGACTACGTACCTATCTATAGAGAGGTATGAGCTTACTTTGCAAATAAACTTATAAACAATTAATTGCGATAAATAGCCTATCTCAGAGCATTATGATTATTGTCTAAATAAATGTGTAGTACTTAGGAGAAATCAATTCAATGTTATCATATAAATAATAGTTTACGGGGGGGTAGATCGAAAACAACCGAGTCAAACTGCAATAAAAAAAAATCATACCCTTCTACCGATTTAAAATGTAAACAAACAACTGCGTGTTTTGTATTTATAGTGTTACTTTCTTTTTGTTCTTTCTTTTTTAGTAGTTGCACTTGCACGTTGCGTTTTAGGGACCGACCCTAAAGCCGGCGCAGATTGTTTTAACGTCGCGGGTGAATTGGAAGTGTTGCTGGCTGTGATGCGTTCCAGTTCATTGTAACTGTTGATCCTGTGTCGGGCACCTTCAGGTAAGCTATTCTGTAAGCTATCTCGACAGCGGAATCCGCGGTGAGATTTGACTTTCGTGTTACAAAATTCAACCGTATTACGAACTTGATACGATTGAATTTCGTAGTACGAAATTCGAATCTCACCGCGGATTCCGCTGTCGAGATAGCTTACAGAATAGCCTAGCAGGAGTGATTACGTATATAGTGCCATCCCTCGTCCAGCACCGTAAGATTCCAAATTTCTGCTGCGCCGCCTTATATATGTCGTAACGGGTTTTTGTGAGAAATTCGGATAATGTAATTCCAGATCCCTTCAGGCCAGTTTTATATGACCAGATTTTACCGCGGATGGCCTCGTTCCGAAATTTAAATAAGTTCGGTCTTGGCTTATCAGTATTCTGAGCGCGGCCTAATCTATAACTCTGACTTACGTCACTTGCAGTTAATCCTGTCAATTTAAGCTGACTTATCAAGACTTTAACAACAGCTGTAGGGCTATTCTGTAAGCTAAACTCGGAAGCGAAATTCGCAGTGAGATTTGAATTTTGTGTTACAAAATTCAACCGTATTACAATCGTGTTACGATTTGAATTTCGTAGTACGACTCACCGCGGATTCCGCTTCGAGATGCGTAAACGAGCATATAGAATAGCCTGGCTGAGGTGAAGTTTTCTGAAGTTTTTTCTCGAAGGCCATGTAGCAATAGAATGTTACGCCTCCCACGCACCTCTAATTGATCTATCTGCTTTGCCATGACTTCTATCTGGTCTTGAAGAGCACGCAATGAGCTGACGACAAAGGCCTTGAATGCTGCGAATTCAACAGCCAGATTATCACTTTCTGAAGTCGGTGTTACTGGCTGCGAAGCTTGTCGTTTCTCGAAGTCGTCCACCAGTCGTGCAGTGTTTTACTGGTGTATAGTTAAAATCTGTAGGAGATAACAGTCACTGGCAGGCACGGTATGTACACTAATGTGATTAACACATTTATATAGCAATCACTGAAGATTAAGTATTTATAAATAAAAATAGAAAATTGTAACTAAGAAAAGACTTGTGTTCGTTTCCGCGCCTACCTCCTTTTTCACCACTATCTCACCTGATGTTAAGTGAAGATGTGATCGACGATGTAGCACGCTTGCCTAAAAATACCTGTTCACTCGGGATTTGAAGACCCCCGGATTCGGACAGGAAACACACACTCTGGCAGGGAATTCCATTCCTTTGCTGTGCGTATGATAAATGTTGATGCAAAGCGCTTTGTGTGACAGAATAGAATATCAACCATGAATCGATGGCGTATATCTGTGCGTCTAGTAGTACGATGGTAAAAGGGGGAAGGTGGAATTAATGCGTGCAGTTGGTAGGCACACTCCCCGAAATGTATCCGATAAAAGACCGATAAACTGGCGACTTTGCGGCGCTGCTCTAGGCTCTGAAGCCTTTTGCTTACAAAATTTTTGTCGTTAATGAGTTTCTTGGCTCTCCTCTCAATAACTTCCAACGCCTCCAGCTGGTATTTGGCTGACCCATCCCACAGGTGGGAACAGTACTCCATACATGATCGGACTTGAGCTTGATACAAATTAAGCAGCTGTCCTGGTATGAAGTACCTGGTATGTCACCTTTTTTTTTTTTTTTTTTTTTTTACCCAGGAAAATCCTTTATGGATACCAAATCGCCCGGGGGAGCGAGATGGTTATGTGGGAGTCACTGCCAGAAGGGCAGTATACCCACTAAAAACCTGGGGTGAGCAGTCCTCCGCCGAGATGGGGCAAGATAGGGTCATGCTAGCAATCACTACCTTGCCCCGGCGGTAGGCCCGGATGAAAAACATCCAGGCCCCGGCACAGGAAGGGGTGGCCTCGCTCACCAAGGCCACCCCTCACACGTGTGGGGTCGTGCAAGCCGGCCGAAAGTCCCCCGACCTTCGGCCAGTGACCCCACTGGCCAACCAAGGCCAAGCTTTTTTGAGGCCAATTGGGCTTTTGACTGAATATACGAGCCAAAGTTGAGTGTGGGTTTTAGCGAGATTCCAAGAAGCTCGAGGTGATCAGTTATCGGTACGGACACATTCCGGAAAGTAGGAGTCAGTTGGAACGGACTCCGTTTGGCGGAGAACAGACACGCCTGGCTCTTAGCTGCATTAAACTTGACCAGATTGGCATCGCCCCATTCGGAGACAGCCTGTAAGGACAAGTTCAAGCGCTCGACCATCGCCTCCCTATAACACTGAATTTGTGCTACACTAGTACGTGCACTTGATCAGGCCTGTCGCACTCCGCGCTGTAGCTATGAAACTACAAGTACCTCCGCGCACCCACTAGGGTCCAAGTTCAATCAGTTAAGTGTCACGCGCGCTCTCGATCGGCCGCGCGCCTTACTTGTACCTACCTCAATATTATATTCCTTGCTTCATATAGTAACTGTAAAGAATAACTATGTAAAAAGCAAAGAATGTCACACATAAAATGGTAGGTAGGTATAAATCAGCAGAGCTTCATGTTACAAGGGAATTCACGTAATGATCTTTAGGGAATTTCTATCGACATTACCACCCATATGCAGAGTTATTTTCTTGAGACCTCCTCCACTCGACCTTAGTCGAGGTCACCTCAAGGAATTCTTGAAAACACCCTTAAAATTAGTATGCTCAGTTACGGCTTCACCCTCCAGTGAGGAACCTCCATTCGAGACATTTATTATTGTCTTTTCTAAATCGAAATCTAAGGAATTCCTCATCATCAGCTTTATGGGACGATATTTATTATGTAATAAAACTTGAAATAACCTCAGAAATAACGTACAAAGCGCTGATAACAAGCTTTGAGGAGACCTTAAGGTAGATCGCGACGTACCTTGAGTTTGACAGTTTTTCACTCGACTCGACTGAGGAATTTGCTCAAGTCGAGGATTTTTTATGCATTCTGTATACCGATTTTATCCTTGAGGTTGAGTCAAGTCACATTCGAGTGGAGGAAATCTTGAGGAACCGACTATGCATATGGGTGTACATCTTGCTTTATTTAGTTAGTTCTAAGATAAATAAATAGGGTAGGTACCTACTAACGTTTACATCAATTTTCCTTTTTTTCTTTCTTAATGATTTTGTCGTGTCATACGTTAGTCAGATTTTTATAATCGGAGAGTTAATGTAATTAAAGTACTTATAGATCTCAGATCACTGAGATTCACTGAGATCTGATAAGTATCTCCAGAGATATGACGATAAACGTCTCAAACTTGCTACTGAAATTGACTCGCGGGGCATGGAAGTCGGTGTTTTAGTTTTTAATCTACTTCACAAAAACGGAGGAGGTTCTCAATTCGACGGTTTTTAGGGTTCCGTACCCAAAGGGTACCAACGGCACCCTATTACTGAGACTCCGCTTTCCGTCTGTCTGTCTGTCTGTCTGTCTGTCCGTCTGTCACCAAGCTGTATCTCATGAACCGTGATAGTTAGACAGTTGAAATTTTCACAGATGATGTATTTCTGTTGCCGCTATAACAACAAATACTAAAAACAGAATAAAGTTAAAGATAATAGAGGGTGCCCATACAAGAAACGTGTTTTTTTCGGCATTTCACGCCATCTATGAACGCTTAGTTAGGTAAATGTCCCATAGATGGCGTTATATTGAAATGTCGATCCCTAACACCTTTGTTAGACGTTAGAAGGCGTTATAAGAAACGAAATGTTTATTAATTATTATTTTTTGCTGGCGAATAATGATAGTGGTATTTGTTGCTCGATCTTATAAAATACTGTAGTGTGGTACGGAACCCTACGAGTGCGAGTCCGACTTGCACTTGGCCAGTTTATTTAAATGTTTGTGACCTCAGAACTCTGTCAGATCTTCACCGATTTGAAATTGAAAATTCTTTTTTAGGGTTCCGTAGTCCTGATAAGGAACCCTTATATTTTCGTCATGTCCGTCTGTCTGTCTGTGTGTCTGTCTGTCTGTCCAAGGTTTTGCTAGGAGACCGTTAATACTAGAAAGCTGAAATTGTGTAGGTATGTGTGTATATCAATAACGCCGACAAAATGGTGAAATAAAATATTGTTTTTTTTTTAAATATATTTTTTTTATTTTGATATTCAACTATTACAAAATAAAGTGTTCCTAGAATGAATAAAATACATAATTATTTTTGGTCGAAAAAGTAAGTCGGCTCCTACACTATTATAATGTTACAAGTCAAACAACCTACGATTCTAGGCAAGTGATACTATTGTCGCGTTATTTAACTTACGCAATCTAAAACTTTACTCAATTTTAATTGAACGTCACGTATTTTAGTTTAACTGTAGTACTTTTATCCTACCTCGACATTAAACATTAATGTAGTACTTATTATCAGTAATGTACTCATTACATTGTTCTACGAGTATTCTTCTACCAATTAAAGGCTTACAAGTTTTCTCATAACATTCAACCCTATAGTAAAGGCCGCGAGTTGACCGAGTTATTCAAACTCTCGCTGTGCGGACTTACGGTGCATTTTACTGTGCGCAACACGCGGTTCATAGTTACTATTAGTTGATACTGTGGCGCAAATTCAAGGTCGCACCCGAGGCGTGAAGCGCATTTTGAACGTCACTTGCGTTGTAACTAGGTTTAATCTCGCATTTTTGCTCTCAGGGAGTGCAATTTCTGTACTTGTACTATTTATTATTCTGTGACTGGATGTATAGCTCTCTACAACGGTGCTGTCGTCTGCATACCCAAAGATACCGGGCTTTAGCAGATCGTTAATATGCAGCAGGAAAAGAGTTGCAGAGAGCACTGATCCCTGAGGGACCCCGGCATTAATAGCCATTTGGTCAGAAGAGCAGCCATCAATGACTACTCTTATCGACCGGTCCCTCAGGAAATCCGAAATCCAGACACATAAACCAGTAGGCAGTCCGTAGGGTGGAAGCTTGCTTATAAGACTATCGTCATCTAATCGTGCCAAACCCTGTCAAATGCTTTTGATATATCAAGGGAAACTGCAAGAGCTTCCACATGATTCTCAACAGCCTCGCTCCAAATATGCGTGGCATACGCTAGAAGATCCCCAGTGGACCGATTTTGGCGAAATCCATATTGTCGGTCACTTAGGAGGTCGTTTGCTTCTAGGTATGCCAGGAGCCGGTTATTCAGTACACGATCCATAGTCTTGCAGAGTATGGACGTGACTGAGATTGGCCTATAGTTGGCAGGGTCAGCACGACTGCCTTTTTTGGGCACAGGTTGCACGTTGGTCCATGATTTCGGCAGTTGACCACATGTTATAGAGAGACGAAAGAGGCGTGTCAGAACAGCTAGGCTATTCTGTAAGCTATCTCGACAGCGGAATCCGCGGTGAGATTTGAATCACGTACTTCGAAATTCAACCGTATTACGAACGTGATACGATTGAATTTCGTAGTACGAAATTTGAATCTCACCGCGGATTCCACTGTCGAGATAGCTTACAGAATAGCGTAGCAGGAGCAAGTTCAGGCGCACAGGTCCTCAAGACTATAGCTGGAATACCATTCGGGCCGCTGGCTTTGTTCACGTCTAGATTTTGCAGTGTTTTACGAACCTCTGTCTGACAGATGCGGATTTCCGACATTTGTGTCATACATCCAGGTAGACTTGGAGGTGTCTCACCAGCAGTGTCTAGACGTGAAGATTCCGCAAACAGAGAAGCAAACAAATTTGCTTTCTCTTTGGCGGTGTGAGCCAGCGCCCCATCGGGTTTTAGCAGTGGAGGAAGTGAGGGGCGACAGAAGTTCGACTCGACCGACTTAGCCAGAGACCAAAACGCTTTACTACCCGCTGGATACGAAGCTAGTTTGGTCCGTATCCGGCCTATGTGGTTAAATCGGGACTTCCGTAGAGCCTTCTTGCAGAACTTGGCAGCCTTGTTGAAGGCTTTCTTCTTCGCTGACAGATCTCTGGCTTTGCGGTTACGAGCATTAACCCAGGCCAGGTATGCTTCTTGTTTCAGTGCTTCCGCACGTCGACATTCAGCCCCGAACCATGGTTGAGCTTTGCTTGACATCGCTACATCAGAAAATGGAATATAGTACTCCATTTCTTGACGCAGCACCTCCGTCACAGCATCCGCGCAAATCGAAGGATCGTCGGAAGAGAAGCAAACAGGCCGCCAAGGATAAGATGCAAAGAACAACCGCATCTCATCCCAATCTGCTGACTTGTATCGCCACACCCGCCGGGTGCCTCTTGGGCTGGGGTCGGGCGGGGAGTGGACTGATACAGATTTCACCAAAAAGTGGTCGGAGCTACCTAACGGTGATGATACCGACACTGAGTAACGGTCTGGATCAGTTGTCAGCAGAAGGTCCAAGCAATTGGCTGTATGGCCGTCAACATCAGGAACTCGCGTTTCCTCTTGGACCAGCTGGGTGAGATTTAACGCTAAGGCTAGCTTTCGCGTCTCTCTCCCAGCGCTGTCAGTGCACTGGTATGGGAAAAGCCACTCCTGGTGGTGGGCATTAAAGTCCCCCAGTAGCACTAGTTGGGCAGAAGGATATTTGTGTTGAGCGGCGTCCGCCGCCTCACTCAAGTACTCTGTGAGCCTGGATGTCTCCTGATCTCCGCTGTGCGACCGGTATACACAGGCGTAGAGAAGTTTCTTTAGGTCTGTGTCCACCAGTAACCAAAGCACGGAATAGCGAGGGTCTTCAAGATGACGGAGACGCAGACAGCAGATGTCGTCACGTGCGTACGCGCACACACCTGACCGAGCTTTAAAATTGTGCTCCAGGGTGTAGCCGGGGTAAGTGAGGTACGCCACGTCAGACGGGCATTGTATCTGCGTCTCCGTGAGGAACAAGAGAGCGGGTTTTTCAGTCTCGAGATGGTGGTGGACTGCGTGGAGATTTGAGTGCTGACCTCTTATATTAGTGAGGTGCACTTTGTATCGTGAATAGGCTTGACGTAAGTCGATAATTATTATTAATTTTTTGCTTGACTTGATTTTGCATCGAATCGATTTTGTATAGACTTGCTGTACACTAGATTTAACATATAGGTATAATATACATTTAAAATTCAAAACATTTTTTTTCTATTACTCTGCTCGCTTGATGCGAGATCCAGCAGACAGTCAGTTTGCTACATCCAGCGCCGCGGCCAGCCTTGAGCTGACGTACAGACGGGATGGATCGTGAATAAGGCCCTTAACTCGACTAGGCGTACCGCAAGGTTCGATTCTCGAGTCCAAACTCCAATATTATTCTCAATTTTCTCGGCAGACCTAACTACCAGAACGTATAAAAAATTGTTTTACCATTCGTTTTACGCTGATGAAACGACAGACGCTCTAAAATTGATAAACAGAGATTTAGATGAAATCTTTAAAGACAATTCATTAATATTAAACCCTTCTAAGTCTAAATTGTTGATTCTCGGCACAAAGCATCAAGTATCAAGAGTACTGTTATACGAGTATAACCCTAGAGTAATAATTGATGGTAGAGAGATACCAATCGTATCGGAAGCCAGAAATCTTGGTCTTATTTTGGATAGTGAGATGAGATTTGTAAAGCATATTAATGACAAAATTAAGACAGCATTCTTTAAACTAAAAGTGTTATACAGTATAAGAAATAATCTTTCTCAAGAGGTAAGAGTATGGCTATGTGATCTCTTGGTACTATCCCCCTTCAACTATTGCAGTGCTGTATATGGTCCAAGACTGTTTGTTAAAACTGAACAAGCTATTCAGAGAGTTCAATGAATAATATACTAAACATGAAAAGTAGAAGAGAGCTTCACCTAGCGTGTATTACCCAAAAGGTTCTCTGAAGTAAAAATCCAGGATATCTTTTTGAGAAATTAGTCTGGAAAAAAACTGGCCAAGTGCGTGTCAGACTTTTGTCCCGCACACGGAGGGTTCCGAATTTCCGAAGTCCGAATACCACGAACTTTTAACAAGTAACACCAACTAAGAAAATATTATCACAAAGGTTATTAATATAAATAATTAAATATCTGGAAGACCGAGTCGAAGTACGACTAACTTTCTACTGATTCTAGCTACTAATTGAAGCTTTTTAAGTACTAAAATTGAAGATATATTATTCATTACTGTACACTACAATATTGCAAAGTAAGCATAACTAAGTAATCAAATCGACCGAGGCCCACAAATTTAACAAATGAAACGCTTGCGCGTGCTAATTTTTCCTGTGCTGCCATCTAGCTGCGTCGAGGTGAATTAATTTCGTATCGTATCGTATCCTTAAAAACACGTTTTTTGTTTTAAACCCATTCATTTTTAACTTTGTTCTGTTCTTAGTATTTGTTGTTATAGTGGCAACAGAAATACGTCATCTGTGAAAATTTCAACCGTCTAACTATCACGGTTCATGAGATACAGTCTGGCGACAGACAGACAGACAGCGGAGTCTCAGTAATAGGGTTCCGTTGGTACCCTTTGGGTTCGGAACCCAACAAAATAAATATATATTATTCTGTGGTTAAGCTAGACAAGACAGACACTAGACCAGTGCTGCCAATGTAGCTCGATTAGAGCTAAATTTAGCTCTATTTTAAACTAATCAGCTCCAAAAAACGATGTTAGTTTTTTATAAAATACTGCCTAAAAAAATTGGTGGCATGGCAACTTATGATGTGGAAAACTCACGAGCAAGCGTGGATTAGAATGAGTGAATTTGACACACAATTTCAATAGTTCCGGCAACGAGTAATTGTATTTTTAAATATTTCGCTTATTAATCTAAGTAAGTATTACTCAAAGTATTTTTTTCTTTATAAGTAATTCAAATTCAAATTTTTCAAAATTCATTTATTTCAAGCTATTCAAAACTCATATTATAAACATTGCATAATACACATAAAATAAATCACAACTCAAATTCAAAATAAAAAGATCAATACAAAATAATAATAAAATAAAAGTGAAACAGAAGAATATGGTCATTTGTTCAAATCTGAATCAACTTTCAAAATCAATCATTGTACTGTGGGAGCATGTCTCAAACAACAATGATTAATGAAAGGGCAGTCGACTCTCGCTGCAATCATGGCTAGGACGATGTTGTCACTGGCCCGCACCCTGCGCACCAGAGCCGCGGCACGCTTGCGCATGGTCGCGTGGAAAAAATCCACGCGAGCCTGCGCAAACATGCCCGAAGCGCTGCAGTAGCGGGGCAGCTTCATCATAGCCCTAAACGCATTATTGAATTGTACACGAAGAGCATTGTATGACAAGCGGGTATACCTAGCCCACAGGCTACACGTGTAGAGAGAGGTGCAGAATGCTCGAAAGAGCGTAATCCTCACCTCCCCCGAGCAACGTGCAAACCTACGAGCCAGCATATTCGCCCGTACAGACAAAGCCCTTCGCTCACGTTCCATGTCTGCATTGTCTTTAAGATCTGTAGTAACTAAGTGTCCCAGGTACTTAAATTGTTCCACCCTTTTCAATGGAACACCATTGAGAAATACGGGAGGCACATTTTGGGGACGTTTCGTTCCTGCCTCAAAGACCATACATACGCTTTTGGTAACATTGTATTTTAGCCCATGACTCACGGCATACTCCTCACAGGTCCGCGACAACGTCCGTAGTCCACAGACCGACGCGCTCAGCAACACCATGTCGTATGCATAGCTTAGATTATTTACACTGACTTCATTGATATGACATCCGACATGTTTGTTGCTGAGCTCGACGATCAATGCATTCATGTATAGGTTAAACAGGGAGGGCGAAGTCAGCCCTCCCTGCCTCACCCCACACTCCAGCCGATATGAATCCGACATCTCACCTGCCCATTTGACGCTGTTGACTTGGTTCATGTACCAATACTTAAAAATACTGGTCAGTTCTGGCGGTAAGTCGATACTCCTAAGCTTTTCCCACAATATGTCATAAGAGACCATGTCAAAGGCCTTGGACAGGTCGAGGAAGCAGGCATGTACGGGAGTACTGCTGTCTGTATAGTGCCGGACGACATGCTTAAGGCACAGTATCGCACTTTCAGTTGAAAGTTTGGGCCTAAAACCAAACTGGTTATCGTGCAATACAGTAAACTTATGTAACTGCGCCTCAAGCAGGCCGTCAAACACCTTAGCTATAGTTGTCGCTAACGAAATTGGCCTATAGTTGTTTATGTCCGCTAAGTCTCCTGTTTTATTTTTCACGATGGGCAGAACAAATGTTTTCATAATGTCTGGCGGTAGGTATGAGTGACTCACACACAGCGTGTAGAACATTGCTAATATCTATATGTGGTACGGCGTGAACAAGGTGCTCGATGCTGAGGCCATCGTGACCAGGTGATTTTCCTCTCGATATAGATTTTATAATTTTCACTACATCCCTGGAACTAAACCTGGTCCCGACAACTCCAACCAGCTTCCCATCATCCAGCACATCCCTCACTGGAGCGAGCGGCGATCGAACCCGAAAATGGTCACTAAACATATTAGCAATATTCTTTGGCTCACTCACACCGGCGACGCTCGCCGGAAGACTAGGCCGAATGTTAACTTTGTTGGTACCCTGCCAGAAGTCGCGGAAGTGCCCACTCGATTGCTGCTCAGCAAGAGCGTCCATTCTTATCTGGTCTTGATGGTTTTGACACCATCTAACACGAGACTTGAATATTCGCCTGCTTCGACACATCTCATCATGGACACATCCTGACCTCGGTTTACCGCAGAGCACCCACTCACGAAACTTCCTCGAAATGAGCCCCGACGACATGCTTGTTCCATCCCGCTAAACGTGGACCACGTCCATCCCGCCCCGCACGCTTGCATCCTCGACTCACCTTGGCAGCATCACAGAGGCTTGTGACAATGTCGGAATACATAAGGTCTAGTACTAGCCTGTGAGACGGGTCATTACATTAACGATCCGCACATTTCGAAAATTCATCCGGAAAATCGATTGAACGCAGATTTACATGACACTCATTCATATATATACTAATCTGATCATCTGTTCTTTCTCCCCATCGGATATCATTATTTACTACAAATTTACTAGCTAATTTAGGCGTTAACAAGTCTAAGCGGCACTCTATAACGATAGGAAAATGGTCAGACCAGCTAGTCTTGTAGTTTACAGAAACATTACAAATGGATTGTTTCGTAGATTCGGTCACTAAACAGTGATCTAACCAGCTGCACGAACTGTGCGCTTCACTATAAAACGTGTATGTGTCCGACTGGATACCTAAAACTTCTACGTCTATACACGACCACAATTGCTCGTCACAGAAAGCTATGAGTTCATTGTAGAATAGTTCGGAAGGATCCGCATTAATGAAACTTTTATTTAGCTCCTATTTTTTTCATAAGTTTAACTCTATTTTAGCTTTTTTTCGAAGATAATCTAGCTCTCTTTAAAAAAGTGAGTTAGCAACACTGCACTAGACAGTAGACCACAGCATATCTCCCTATATTCAATGTACTCTGTGGACCACAGATAACCATATGTGTCGGTCGGTACCCTTAGTACTAGTTTTCATACCAAACTCGATATCGTTTATCGAACAAATTTTGTATGAAAAAAAGTACAGCTCCTGTAGTGGGTACTACACTTAACTAAATTTAGACCAATCAGGGAGCCAGAATAAGTCGAAAAATATGTGAGATCTGTCAAAAGCGTTTACGATAAAAACGGCCATATAGTAATCTGTGAAAAATGGTACGGGTGTCCTACATCTCTGACACATATAGTAATCTAATCTGTGTCTCTGACTGACTCATATAGTAATCTGTGCTGTACACAATACACATACACAATTTACATTGGCGAAATTGTGGTGGTATTATCGCAAAAGCCAAAAACAAAGAAAATAATAATAATAAAATCTCTGACACATATAGTAATCTGTCATTTCAATGAATTCCAAGTTTCTCTTAGTACTACTGTAACAGAATATTATCTAAAGTATTAAACATGAACAACAATCAATCTACATCATTGCATAACAGGAAAGTGATAAAAAAACGTGTTGAATACTGTTTCGTACCAATGTGTGAGTCTACTTCGACGTTGTATCCAAATAAATTGTTTATATCAGGTCCCAGTAACCCAAAACTGAGAGAATTATGGTTCAAAGCTGTAGGAAGGACTGATAAGTTTTCTCCGAAAACTGTCATTCGATGTTGTGAAGACCATTTTGATGTAAGTTGGAAAATAATAAAAAAAAACAATTTATTTCCCATCCATGTTACAAATGCATTATAATATATAATACACATCAATAATACAATAAAATAAATATTTTATCAAAGTTATTGTTTTCAGCGAGGCTAGCATGGCAAGAGTACACTTCTACACTTGTGTGCAACTGAATCCACTCAAGCCTGTAAGGGGTATTACACCACACTGAATCAGGCTCCCTAATTAAGGGTGGGCGTGGCTCCTTATTAGAGAGGTTCATTATTACATTACACTGATTTTACCGCCCTAAGTCAGTCGGATAGTGATTCTCAGAGCGGCTGCACGTCATGCCACCTACACTATCTGAACAAAAATAAATCGCGAATGCTATGGCTGTCCTTGCGATAGCAATTAATATTAAAGATAAGAGGATGAGAAGAAAGATATGTGTAAAATTATTATTATTAATGATAAAAGGTAACAGGGCAACCATGTAACTCTCCTGATGGTAAGTAGTGATGTCTAATGATTACAAATACAATGGCATGCAAATTCTGGATAGCCAAAAATTTAAAACATTTAAACATACGACCTCTCTCCGTGCTCGTCCTACATCAATTGAGTGCCCTACCTCTCTAAATGTTATTACACTGCACGGCAAGCACACTTTGGACTGGGTGCATTTTTGCTACCTATTTAGGGAGCCTTACTCTAACCTACCTAATTCAGTGTGGTGTAATACCCCTATAGATAATATACAATGTTTTTTTGTCTTAAACTGTTCGATAGAATATTTATCTATACTAATATTATAAAGAGAGAATGTTTGTATAGATTTGGGTCAAAATGACCGATTTTAAAAATTCTTTCACTAATATATAGAATGGACTTTCAGAATAAAAATAGGCTATATTTTATACGATTTAAAGCATAGGTACATTCGTGGAGACCTATTTTGCAACCTAAGTTGACAATAAAACGGTCAAGAAAACATGTTTTTACGTGATGCTGCCTAAACGGAAATAGATATAAAAAATGTGTCTATGTAATATTTATAGAACTTAATAAGACCCATAAAAATTCCGTGATAGTATATGTCAATCTCGGTTGACTCACAGTAACCATTTGAATCTATAATTTTTAAATAAAAAACATTACATAACTTCCAAGGCTATTTTCTACAATACTGTATTAATCCTTATCAAAATAATTACGTTAATTACCTTGGTCACATATTATAGATTAAAATTGTCCTTTACAGTATGTCATTTAAATGAATAGTTTAGAAGATATCACAGATAGAAAATTATGTCTCAAAAAATTATAATTTTTTTCCAGTGAAACCACAGATTAGACCATAGTTACTATGTAAACATTATTAGCTTAACTATTTCTGTAGATCCCAACCTATATAACGTATATAAATCAATTTGATGTCAATATAGTTTGATCTATCATATAAAACTAACTGAGTCCCGCGGCTTCGCCCGCGTTTAAGAGTATCATATGGTCTTATTCCTTAATAAGTACTGCCTACCCCTGTCCAAAATTTCTGCTAAATCCAGCCTCTGCCCAGCAGTTTGACCGTGAAGAAGTTCCAAACAACAAATATACAAACTGACTTTCGCATTTATATGACTTTAGTATTGATAATGATGGTCAAGGATGGTTAACACGCTAGGTCTAGAATGGAAAGACTCCCGAGCACTGTGCTACCGGAACACCGTAAAATTATGGCGGCAGATTTTTTCACTAATGGTGGTGAGCTACTTTTTGGTAGCAAGTGAGGCAGATCATCGATTTAATGATCCCACTACCTGTGTTCGAACACCCATGATACATAAAGTAGAGGTCAGAGGTCAGAAGTAAAGGTAAGTAACTATCCTTTACGCCTACGGGCCGTCCAATATTATGTATCATTTCACCCGTGCGAAGCCGGGGCGGGTTGCTAGTAATGTATATTTCTTGAAAGCCCAATCTTTCGGCATCATCATTCGGCAATGATAATACAATCCAAAACTTAATCTCAATTTTAGGGTTCCATACCTCAAACGGTAAAAAAAGGAACCCTTATAAGATCACTTTCTTGTCCGTATGTCCATCTGTCCGTCTGTCCATCTGTCCGTCTGTCTGTCTGTCCATGTGTCACCACCGATTTTCGCAGGAACGGGTGAACCTAGTAAGTTGAAATTTATACCAGATACTGAGGCCTATAGTGGCATCTTAGTGAACTCACAATACGGATTTAGAAAAAACATGGGTACTATAGATAGTCTTAGCATAATCACAACAGAGATACGTAGCGCATTTGAGAGCAAGGAATACCTCACAGGGGTCTTCCTTGATATTGAAGCAGCTTATGATAATGTTTGTCTTCCGGCGCTCAGAAACAAAATGTTGCAGCTGAGTATACCTGAGAGAATCATTCGCATTATTTTTTGTTTCCTTATGCAGAGAACTGTTATAGTAAAATCCCAAGATACAAAATTGCCCCCTAAGACAGTATGGAAAGGCCTCCCACAAGTTTCTGTCCTCAGCCCCCTCTTGTATAACATTTACACCTATGACCTTGAACTTACTGTTAACCCCTTTTGCAACATTCTTCAATATGCTGATGACTTGGCCATTTACTGTACTGTAACGAAAACAGCCATTGAAGCTGAAGATTGTCTAAATGCTGTTTGACCATGGTCTATCATTGTCAGCTTCCAAAAGTAGGTTTGTTACCAAAAAACGGAGTATACCCATATTAAAGCTTCAAATCCATGAGGAAGACATCCCCCAAGAAAATTCTGCAAATTTCTTGGTGTGTGGTTAGACACAAGACTATCTGGTGCTCCTCATTTTAATTCTATTGTTGATAAATGTGAAAAAAATATCAACATTCTTCGTGCCTTATCGGGTGCTTGGTGGGGATCACATCCTTTTTGTGAAAAAATCCTATATAATTCAATTATCCGTAGCCACTTAGGTTATGCATCGTTTTTATTAGACCCTTCCAATAAAGCCAGCCTTGATAAACTTTCCAAAGTTCAGTCCAAATGTCTCCGCATCATACTAGGTGCAATGAAATCATCTCCAATCAACGCCATGCAGGTAGAATGTGCGGAACACCCCTTACACCTCTGAAGACAATACCTGTCAGATAAATTCATTTTTAAACAGCTACAAAATACCAATCACCCACTTAAAAGTAAGCTGGAAAATTTGTATGCAAAAATTAGGTCCAAACCAGAAATAAGTCTCAGATCAACAGCCCAGTTGCCCAATTTCCTCTCAATCCCCTATTTACCTCTAGCTACTTTGCCATAATCTTCCAACTTAAAATCATTCTAGACTTCGGAATAGATAAATCCACTATAGGGTCTATAGTGGATTTATATATTGATATTCCTCCAAATTTCACGATACCATCAGCACTCATTGGCATGATTGGCTTACCTTCTTCACAGATGCGTCCAAATTAACAAAAGACACAAATGTTGGTACAGCAGTATGGCTCCCTAAATATAAAATTATAATTGCTCACAAATGCCCACCAGAAACATCCGTCTTCACAGGAGAAGCGGTTGCGATTTTAGAATGTATTTTATACATACTTTCTCACAGAATTCACAAAGCTCTGATACTTTCTGACAGTAAGAGTTGTCTTCAGGCCATTAAAGCCAACCAATTAAAAACTAAAATTAAATTTTGTAAATTGTTAAACACAATCCAAAATTTCATCGTACCGACGGGACTCGAACCCGCACCCCCCGGATTACACGTCCAGGTGCTCTGCCAATTAAGCCACGGTTCGATACATCGATACGACGAAATTAGTGGATTGCATTTTTGTTAACCCAATTATGCATTATGTTATTTATGATTGTGTTTAACAATTTACAAAAATATAAAGTGTGAGACACTTCAAAGAAACATAATATTAAAATTAAATTCCCCATTATCATTAAGATCAAAGAAGCTCTATTCAAATGCCATCAAAATAGTATTAATGTAGTGTTAGCCTGGATTCCTGGTCACTCGGGAATTTCAGACAATGAAGTTGCAGACTCCTGCGCCAAACAGGCATGACTTTACTGCCATGACTTAGCTAACATGTGCCAAACAGAGCTATACAAGAATTGGGATACCCTTTGGCAGAAATCTAGAATGATTAAGGGCAAACAATATGGATTCATACAAAATGACACACCACACAAACCATGGTTTTATAAGTTAAAAAAACTTGACAAAAAAACAACATCAATAATTTGTCGATTGAGGTTGGGTCATGTCTGCTCACCTGTCTTCTTAGCCACAATTCGTGTAAGAGACCACTCTAGCTGAAGGGGATCTAGACCACATTTTTTTCAATTGCTCGAAGCTGCGCTACTCTTTATATGATACTCTTCCACCTGAAATACCCCGTCCTACAAACTTTGTTTCCCTATTATCCTTGGTTTCCACTCCTTTTATCTATACTATATCTAACTTTATTAAAATTAATAAAATAAAATTATAAATAATTCATAATCTAATGAAATTACAGTAATATTATCATAAGTATTGTGTATATAGTAATATAACTGTGTTGTCTTGTGTTGTCCTTAAATGTTTATTTCCAGATCTCAGACAAATTCAACCGATCAAAACCAGCATACCGGGCATACTTATACGCTTGTTGTCTACTTTATCCACGCGACATTGGCAAAATTGCGGCAACACTGCAAAAGCCAAAAAAAGAAGAAGTTGAAGTTGAGGTCTATAGTCCCTATTAGGTGTATAAAAATCAAAGTCCTAAGTCAACGCGATAAAAAGATATGGGCAAATTTAGATTTTCGTAAAAATGTTTACCTACAAAATTTACCTTAATTTTCAACTTTTATTATTTTTCCTTTACTTGTGCTGTAAGACCTTGCTTTTGATTAAAATTGACAATTCTAGGTCAACCGGAAGTACCCTATAGGTTTTGGGTCGAAAACCTATATAAGGTACTTCCCGTTGACCTAGAATCATAAAATTTGGCAAGAAGCAAGTTCTTACAGCACAAATAAAGGGAAAATGAAAAAAGTTTAAAATTAAAGGGTGTCCCCATACAAACATAGTTAATTAAGATATGCCTCTGAGTTAAATGAGCGCTCATACAATTTAGGGGTCTAGCTTAATTGGAACTAACCTTAAATAAGGTAAATAAATAAAATTGTGATTTATTTAAATCTGTCGCCAAACATCTAATGTGTTCCGGCAGCAATCCTTGAGAGCCAGTTTCCATTCTAGGCCTAGAGTGCCTACTATCTTCGACCGCATCATCACTTACCAACAGGTGAGATAGTGGTCAAACGCTAGCCAATAAGTAATAAAAAAAAATTGATATAATTCGTCGAGCTGCACCGTGCGACGCAGCGTGGCGCAGTCTGAAGCCACCCAATTAACGTAATGAAATGTCTATCATTTTGTCTAGTAAATAGTTATTTTTTAGCCGACTTTAAAAAAAGGAGGTTGTCAATTTGTCTGTATGTTTTTTTGTATGTGTGTCTAACTATCATGGTTCATGAGTTCCAGCCTGGTGATAGGCAGACAGACAGACGGAAGGACAGCGGAGTCTTAATAGTAGGGTCCCGTTCATCACCTTTGGGTACGGAGCCATAAAAATTAACATTGATAATGATATATTTTCAGTTGGAGAAGGATGTTGCAAATTGGATCAAGTATAAACTTTGTGGAGGCAGCATTTTCCTGAAAAAAAATGTGGTTCCACACATATTTGAATGCCAGTCTAAAGTAAAACCATCGGAGCTTATATCAATATTGAAAAGGAAGAGACATAAAGAAGCAATGGGCAAGTCTTATTCTACATATTTTATAGCAGGAACATTCTACTTATTCTGTGTGAATGATGCTTTTATTTAGGTACTGTAACCTAGAACTCTGTTATCGGGTGATTGATTGAAAGAAAGAAAGAAAGAAAAATCATTTATTTTGCAACAAGACAACAACAGTACTTAACATTTCACTTATTTAAATATGAAACATAAAATTAAAATGTAACATAGTAAGAAAATGACACCCTTTTGGATAATCTTGTTATTTTTGGAATATATTTTTTTTTATATTAGATATTTATCTCTGTTGGCGAAGTGAAAATGTGGTCAAGGATCATGGCAGCCAATGCAGGTTTAAACTTGGAATTGGCTCTCAAGGACAGATGTAAGGGGCACATTTCATGTTTGGTGGCAGATAGGTGGACACTAAATAGTGGCCTATTACCTACCATGCAGTATTTAAGTAGATCGATACAATACAATCTTGCCCAATACCGGTCTTAGGGTGAGGACATAAAGAGGTGGGTTCCCGGTGCAGACAAAACCGGTATGGGCAGGGCCGTATTTCCGCCTAGACCTACAACTACAAGGCACTGGCCTAGGGGCCCAGCATCCAAGGGACCTTGCCCACCCAGTTACCGAGCATCGGGATGTAGGGGGGAGGAGCCTCAAATGTCAAGTGCCTGGGTATCGGTAGGTACCGATCCGTACTTACTGGTAAAATATTCCAATGTTATATGCGCTCACCCATAAAGAAAGAAGTTGGAAAAAATGAAGAAACAATGAATATTTTACCTGTACGTGTTACACTCAGACAGTCTTGAGAAACTGAAAAACCAACTTATATGGAAAAAATATTTTTATTAAATCTTTTCAAAGAACTCTTCACCAGCCCCTGTACAAATTTTAATGCGTCTGAACCAATTTTTGAAACACTTTTTGCAGTCGGCCGCGAACACCTATTCTACGGCCTTCTCGAACGCTGTTACCGCATCTTCCAGCGATGAAAACTGTAGCCCTTCCAGTTAATTTTTTATTTTAGGGAATAAAAAGAAGTCACACGGTGCCTGATCAGGACTGTAAGGAGGGTGACCCAAGACTTTGACAGATGTGGTGTCCAGAAAGTCCCACGTTTTGAGCACTGAGTGCGCGGGCGCATTGTAGTGGTGAAGCAGTAGCTAGCGGAGCCCGGTGCTCGGTCGCTTGTTGCTCATTGCAGTAAAAACTTCTGGAAAGTATTTTGTAGTATATCTTTCGGCGTTGATGCTGCTTTAGCTTTGTAATGGAATCAATACCAGATACCCCGTCAAAGTGAAATAAAACTGGCAAAGTACGAGTCAGACTTTTGTCCAGCACACGGAGGGTTCCGAACGCCATCTAACGAATATCTAACGAACTTCTAATCTAACACCAAACCAACTAAGTAAACGAGTTTTAGCGGGAACGTGGAAAAGTATGTGTGATCTCATAGTATTTTTTCCTAAAACTTGTGTCCTTCCGCGAGTTAATGTGTAATAAATGTGGATTATTAACCATTAAGTGCCGGTGAATGTGTGCGAGTGTAGGGAAACAACACAATGTTGAAAAACATGCCATATGCGTTCTCATCAAAATTCCACTGAAAATCTTCAGTAAACACCACATCTTTACTGAAGGTATTAGACTAGACTTTTACTTGAACACTGACCTGACCTGAAATGTGACTGACCCATCTCTACGTCTTAAATTCATAAAAACTTGAAGAATTTCAATACTTGACACTGGCTAAATACACTGATTGTTTGGAGCCATAATAAAGCTAATGCTAATCTCAAATAAGTAAATAAATCGACCGAGGCCCACAAATTTAGCAAATGAAACGCTTGCGCGTGCTAATTTTTCTTGTGCTGCCATCTAGTTGCGTCGAGGTGAATTAATTGCAAAGGCTATTAATTACACAGGTAAGTTATTTGCAGTTGATTGCAGATTAAACACCGACCTTTGCCAAAAGCTACTTCTACTCGCTAATAGATGTCGGGAGGAGTCATATTTCAAGTTGATTATTGAAAACACGAATAAAACAACATTTCTGAAAATGAATCCTAGCTAGATCGATTTATCGCCCCCGAAATTAGCTGTTTACTAAATTTTATTTAATCGCTGGAGCCGTTTCCGAAATTCAGATTCAGATTCCGAGATTAAGGGAAACACGATCTATGAAGATTCATAGATGGCACTATCGTAAAAAAACACTTTTTTTGTTTGAAACTCTTTACTTTTTAACTTTGTTCTGTTCTTAGTATTTGTTGTTATAGCGGCAACAGAAAAACATCATCTGTGAAAATTTCAACCGTCTAACTATCAAGGTTCATGAGATACAGCCTGGTGACAGACGGACAGACAGACAGACGGACAGCGGAGTCTCAGTAATAGGGTTCCGTTGGTACCCTTTGGGTTCGGAACCCTAAAAACTAGCGATCTAAATTTTTCCTGCGCTTTTCGATCGCTTCACTTTGGTCGCTTCGCTTTGACACAGCCTAACAGTCGATCGACACTTTGTTTCTGGATCGTTTGATATTCCAGAATTCGTCATGTCACAATGTCGTAAACGTGCCGAGACGAGCCTGTTTCAAATTTATTAATCATGTCACGGCACACTGGCCTGCTTCTGAGCTTCGGTGAGGTTGTGCGGCACCCAGCGCGAAACTATCCTTCTCACGCAAAGGTGCTCGTGTAGAATCTTGTGAACGTTTGCCGATCCGATCTCGAATATATGCTGAATCTCGTCGTATAATTTGTCTGTTTTCTTGAATTAAATGTTTAACTCCTAGCACGTTTTTCTCGGTAACAACCGCCGAAGGACGACCACTTCTTACTTTATCCCTCAAAGTTAGACGACCATGTTTAAATTAATTATGCCAACGGTAGATGTTTGCTTTAGAAGGGCTTTCAACCATAAATGCCATTTGAAAACGATCCAACTCCTCATCCAGTTTTAGGCCACATTAGAAATCGTAAAAAAATCTTCGCGCGAAAATGTTCCTGACGCAGATCCATTTTTCAATGAAACACGTCAATTTAATTTAGCTTTAAAAAAAATGTGGAGCGCTATTCAAAATTCGAACGAAGGTATTTTTACTTGTAAATAACCACATTTTTAAAAATAATTATAAACAGGCAAGGCTTCATAAGTTCATTCATAAAAAAATATTTTCGCATTACTTTCTGAGTGGCCTGGTATGGAGCGATACTTACCCGTACCGGTTTGTCTGCACCGGGAACCCGCCTCTTTATGTCCTCACCCTGATAGCGGTTAATTGGACCATATACATTTTAAGATCTGACCTGGGTATATCTTCCGAGATATGAAGGAAACCATGTAAGTATAAGTATTCTAGGTCTAGTATGTTCACCATCTGCAATCACATCATCACTTTCCACCAGGTGAGATTATGGTCGAATGTTAGCCTATTAAGATATAAAGCTTACATGGTATGTAAAGTTGGTTTTCTTCTCTGATGGGAGTATTTCCGAAACACCGGTAGATTCAACAGCCATTCAGTTTTCCCCTTTTGTCCGCAGATTTTCTTTCTAGGCTTGCCATTTTTATTTTTATTTAAACAATATTATGCAGCTGACAGACGGACTATCAGTTCCATTTGGATCATGATATGTACTGTGATCGGTATGCGTTTCTCTATGTTGTGTTTCACTATTTCACTTTTTTATTTTTTTTATATAAAAATTGTCTGAAGTACTGAAACACACAGTTACATGTATGGTTGGTTTTAACCTACTTTAATTTTTTTTAAATATTCTGACGTAAACGATTGGATGACAGCTGAATGGTTAATTACTTTTTTTTTCTAATTCATTGCGTTAAATTCTGCTTTTGCTATGTTTACTTGATAATTGGTTATGATTTATGATTTTGACGTGTATATGTGCGTATATTTATACTGCCTACATACTGAATAAATGCTTTGATTCTTGATTCTTGATTCTTTGGTTCCTTTTAAAGTTTATAAACAATATATATAAGGTATTTTAGAGATTATTATACCAATCCCTGGTTACCATCTATGGAGCGCTATCAAAATGGCGAACAATTTTTTTACTTTTTATTTCAGATTTACATACAGCTTTGGAATGTCCAGTACTGAGTGCAAACACAGCTTCAGGTGATTTTCAAAATACTGCAATATCTAATGATGAGAGTATAGAGGTGGGTGGCATGAAAAATATGTTGATACTAATAAACACTAATAGAGACTATATCAATCAAAGCATCACTTACATCATTCTAGGGGTATGTAAACTCAATCTTAAGATATGGCTTATTAGGTACTGCGGGGAAATTCGATCAATTTTGATAAGGTGTTCATTACTTCATTACCTACACAAAAAACAAAATAAAAATTTTCAATAAACACCCCCCCAAAATGTTCTTTAGAAAATTAACGTGATAATATCTATCTAAGAACCACCACTGATTAATTACGAACCGTTTAAAGACAAAATCGAACTAGTTTTGGAGAAAACTGGCAACATGGATTTGCACAAACAAATGTTTACTGCAGTGCCCCCTGGTGAGTTGACACCGTAACTCCTATTTAAGAACATGCACCAATCAAACACAAACCCATAACTGAATACTGCATCAAAATCGGACTAGTCGTTTTGAAGATAAATGCAACATCGATTTGCACCAACAAATGATTACTGCAGCGCCCCCTGGTGAGTTGTCACCGTAAAAACTATCTAAAAACATGCACCAATTACACCCGAACCCATAACTGAAAACTGCATCAAAATCGGACTAGTAGTTTTGGATAAGAATGGCAACATGGATTTGTACACACAAACAAACATCCTCTCACCCCAAACGCATATACGTCTCCGTTGCGTCGTGTGTAAAAATAAAATATTTTGACGTAAACGATTGGATGACAGCTGAATGGTTCATTACTTTTTTTTTTCTAATTCAAAGCGTTTAATTCTGCTTTTGCTATGTTTACTTGATAATTGGTTATGATTTATGATTTTGACGTGTATATGTGCGTATATTAATACTGCCTACATACTGAATAAATGCTTTGATTCTTGATTCTTCTTCTTGAAAGTGCTCAAAACAACGCTTAAAACAGGTTTTCTCTTTAAAAATATAATTGAACATTAAATTTATTTTGTTTAAAGTTAAAAATGGACATTTTCGATGAAGAGTTTCAAGAGAACACCAATGTATGCCGGGTTTGTCTCGCAATGGACGTGAAGATGTGTGATCTCATGTCCAATCCTATGCAAACATACTTCGAAACTGTTGTTGGTCCTGTAAGTACCTACTTGGGCTTTATGTATTTGTTTAGGTTAAACAAAGGCTTGTACCAGGCCTCCCTCACTCGCCCATAGCTACTGCGCTTTATACCTAAACGTCTATATTCGTCAACGCCGGCGTTACTATATCTGCTGTGTACGATCCTGGTATAGTAAAATGTCGTTGGTAATTAGCAGTATTAACCTTGTATTTGTATAATATGATATTTGCAGGTGATAAGTACAATGAAGCTGCCTCTGTACCTGTGCTATGAATGTGCTGCTCTGGTGAAGAAGTTCTCATTGTTCAAGGAACGCTGTCTGCGAGGACAATCAGCTCTCTATAGCATATTACAGAGTACAGACAAGGTAGTGATACTATATGAAGATAACTCATTGCGATTGTATTCACTAAACATGAAAACTGTTTTTCCCATCGATGTATATGTACTACGTACCAGATGACGCGTCGTGAACTAACTCTACGTTCAAATAAAAAGCAGTGCTCAATGCTGAATCTACATCTCGCTTAGGTTCGCGTAAGTGAGATAATGGTCAAACGCTAGCCTATAAGATATAAAAAAAACGAAAGAAAAAAAGTTCTCCTCGCGCGCCGCTCGGCACGTAAGTCAGTTTATGATGGGCGCCTCTGGTTTTTCCACATAATTTACTAACTTTGTGTATTTTATAACTAGATGCTAGATGTTACATTACATAACAAGCGAAACGCTCTGGCTGATGTAAGCGATGACGTCTTACTATAACAGATGTTACGGCACTCAAACCTCGCGATTGCCAGCGCTCGTTACCTTGAGACGTAAAGATGTTGAGTGTAGACACTTGCTTTAAACCGAACATATTTCTATATTTTCTATTTCATGCATTAATAACAGAGAATGAGAACGTTCCGGACCAGGTGGAATAGCAGTCCTATCACTAATTCTGAAAAAAAAAATGCATGCAGTACATGCCTTTGCCTTTAACATTGTTACACACAGTCAGCATTTTGGGCGGTTACTACCCAGTTTGGCCGCAAGCTTGTTCGCCACTCTATTATTAAAAAAAAATGTTATAGTACATTTTACTTTAAGAGGCCTGTCGCACTCCGCGCTGTAGCTATGAAACTAAAAGTACCTCCGCGCCACCCGCTTAGTTACAACTGTTACAAGTTCAGTCAGTAAAGTGTCACGCGCGCTCTCGATCGGCCGCGCTCCTTACTTGTACCTACCTCAATATTATATTCCTTGCTTACGATATTAACATATAGTAACTGTAAAGAGTAACTATGTAAAAACAATTAATGTCACACATAAAATGGTAGGTAAATATAATAAGTCAGCTGAGTTTCATATTTCAAGGGAATTCACGTTATGATCTTTAGGGAATTTCTATCGACATTACATCTTGCAAAATATTAATTGTAACTTACTTGAAATTGGTAGGTTATTTTATTATTTACTGTAGGTAGGTTACGTAGATCCTATAGGTAAAAAAGATAAATCTGACTGACTGATCAATCAGTCAGTCAGATTTATCTTTTTATTGACTATTTTATTTTTTTATTGACTGTCATATCAGTGCACATCTGAAACCAACAAAGTTATACCTACCTAACTACTTATTTGAATTGACTTAGCCTATTCTTTGACTAACGAACCTTACAATACGATTTTGTCGAGACAAACGAGTTGTATAGTCCGAGATCTGATGCAAGATTTGTACTCAGATAAATATAAATAAATAAGTACGGTTACCAATGTTTACTTGGGTTTTTTTAAAATTCTTTTTTAACATAGTATTACATAATAGATTAGTTCTAAGATAAATAAATAGGGTAGGTACCTACTAACGTTTACTTCAATTTTACTTTTTCTTTCTTACTGATTATGTCGTGTCATACTAAAGTCAGATTTTTATAATTCGAGAGTTGATGATGTAATTAAAGTACTTATAGATCTCAGATCACTGAAATTCACTGAGATCTGATAAGTATCTCCAGAGATATGACGATAAGCGTCTCAAACTTGCTACTGAAATTGACTCGCGTGGCATGGAAGTCGGTGTTTTAGTTTTTAATCTACTTCACAAAAACGGAGGAGGTTCTCAATTCGACGATTTTTTAAATGTTTGTGACCTCAGAACTCTGTCAGATCTTAACCCATTTGAAATTGAAAATTCATTTTTAGGGTTCCGTAGTCCTGATAAGGAACCCTTATATTTTCGTCATGTCCGTATGTCTGTCTGTCTGTATGTCTGCCCAAGGGTTTGCTTAGACTTACTTGTACTATTTTAGTTGCACTATTCATTATTCTGTACTATAACCATAAATCATCTATTTCAGTTTACCAAAGTAGAAATAAAGCAGATAGACAGAAAACAACTTCAACTATGTTCCAATCTCTCGATAGCTAGCTGCAGAACTGAAATGGAGCGGGATTATACAGACGATAACCTGGAACACACAGAAGATAATCTGAAACACAAGAAATAACGTAAAACACATAGAACTTAAACTGGAACACACAGAAAATAAACTAGAACACACAGAAAATAACGTAAAACACATAGAACCTAAACTGGAACACACAGAAGATAACCTAGATCACATAGAAGATACACTGGAACACATAGAAGAAGCGTATCCACATGTTGTAAAGGAAGAAACAATTGACCCTACTGATGAATGTAGAAATGGTATGCTGATTTTTTTACTGACTTGGTACTCACTTGTATTTTTAGGGTTCCTTACCCAAAGGGTGCCAACGGAAGCCTATTACTGAGACTTCGCTGTCCGTCCGTCTGTCTGTCAGAGGGCTGTATCTCCAAAGCTGTAATAGGTAGACTGTTGAAATTTTCACAAAGTATGTATTACTGTGGCCGCTATGCTATAACAACAAATACTAAAAATAATAAAGGGGGGTCCCATACAAGAAACGTGATTAGTAGTAGTTTTTTGCTCGATCTTATGAATTGTAATAGATGGAGACTTGAAATCTGCTCATAGTTTGTATTACTATAGCTGCTGTAATAAAAAATAAAAATAAATAAAAAAAAAATTATGGGGGCTCTCCCCATACAAGAAACGTGTTTTTCTGGCGAATTTTGTTTAATCGTATTTCTGGTAGGTACTGTGGTACGGAACCCTACATGTGAGAGTCAGACTCACACTTGCCCAGTTTATTACAGTAAACTCTGTCATCTATTTGAAGACTTTTTTTTGTTTCGTTGGTTTTAGTAAAGCTGCTGTTCTCAATCTATTTTTGTCAGTCCTCTTACTTTGTGGTGTTGAGCTATTGTCGATATAAGTCTTGCACCTTTCCAAGACTTTTCTATAGAGAATTTTACATGCTCATTTTAGTGGCCCTCCGTTGAAGGAAAAACATAGTAAAGAGAACCCCGGCATGGCTAGGACACTAACTAGAGGCCGCCTGGCCAGCTGCCACCCTCAAGTTAGAAAATCTGTTGCCAAAACTCATTAGGGTGCTTAGCGTGTAGACTGTAACATACATGTCATACATACGGAATGTTATAAAACATGATATTATAACATGTTTTATAAAATCCGTGTCCACATTATCTAAAACATGTGAAATAACAGTGTTATAACATGTTATGTAACATAGACTGTACGCACCGTTAGAACGTGTTCCGCCAGCTGTTCTTGAGAGCCTATTTCCATATTAGGCCTAGCGTACTGCTATCCTCGACTGCATCATCACTTATCAACGGGTTAGATAGTGATCAAAAGCTACCATATACGATGTTATTTTTTTAACTCATGTTCAGAAATACGGATCGTTGAGGGCCACATTAAAGAAGAAGATCTGAACTACCACTTGCTAGAGTTCGAATGCGAAGAAGATCCTCTATCTATTCATGAAAGTAGTAAAGAGAAGAAGGAAGACAAAGAGGAAGAGGGGATGAAGGAAGACAAACAAATTAATTTAAGTTTAACAGATACTCAAAATATGCCGAAGTTAAGGAATGTAAGTGGACCTTCTTATTGTTACTTATTATATTGTATTCTTTCTTCTTATCTATTTACGGTGGCTTCGCCTACATTGAAAATTCCCTATGAAAAGTGTCCAATGTGTTAATCCAGATTATAAACTATATGTGTATCAAATTTCACCCTAAACCTTTCAGCCGTTTTTGCGCGATAGAAGAAAAACGTACAAATGCTATTCAGATCCGAATCTGAAGTATCTGCCACTTTTTCAGAATACCGTCCCATATCTACCCTACCTTTCCTATCCAAAGTTCTGGAACGCCTTTTCCACACCCAGTTAAATATGTTCCTTATCCGAAATGATCTTCTCAAACCTTAACAATCTATATAATGCCGTCCCGGTCATAGCTCAGTTACTGCCTTAACCAAGATTACTGATGATATTCGTTCCGGTATGGGAAAAGGTCGGCTAACTGTGCTTTCCTTCCTTGATTTCAGTAATGCTTTTAATACCGTTGACTTTGACATTCTCCTTGGACTTCTACGCTCTTCTAACATATCTCCAACCGTTATTGAATGGTTTCACAGTTATCTGTTTGGGCGTCGACAGAGAATTCGCCTTGAAGACTCATACTCCTCATGATGTTACACATCTGCCGGCGTCCCACAAGGCGGCGTATTCTCTCCTCTTCTATTTGCTGTCTTCATCAACTCAATCTCTCTCAATCTGTCTTCTTCCTACCTCCTATATGCAGACGATCTTCAGATCTATTCCCAGTCTTCCCTTAACCTCCTGCACCATAGCATTGTAACTACCATTGCTGATCTAATACTTATTCTATAATGGAACAAAGCTTATGGTTTAGCAGTAAATCCTAGCAAAACACAAGTGATCATATCAGGCAGTTCTAGAATGTTTGATGGAGTTGTCGTTCCGTACAGCAAATAAGTAAACAAATTTGGGTTGATAGTGGACGAAAGCTTGACTTGGGGCCCGCAAATTGCAGCTGTCAGTAGAAAAGTGTTTGCTTCAGCCAGCTCATTAAAATGGCTCAGAAACTTTCTTCTAACCGCCACCATAGCTACGCTTGCACAATCTCTACTGCTCCCTATCTTAGACTATGCTGATGTCAGCTATCTAGACCGTACTGAGGACCAGTTCAACAAACTTGAGCGTCTCCAAAATTTTGCTATTAGGTTTATATTTGGCTTACGCAAATATGACCACGTTTCTAATATCCGTCATAAGCTCAAGTGGCTCCCTATTCGTCTCTGCAATACTCACATCCTTTCCCTTCTCTGTACTGTTCTCTTCAATCCCTCGTCCCTGCGTAACCTTAAATACGTAGTATTATTATCTGTTCTGTGCCTTAAGGAACGCTTTAGTTTCCTATGTTCCAATCATTTCCCTGGCGTTGAGGTCATCTGAAACTTTAGAGTTAGATATGCCAGCTCACACGACAATCTTCTTTGACTCATCTTTCATTGTACAGGCAATTCGACTGTGGAATGACTTACCTGTTACAATTCGACACGCTCCCTCTATTTATACTTTACTAACTAAAATAAATCTACTTAAACAAACCGGTATTGATGACTATTAAGCTATCTCAAAGATTTCCGAAAACTGTTTTATATTTGTATGTATGTATGACGAACTAATTTTTTTAAGGAACCTAGCCCATTTTACTTTATTTCTACAGGAGCAGACGCAAGAGTTACTGTTCACATATGTGGTAAGCCAACCGTACCGCAAGATATGCCGTCCAAATATACTCAGAAGCGAGCCTCCACCGAAGCTGTTCACGAAGCCTGTCCGGAACCCTGGTGCCGGTGGGGAGAATTATGTCAATGTCATCACTTTAACGGTATGTGAAAAATTTAGATGGTATAAAAACTAAAACAACCG
Organism: Cabera pusaria; assembly: GCA_954871355.1. Taxonomy (NCBI): domain Eukaryota; kingdom Metazoa; phylum Arthropoda; class Insecta; order Lepidoptera; family Geometridae; genus Cabera; species Cabera pusaria. The sequence continues at coordinate 22,923,117 of OX940899.1, forward strand.
ACTTCCATGCCCCGCGTCAATTTCAAGCCAATTTCAGTAGTTTGAGACGTTTATCGTCATATCTTTGGAGATACTTATCAGATCTCGATGAAATGAGAATGGGACCACCTCGGAAACATACCCTACCGATTAAAAAAATAACCATGCAAATCGGTTCACAATTGACGGAGTAATCGCGTAACATACACACAAAAAAAAAGAAAAAAAAACATACAGACGAATTGAGAACCTCCTTTTTTCGAAGTCGGCTGAAAATTAAAAAAATATAAATGAAAATATTTATTGCCAGAACAAAACACATACTTTTAAGTTACAGAAATGCACATAGAATGGTAATTGGTCCTGGACTACGATAAAATGAGAACTGTGAAATCCAAACTAGACTCGAGGCCTGTATCTTGCATTTCCGAGTGTTTAACAAAATAAATAATCTAAAATTGTAGTATGAGAGATTGTGTATATATATTGGATTTCCGAGTGTGTAACAAAATAAATAATCTAAAATTGTAGTATGAGAGATTGTGTATATGAAATAAACAAGTAAACCAACTTTATATACCTCCATGAAACCAACCTTAAATATACCAAAATAACCATCCTCAGTTTGATGCGTTGCGTACTCGTCTCGGGTAGTGTCACTAGCGTGCTTCTAGGGTTGCGTTCACGACCTACGCTCGGAGTGCAACCAAACGCTCTGACCCCGTTCACGACCTCAGAGCGTCGCACTCGGTTAGTGCAACTGTGTCGTTCACGACCTCGGTTGTTTCACTCCGGTTGCAACTTTTTAACCATCATGGTTAACAAACGCTCTGGCGTTTGTGACAGTAAATTTGGCAGGAAAAGCTGTAAATGGTGTTACATATTCAGGGAATCGGAAGAATTTGCATTGTCGAGACCAAGACGTGACATGAAGAGACATTAATCGTAAAAACAAACGGAAATTATTCAGAAAAAGAAAAATGAATAAACATAACCTCGAAATTCGAGTCAGCGCAAAATGTCAAAGTCACAATTTAAGTGAAAAACACCCGTGGTCGTTCCGGACTTTCGAGCGAGTTGCAAAACAACCATAAAATCTTCTCCGGAGGACGTGAACGTGACTGACAATAGCGTGGACCTCAGAGCAATAATTACTACTTTAGTAATTATTACTTTACTACTTTAGTAATTATTGCTCTGAGAGCGTGACACTGATGACGGTCGTTGTCTACGGTCGACGCGTTGGGTTGTGTGATCGTGTGACATAGCTCAACAGATTAATAAACTGAAGTGGCAGTGGGCTGGTCCTTTCTGCCGCAGGACATAACCGTTAGGGTAGACTTGTCCTAGAGTGGAGACCGCGAATCCGCAAACGTAGCGTAGGACGTCCTGTGACCAGGTGGAGCGACGGCATACGCAAAGCGGTGGGCAGTGACTGGAAAAGAAGAGTCGAAGATCAGGCTCAGTGGCGCATTTTGGGAGAGGCCTACGTCCAGCAGTGGACTGACACAGGCTGATGATGATGATGTCCTTGAGAACCATTTCTCTTTTTTTATGTCTTATAGGCGTTTAACCAGTATCTCACCTGGTGGTTAGCGATGATGCGGTCGAAGATGGTGAACACGTACGATGATGGTGAGTCTAGAATACTCTTTAGGACTCTCAAGGGCCAATCCTGAAGAAAATTCTTATCATTCACGTGCAAGTGGAAGGGCCAGTAGAGTAGACTGTAGACTTCCGCTTTCTTATGATGAATTTACTAAGCAACCATAATATTTCAGAGGTCTGGCGTCCAGTGTGGAAGATCAGGTTACCTCCGCGACGTGCTGTTCAGAAGCTTATCACCGACCACAAGAAGAAATATGCTTGAAAGTAGTTTAAATAAGCATGATTAAAAAACAAAACCTTTTTAGAAATAAACGTTCATTAGTATGCACTTTGTTTTTGTTTCATTTACAATTTTCGATATGATGTAATAATACACGAAGATACCTACTATAAAATCATAGAGCGAAAATTAAATGGAGAGAACATTAGCGTATGCAAATGAAATAGCTATAGCGATATAACCCGACTAAAACGTGATATATATGCCAGCTATAAGATAAAATCGTAGAAGGAAAAATATACTCTGTCAAGGGATAAAATGAACTTGGTCATTTTGGTCAGGTCATACATGACAGCGGGTGAAAACCAATGGGTGCACTAGAACCGGGAGCCAGAGCTGGCTCTAGACAATTAAATCGCATACGCAGAGAAGGATAAAAAATTGTTGTCCATTTCGCTCTCTCATACTAGTGATTGTATAGTTTTATCCTTCTCATATTATTATTGTTATTTAATACTCCATCCACGTATAAAATCCTATTATTAACGTCGCCGGCGGCCGGCCACGGTAGCGGTAGCTACCAGTGGTTAGGCATACAGAGAGGCTTGCAAGGTAAAACATTGTTGGGAAGAGTAAAATTAATTCATCCGTTTTGTTTCTATACCACTTTCACTTATCGTAAGAACCAAATAGAATACAAATTACCACGGATTAGATAAAGGAGGTTGGATTGGCAATAATCACACTTTTGTTTGAAAACCAGCGTCGCCGCGTTACTCCCACCAAACGATTCCACAACATAAACAATACAAATAGATACACGAATTACGCAAACTAATAAACAAATTACACATAGAACACGGGGCTGCAATTGCTTCGCACACTACTGCAATTGTTACGCACATTACTTCGAGACTCTATAAGTTACACACAATCACACGCGCAAGCAAGCCGTGCAAGCACTAGCCGGCGACCGACGCGAACGTGAATATAACGAGTCGGAGAGGCGTGGTGATTTCGCTCGCTTTGCAATCCATTGCGCGTAAACTGCGTCTCGAGGTAGAAATATTCGTACTTTACCAGCAATGTATAGTTATCTGTTCTCTGGGTATGTTGTCGTTTGAACAAAGAATTTCATAATTAAAAATAGTTTTTGGACAAAAATATCTATAATACGAAGATTTTATGCTTACCGATGAAAAGAAATTCCTCCTTGTTTAATACTTGATGTCTGACTCTTTAATTTACACGTAATAATCGCACAACACGGCATTTTGAGACGATTTTAGCGCACCTCCGCGCTGCGACGCAAACCACGAGCCACTAAAAAGTATGATCGCGTGGTTCTATGAATCTATGATTGTCTAATCATACTAGTGGCGCGCCTGCCCCGCCCACATTGCCAATCCAACCTCCTTTGTCTAATCCGTGCAAATTACCAACTATTATCACTTCTGTGCAATTACTACGTATGATCAAGATCAGTACGCCTATTATGAAGTTTGACAGTTGCTTATTGAATGAACTAAATGACGGCGACTCAGCTATGTACGCTGTATAGCTCCATCTCTGTCATGTTCGTTCATTTCAATCCCTGTCAAACTTCCTGATAGGCCCCCAGTCCGTTATATTCAGCTTCCTTATGTAATGCTATAAGAATCTTTGACCTGACATACTGACTGACTGACTGACTGACTGACTGACTGACTGACAGACAACGCACAGCCTAAACCGCTGGTCGTACAGACTTGAAATTTGGAGGGTATATTTGTCTTCTTAGTACGTAAAGGTGTACTAAAAAAGGATTTTCCAAAATTCACCCCTGAAGGGGATGAAACGGGGGTTCAAAGTTTGTATGGAGAAACAAGATTAGATAGTATTTTCTATTCGAAACATCAAACAAGTGCTTCAGTAAGAAAAAAAGTAAATACGTGTTTCATGTTTTTTTTAAATTCCACCTCTAATAGGGTGAAATGGGGTAACAAAGCGTGAAAATCAATATTGTTTCGGATTGCGCTGAAATTTGGCATGCAGATAGTTGTCACGACGTTAGTTTCCTCTAAGAAAGGATTTTCCAAAATTCACCCCTGAAGGGGGTGAAACGGGGGGTCAAAGTTTGTAAGGAGAAACAAGATTAAATAGTCTTGTATATTCGAAACTAAACACAAGTACTTAAGAAAGTCATATGTGTTTCAGGCTATTTCGAATTCCACCCAGAAATGGGTGAAGTGGGGTAACAAAGTCTGAAATCAATATTGTTTCGGATTGCGCCGAAATTTGGCATGCAGATAGTTATTTTGACTTAGGTATCGGCTAAGAAAGAATTTTTCAAAATTCACTCTTCAAGGGGATGAAGCGGAGGTTCAAAGTTTGGATTCATTTTATTCGACATTTCACACAAGTACTTCTGTAAATAAATAAGTAAAAACGAGTTTCAGACTTTTTCAAAATGCCACCCTAAGAGGATAAACTGGGGTAACAAAGTCTGAAAATCAATATTGTTTCAGATTGTGCTGAGATTTAGAATGCAGATAGTTATTTTGACGTAGGTTCAGAAGGGATTTTCTAAAAATTCCTCCCGGATACGGAACGGGGATTTAAAGTTTGTATGGCAAAACAAGATGAGATAAAGTACGTGTTGTAGGATTTTTCGAAATGGGGTAGGTAACAAAGTCTGAAAATTTACCGATTAATAAAATCTTTTTCAAAAAAAATAAAACCGACTTCATGACCACAAACAAGCTCTCAAAAGCGAAAAATAAATTACTTAAAATTATTATAAGCGCTACCCACTTCTCTATTTGAAGTCGGTGCCAGCCAAGTCTATTGGATAGTAGATAGATACTATGTATGTAGTAGTAGTAAGTAGGTAGATACATGTAGGTAGACCACTCTTATAAATAGTACATATATACAACTTAAAACTAAATTAAGATACAAACTATTTAAACTGATATAAATAAGTGAAATAATAAATGTTATAAATAAAAAACAGAACCTAGGTCGCAGCTGTCTGCTGGTAACGTTCCCAAAACACTGGCGACGTTACCTCGTTGAATTGCTAAGCTAATCCGTTGGCCGAGGTAAGCGCCAGCTCTTTGGTCACGAGTGACGTCTATTAATCGTCTGGACAGCTCCTTTACAAAACCTCGCGCATCTCGACCCCACGGACCCATTGTTTCGACCCCAAACGGAAGAAAAATGTAGCCATCACCAATGGCAGCATATTTCCTCCGTTTGAGGGTTTCTGCCGCATCCGCTGCCGCACCTGCTGCTCGCGAGGTCCCGCATATGTGGGACGCCGCTAATGTATCAGCACACGTCGCGTCCCACACCAACGGTCTCCCTCGGCACCACGGAACCAACGTCATACCGTCGGGCCTCTTACCATCGTCACGTGATATACCGTTCGGCTCTAATATAGCCGGCACGTTCACGGTGGCAAGGGCCCGACGAATGACGTCATTCAATGAGGCGTGACGTGAGAGACGCCCTGCACTGCGGCGGCATGACAGGCCATGGTGGCCTAATCTGTCTACTTCACAGCCGCAGTGACAATTGTGAGTTACTGTCCGGGAGATGCCCAGACGTAATCCCACAGCAATGGAGAAGCTGTCATCGTCCATAAGGGTACCTCTGTTGGAAGAAGGTAATGCGTGTAGCCAGTATCCAGATTCTTTTTAACGTGTGGCAAGGAGACGAGCCCGGTCCCTAATATCAACACTATTTTGAATTAGTTCATCCTGAACAATTTTACAAAGGGGCTCGTCCCATAGCTTTTGTGAACTAAGTTTTATAGGTAAGACCTCACCTGGACAAGCCAAAGACCAGGCGGTTTTAGCTTCCTCCATGTATGCTATAGAAATGTTGGATGATGAATTTGAAATTATTTTTTTAAAAAGAGATGAAACACTATTAGTAGAAGATAAAAAGGCCGGTAGTGAAACACTTGAAATTTTGCGGATGCCAATGCCTCCAAACCGAATAGGCAGAGAGGCCTGACACCATGAATTATTAGAAAGTGAACAATTTAGAATTTCTGTTAAAATATTTTTGATCGCGTCATCTAAACTTAGTAGTAAAGGTTGATGATTCCAAAGAGGACTACAGCGTAGTATGTATGTAAATTTTGGCACAAAAAGACAAAATCGAATTAGATGGTAAGCCATGTGGTTATGAATTTCGGTGAGACGCTTAGATGTATCGTTAAATTTGTGACGATGTTCTTGAACAAAAACCGGAAATGACTCTTGAAGGATCGGAGCTCCTAAGAGGCGTAGACTTTCTTTGTTTAGTAATTTTAAATTTGGAGCCAAACTGTTCAATTTATTATACAAATCGTCCCTTTGGTGCGATGGTACAATATCTGTGATAAAAAGTTCACACTTAGAAAAATTTAGTTCCAGGCCAATCAATTTAAATTTGTCAATTAAAAACTGTAAATCTTGTAATACAGTTGTGGCTTTGCCTCCAAGGGTTCCGTCGTCCAGATACCACATGTTTAATTTAGAACTGAGCAAGAATTTATTAAATGGTCTCGGTAAAGTAATTTAGAATCCAATCCATAACATTGCCAAAGGTAGTCAAAAGTTTCCGGAATACAATTTTGAATTAATTTATGAATTAATATACAATTCATTCAAAAGAACAGTACGATCAACAGAATTAAAGGCATTTCTGACATCCACCTTCAATATCACCTCACCGCAATCGTGGTGTACAAATGTACGGAGAGCATGAACAGCTGCCACGCATCCGCCCTTACTGCGGCAGCAAACCTTGGATGCTATTCTCCTATATGTGCAACCTACGGCTTTTGGCCTGATACCGCCATCTTTCTTTTTCAATGCGCATAGGTTTGCACCATATAGAAGAGGGGCAATCTGTATATGCACCTTACCTGATAGCATGTAGTTTATAAGGGCGGTGATGTCTCGCAGTAGACTCTGGCCCGCATCCCCAGTAGCTCCACATATAAGATCTTTAATGTGTTGGGGAGTTAGGCCATTAAGTCCACCAGCCGATCCATTTTTAAAAGACATCACTGCCGCCCTTATGTCTTTTTCTGTTTTCTGTCGCCTGTAAACATTCAACAGGAGTGGTGGTAACCGGAAGGTAAGGCGGTGATAGCGATGGTGGATGCTTGTCAATCAGGGCTAATAAAGTCTCTGGCGTGTCTGGAGCGATGGTGTCATTGGTAAATAAGAGCTGAGCAGCTCCCTTTAAGTCCCCATCACTTATTTTAGTTTCTACTTTTTCAAAAGTACTATGAGATTTTTTATGTTGTGAATTATTCTGCCAATGTGAATATTGTTGGTTCAAATTTGAAATTTGGGAAGAATTTTCGGGCCTAAAGTGAGACTGTGTGAGACAGTTATTTTTAATTGTGGTAGTGAGAGATTTAGTGGTATTTTTTGAGTGGAGGACTTCGAAGGGAAAAGCCAACAATTGTTCCCAAGCGCTTTCAGAATTTTCATGTATAACTTTTTGAATTTTATATGATAAATTTTGAGCGACTGATATTCGTGCACCACGGGGAATGCGCTTAACAATCGAATTGGATGATTTTAATTTAGATAGATATTGCCAAAAAGTTGTGAATTAAAACATTGTGTCTGAACAGGAGTTTGAGTCAAAGGGGCGGCAATGTTAACTGAATGTGCACTCTGAGAAAGAGATTTGTGGCTCTTCCCAATGTACACATTAAGTCCTCGCTGACCCTTAAAGAAACGCGCTTGGAAGCAATGAGGACACTGCACCAGCTCATTACCCTCATACCTTGGTCCAACGTAGGGAACACCGGCAGGCTGCGACCTGTAGGTAGTATCTATCTACTACCTATTAGACTTGGCTGGCATCGACTTCAAATAGATAAGTGGGTAGCGCTTATAATAATTATATTAAGTAATTAATTTTCGCTTTTGAGTGCCTGTTTGTGGCAATGAAGTCGGTTTTAAATTTTTTTGAAAAAGATTTTATTTTACCCTTTTTAGTGCAAAACAAGATTTAATTAAATTACATGCATCTATAAAATTTCGTGTCTGGGCCGTTATACACTGACGGATATATACTTTGTGAAAATTTCAAGTATGTACCTATTACGGTTAAGAAGGTACATCTGTAAAGTGCGCACATATAGACACACGGACGGACTAACGGACAACAAAGTCTCAGAAAGTGTTCATTTGGTACCCTTTGGGTTCGGAACCCTAAAAAATTGACTTTAAATGCCGCGCTAGTGAAAATATTCACTAGTCATAATGATGTTATCAAGGTATCAAAGGACAATGTCCAAAATGGCCCTGTGCAATAAAAGCATCTGACACACACGATAATTAATTGTCTATTTTATTACAATAATTCCAAATACTTTTATAACACGGACTAGTTGTATTCCAAAATGAATATTAAAAATTATTATTTGCGATTATTAACATTAATTGCCGCCATATGGCCCACACAGTCTGAATCACTCTACTACGTTATAAGAGTTGGCACTTCCTTACATTGTTAATACCCGAATTATGAAAGCACTGTGTAGCCAACCTAGCAACGAAAAGTATTATTTACGTAGTACCTATTATATAATCTGTGGTATTATGCTTATAATATTTTTTTTGCAGTGTTGGTTGGTACAACGTACGTCCATAATTCTGATTTATTTATGTATGCAGTCTCGCGGGCGGGACTTATTATCTTTTCTATGCTGATATGGCCGCCATCTTCGCCAAACGTCATGTCATGTCAAAAAATATTAGTTATGCTCAAAAACTTTGCACATTAACAAGACTTTGCCTGGTAGAACATTCCTGTAAAGACAAATTAATTCTCCCCACCTTTGTTTCTATCTCGCTTACAGTTACCGTAAGAATATCAGAAGTCAATAATACTTAAATTAAAAAAATTAAAACCACCCCCGACTGATTTGTATATGTAATCCGAGTTTATAATCAAAGCATATGAATAACTTTGTACATTGAGACCATTCCAAGGAGATGTCTCAAAATTAGATCAAGCTTACCATATTTTTGCAATATCATTGAAGTAACAAGATACTGCGACAGCGCCATTTTGATTTTTTGACGTCCGCGGTCAAAGGACTACGAGCTTATGAAAGTTGCCATCGTAGTTTTTTTAACCAAAAAAGAGATGATAATATTTAAACGGCTGAACAGATTTTCATGAAACAAAGCTAAGAACACTCTCGACGAAGACATCTATCAAACAAAACAAACTAAATCAAAATCGGTTCATCCGTTTGGGCGCTACGATGCCACGATGACCGACACACAGATACATAGATACACCCGTCAAAATTATAACACTCCTTCGTTTTGCGTCGAGGGTTAAAAACCAAAATCAACGTGAAGAAAGATGTAATAACATTATTCAAGGTCATATTTTTTAGTCTTCAAAAGTATATGCAATAGCAACCTCCATTGTGTATAATCTTCTTGGGACTATTCTTCTAAAATCAGTACATTCTCCTATGTTTGAGATATTTATCTCCATACCTCTGAAGATACTATTCAGATCTCGATAAAATTAAAATGGAACCACCTCGGAAACGTACCCTACCTATTAAAAAAAGAATCATTTGAATCCGTTCACAATTGACGGAGTAATCGCGTAACATACATACAAAAAAATAACCGGCCAAGTGCGTGTCGGGCCACGCGCAGTGTAGGGTTCCGTAGTAGCATGTTAATCAATGCAAGTCATTACCCGTTATAAACAAGCAACTATGTACTCCGTCTTTGTCACTTTAAAGGATTTATTCTAAGGATTTTGTATTTGGTACAAAATTATCCAACACCCAAGTTCAACGACTATTACTGCTAAACTAATAAAGTTATCTTAACCGCTATAATTTTCCTTTAAAGTTCATGAAATGCGCTATTATCACGAATGTTTCCAGATTTTTCAAGCCAGCAGTTTAGCTTTTAGAGGGGTGGGGGGGGGGGGGGACGGGGACGCACTACTGGAACAAAAATTTGCACTTTAAAGTTTAATATCTCGTAAATGGAGCATTCAATCGAAAAATGGTATTAGCAACCCTTTAGTCATTTTAAAAGACCTATTCAATTACGGAACCCTAAAAATCATACAGACGAATTGAGAACCTCCTCCTCTTTTATAAAGTCGGTTAAAAAAAGAATCATTCAAATCGGTTCACAATGGACAGAGTAATCGCGCGATACATACAAAAAACAATAAACTGGCCAAGTGCAAGTCGGACTCGCACTCGTAGGGTTCCGTACCACACTACAGTATTTTATAAGATCGAGCAAAAAATATCACTATCATTTTTCGCCAGCAAAAAAATAATAATTAATAAACATTTTGTTTCTTATGACGCCTGCTAACGTCTAACAAAGGTGTTAGGGATCGACATTTCAATAAAGCGCCATCTCTGGGACGTTTACCTAAGCGTTCATAGATGGCGTGAAATGCCGAAAAAAACACGTTTCTTGTATGGGGACCCTCTATTCTCTTAAACTTTATTCTGTTTTTAGTATTTGTTGTTATAGCGGCAACAGAAATACATCATCTGTAAAAATTTCAACTGTCTAACTATCACGGTTCATGAGATACAGCCTGGTGACAGACGGACAGACAGACAGACAGACGGACAGCGGAGTCTTAGTAATAGGGTCCCGTTTTACCCTTTGGGTACGGAACCCTAAAAAAGACATACAGACGATTTAAGAACCTTCTTTTTGGAAGTCGGTTGAAAAGGAGCAAAAACACATAGAGAAAGTATTTTAACACTCCATCCACGGATTTCGGTCATTTATGTTTCCTAATATTTTTTTATTATAATTTTTATTCAAGATACTTTTATACAAGTTTAAGCAAACTAGCTACCAACTTGAGAGATTTTACCTATGTCTTACGTATTATAAAAAATTAAATCGTAAAAAGTGTACATCATCACTCAATCTTTAATAACAAAACATAGAGAATGTATATATATATATATATATATATAGAGAACATAAGCGTATGCGAATGAAATCGCTATTGAAATATAACTCGACTAAAATGATGAACACGTGATACATATGCCAGCTATAAGATAAAATGAACAACGTAATTTTGTCGGGTCATACATGACAGCGGGTGAGAGCCAATGGGTTAGGCTTAGGTAACTCCGGACACATCTATATCTATCACATCACAGATCACATCTATATCCCTAAGCGGATATATATCCTTCATTCCACATGCCAAATCTTAATATATCCCATATATCCGGTATATCTTGATGAAACAGAAAACTTTTTTGTGAAGTCGGTCAAGAAGTCAAGCCGTAATTGAATAGGTATTTTCTAGGTAACCGTGCTATATCATTATCAGGGCGAGCGAAGCGAGCCCTAACACTATCCCACAACCTGAGCACTTTGTGGTGCACTTTACTGAAAAACTATCACGCCTATTGATTTGTGCTTTTGCATAATAATTTAAATTCACATGTTATCAGTAAACAAATATGTAATTTTATTAACATTAAAAATAGCCGGCCAAGTGCGTGTCGGGCCACGCGCAGTGTAGGGTTCCGTAGTAGCCTGTTATTCAATGCAAGTCTTTACCCGTTATAAACAAGCAAGTAGATACTTCGTCTTTGCACTTTAAAGGATTTATTCCTTTTATTTATATATTTTCCCTTTATTAAAGATATTTTTTGGAATTTTTCCTTTACTTGCACTATAAAACCTTACTTTTAACCAAAATTGACAATTCTAGGTCAACTGGAAGTGCCCTATAGGTTTTGGGTCGAAAACCTATAGGGTACTTCTCTTTGACCTAGAATCATGAAATTTGGCAAGAAGCCAGTTCTCATAGCACAAATAAAGGAAAAATTCAAAAAATAAAAAAGAGTTGAATATCAAAGGGTGTCCCCATACATACATAGTTACTCCAATCAAGATCGGCCTCTGAGTTATATAAGCGCTCATACAATTTAGAGGTCCAGCTTAATTGGTACCAACCAACTTTAGTACAGAAGTTTCGGTGGGCGAGTCCGACTCGACTTGGCCGGTTTTATTATGCCATATTTAATGCCATAATTCAATAATATGATGGCAAATTTTATGCATTTGTTGGAGTGGTTGGTGTTATGGCAAATTTTTTGTCAGTGTGGGGCAGATTCGCTTTTTAATATAAAAAATAACTGCCTTAAAATTATTACCAGGCAGAAAAACTACGCGAGCCCTCAAAAGCTCGGCTTTTAGCTAGTTTTAGATCACATCATCACTAACAACAGGTACAAAAACAATGCAAGTTCAAAACACAACAGATACGCTTAATTTTGGATATGGGATATACTAATGGATATAATTTGTCCTATTAAGTGAGTTTCTCTGCAATGTCTGAAACACAACTCACATGGGTATACCGGACATACGAAGAAGTTATACTAAGCTGATAAACTATGCGGATATATCTTTATATGGAATAATATACGATATATCCACTCCTCTGTCGGGTATAGTAAGCCCAAGCCTACAATGGGTGCACTAGAACTTAGTGCCAGTGCTGGAGCCAGTTTGTAAAATCGCATACGCAGAGAAGGATAAAAAATTGTTGTTCATATCGCTCTCTTATACCAGTGATTGTATAGTTTTATCCTTCTCATATTATTATTATTTAAATGCCAAATCCATTGAATACTTCATCCACGTAACAAAACGTATAATCGTGATAGAAATCAAACATTTAAGGCGTCAAACACACTGCCGCAGTCTGCGGACAGACCACGGCAGTGTGTCCGGCGCTTAACACACCTAGCGATGATTATCTGTTGTACTGGCTGGGATACTGACTGACTCTAGCGTAGTATTATATTCTCTTTGACTGACTCATCGACTTCAAGTCGATGGATAGACTAACTGAAATGGCGGGAGTTTTGGCGAGACGGGAACGTAGTATTTATATTCTCTTTGACGGGAACGTGGAAAAAATAAAAATGTGTGTGATCTCATTGTACTTTTTCCTAAAACTTGTGTTCTTCCGCGAGTTAATGTGTAATAAATGTGGATTATTAACAATTAAGTGCCGGTGAATGTGTGCGAGTGCAGGGAAACAGCACAATGTTGAAAAACATGCTATTTGCGTTCTCACCAAAATTCCACTGAAAATCTTCAGTAAACTCCACATCTTTACTGAAGGTATGACTAAGACTAGACTTTACATTAAATTTTTTTTTTATTCGTTATAGTCAATGAAATGAAACTGACCTGAAATGTGACTTTGACCCATCTCTACGACTTAAATTTATAAAAACTTGAAATTTATTAACACTAGACACTGGCTAAATACACTAATCGTGTGGAGCCATAATAAAATTTAAAAAGAAAGAAAACTGAAATGACAAATAAAATGGCACTCATATAGTAATCTGTGTAAATGGCTGGCAGCGGGTGCGTCGCTTGGAAATATACCAGACATTCTCATATTTAAAATAAATACCTTAATGTCAATTAAATGGTTAAGAATTAGTGTATAATTTTAAGTAACATGTATAAAAAGCTTAAATATTGTTAAATATAGTGATACGACACCTCCAATCATACAAACTAGAAAACGTAATTTTCATAGTAGTTCTAAATAATTTATAAGTCTATCTTAAAGTAATCGAACGTTTCATTTGTTTTAAATCAAAATTTTAAAATTATTATAAGTTTATAATCAAAGATATAAAATAGATAGTTGATTCTGTTCCCGTGTATTATATTCTCTTTGGATTCTGTGTTTAAAAATGGAGTATTCAGATCTAAGATCTTTTTACCTGCGACTGAATGATACAGATGAAGAAATGCAAGGGAACATCAAAGTATGCCGGGTTTGTCTTATATTGGACGTAAGGATGTGTGATCTAATGTCTTATCCCATGGAAACTTACTTTGAGGCTGTTATTGGGATTCCTGTAAGTACCTATCCTAAACGTTGGAATAAATTAGCCTTTGTTATTGGCAAATTGCCAATACATAACACTGACTGGTTAATTCTAGAGTTTGTATTTCTAGTCTATAGTAAGTATGTATTGAAATGTAATAAAATGTTCTAATCTGTGACAATATATGTAAAAAAATATATATTAGAAAATGTTGTGAATATTATTGATTAAAGTATTATAAAAATATCTTAGGTATGTGAATGTATTGAATAAAGGTAATATGGAAAATATAAGCCAAAGTTAATAATTAAAACTTTCATTCATAGTGCTTCCCAAGGTTCTTTACTATTAAGAGTTTAGATTATTCAAAACTCCATCAGAACTCCAATAGCCTTTAAAAAAGTGCATAAGTAATTTGTATAGTACATTACATGCATTTTATTAATAGTATTATACAAATAATGCTATTCAACAGTATATATAAGGATTAATTAATCAATTATTACTATAGACATAGTTGTCTATAATTTGTTTATGATATTTGCAGGTGATAAGTACAATGGAGCTGCCGCTGTACCTGTGCTATGAATGTGCTGCGCTGGTGAAGAAGTTCTCATTGTTCAAGGAACGCTGTCTGCGAGGACAATCTGCTCTCTATAGTTTATTACAGAATAAGGAGAAGGTAGCTATTTGCTTTATTTAAATGACCCTTATTCATAAAAAATATAGTTTAAAATACACTTACTAGGTAGCGTTTGATTAGATGTCATGTCACTGTCAAGGGTCAAAGCGAATGTATCTCTGTTATTTAATATTATTGTTTATTATGTAACATCACGGGTTGTAAATCGCCCAGTCTTTTGGACGGCATTGACAGAGCCGAAGCCAACTTCAAAAGGCCCTTTACAATATCAGCCTTAATACTATGATTTGTGGATGGAGAGATGAAAAACTATATAAAGACAATTTTTTTTTATTTTTTTTTTTATACGTTATAGGCTAGCTAGTAGGCTAGTTTGACCACTATCTCACCTGTTGGTAAGTGATGATGCGCTCGAAGATGGTAAGCACGCTAGGCCTTGAATGGGAACTGGCTCTCAAGGATAGCTGCCGGAACACATTAGATGTTTGGTGACAGATTTTCTAACTTGAGGGTGGTAGCTGGCCAGGCGGACACTATATAGTGTCCTACCACCATGCGGGGGTTTTGTTGGTTTCTTAACGATGTTTTTCCTTCACCGGAGGGCCACTGTCAGAAGCGCACATAAATTTTTCGATAGAAAAGTCCATTTGTGCACGGCGGTTTGAACTCGGTACCACGGCATCAAAGCCGAACGTTCTCCCGATTACGCCACCGGGCCCTCAAAAATTTTATCATAGCTATGAATGTGTGCTACTTAATGTTTGAATCCAGGTCTATGGGATGAGGTACATATAATAATTATTATAATGATCCTGAACTGTCCCACTGCAGGGCAAAGGCCTCTCTCCCTTTCTTCCACATTTTACAATTTTGGGATTATTATTTATTGGCAAAAATATGTATTATTTAATAAAGCAAAGTCATTGAAAATTACAAATGCTAGAAATGTATGTAATGTAAATGGTATAGATTTTGCAGCCAACTAGTTTAATTAGCTGTTCAATCAACAGCCTAGCCTCTTTATTTTCAACTAGTCTTGTCGTCCAATAACATTAGGTGATGGTACTCCATCCTCTATTGAGACTTGACATCAGGCATCGGGTATTTCAAATAGAGACAGCATCTAAAAATATTAATTAAAATAGATTTCTTGGGTCAATTAAAAAAATATACCTATGTATAATACCCAATTAAAATTGTTTAGTTTTTAAAATTGAAGCGGCCAAAAATTTATATTCAACCGCTTTTTGGCGGGAGGCGTTATGTACCCGAAGGTCTTATAGCGTCATTAATTTAAGTGGGTACATGATATATCAGGACAACTAGAGCGATTTAGGTGAGGAAAATGGAATATCCACGCACCTTCTAACTTTCCGGGAGCTCCTTCTCGTCCTGGATTGTTCAGGCTGCGCAGCACAAAATCCTCACAAATGTCCTCATCCACATTAGCATTAAAGGGGTCCAAACTTTGTATAAAAACACTGTTATCACGTACGAGGTAATGCAATAAAATAGATCACACCGAAGTGCGTTCTGCGGCGGTTTGTCCTTGAGACTGGTTTCTTGAAGGACGTCGTTGCTTCCAATACGCGCGGCGCGACGTGGATGGATATGGATATATGGCGGGGGTAAATGAGATAGGAAATCGCTCAATTAGCCTGTATTACCATGTGAAAGAAAGTGACAGCTAAAGAACTACTAATTCTGGCGGTAACATCTCCCCCGGCCTTAAAGGGTTGCCTTTAAGAAACCAAAATAATATGTATAAAATGCGGGATATGTATAAATCAATATTATATGCGGTTAAAATAATATGCGGTTAAATACTTAAACGGAATGTATATATTTAATAAATTATTGATTAGGAAGGGGACATAATTTAACTACCGGGCGAAGGTAGCTCCCCTTTGAAGTTTTTACAGTGACAACTCGAGTAGCGCCATCCTTAGACGGGTATACCTTTTCTACGACTCCCAATGGCCAAGCAAAGGGCGGGGAATTGTCAGTCTTGATAATGACTACCGTCCCCTCTTGTATAGGAACAGAAGGAACATTCCACTTGGCTCGCGCCTGCAGCTGATGCAAATATTCAGCACGCCAGCGCTTCCAAAAAGACTGTACAATACTATCTATTAAGTTATGTCTCTGAAGTAAATCTGTGGAACTAACTTCAGCCGCGGGAATCGATGAAAGGGGCACAGTTTGTAAAAAGTGTGCCGGCGTAAGAGCTGAAGGCTCTGCGGGATCACTACTCATAGTTATCAGCGGGCGCGAATTAATGAGCGCTTCTATCTGCGTCAGGATAGTGAGAAGCTCTTCGTACGATACGATTTGTTGTCCTATGACCTTAAATAAATGCGTTTTAATTATCTTCACCATACTTTCCCAACAACCTCCCCAGTGTGGAGAAGCAGGGGGAATAAACTTCCACTCAATGCGGTTTTCAGCTAACTCCAATTCCAGGTGCGGGCGGAGTTCGTCTATGAATGTATAAAGGTCGCGAAGATACGAGCGCGCCCCCACAAAACACGTCCCATTATCGGAATATAAGCACTTTATTGGTCCGCGTCTGGAAAGGAAACGTTTGAACGCATTGAGGAAACTGCATGTACTCAAGTCTGTGGCGATTTCTATATGGGTCGCACGCGTCGTAAGACACGTAAAGACACATATCCAAGCTTTACGGCTCTTGACTCCCCGACCACGTACCGGTGTGTACTGCATCGGGCCTAGGTAGTCGCATCCGACATTTGTGAAGCACTTATCGACTTGGTTGACGCGGTGACTGGGCAAATCAGCCATGAGCGGGTATAACGGACGCGGCTTCGATTTAAAGCACACGTTGCATTTATGAATACGATATCGTAGGATGCGTCTTGCAGCCAAGATCCAGAATCTGTGTCTTAATAAAGACATCAGAAGCTCTGGTCCAGCATGCAAGTGCTTGCGGTGATAATGATCGACTATCAAGTCAACGACATGATCGCGGCGCGGTAGAATGCAAGGATGCTTAAGCGTGTATTCCTCAGCGGAGTTTGACAAGCGACCTCCGACACGGATAAGACCGTTACTGTCTAAAAAAGGCCTAAGCTTGTTTAGAGCGGGCGAGCAAGTCTCATTTTTAATTAAGTTAGATTTATCGTTCTGGAAGTGAAAATCTTGTACGGCGAGTATTAATTTATTTTCTGCAAACTCTAAATCTGCGGCGGTTATAGAACTACCACGGGGTAATATTTTCATGAAGCGGTAAATGTAAACGATAGCGCGTAATAATTTAGAATACGACGAAAATCGTTGCGCAAGCGCGTATAGCGGAGAATCCTCCGGACTAGTCGTGACGTGCACCTGAGTCCGTTGCTCAGGGGCGTCTGCGTTATCATTAGTATCTAATTTATTTAAGGGCCATTTGCTTGGATCGCGCGTGATCCAAGAAGGTCCAGTAAACCATAAGGGATGGTCGGCTAACTTATCCGGGGTAAGACCACGTGATAAGCAGTCTGCGGGGTTATCGGAGCCAGAAACATGAAAGAATCGACTCGCGGGTATATTTTCCGTCACTTTTACTACTCGATTTGCGACAAAAGTCTGCCATCGATGCGGAGAAGCGTTAATCCAACAAAGTGCAACTTTAGAATCACTGAAGGCAAAGACATTGCTGACGGTATAACGCGGGGTTATAATATCCAAGACCTTGCGAAGCAGCTGTGACAACAGAACCGCTGCACAAAGTTCCAATCGTGCAATAGAAACGACCTTGACAGGTGACACTTTGGACTTTGCGCACACCAGTTGTACAGTGTACTTTGAACCTATGCGGATTTGTAGATAAACCATACCACCGTATGCTCGTTCGCTCGCGTCAGCAAAACCTATGACGTTGACCTCGCAACTCTCGACAATACCCAGATGTCGGGGAATGCACAGTTTGTTGAGCGAGGGAAGCTCCTTACAAAACTGCATCCAATCATTAACGATGTGACGGGGAGGCTCGGCATCCCAGTCACACTTCGACAACCAAAGCTCTTTAATAAGAAGCTTGGCGTACAAAATGGCCGGAGCCACAAAGCCCATAACGTCCCACAGCCTAGCAATCGCAGACAATATCGTGCGCTTAGTGCACTTATCATCTGGAGCGTCGACTTCGAAGCGGAAACAATCGCATGATTTATCCCAACGTAATCCCAGAATTTCATGTTGAATAGAGTCGTCAAACATTTTATCGTGAGATTCTTTATGTGTATCTGGTATGTGAGCAAGTACAGCATCAGAATTGCTTGTCCACTTGACGAGTTCAAATTGACCCAGTTTGAAAAGTTTGATGAGCTCATCACTAAGAGTGATGGCTTGCGTACTATTCATGACAGAAACGGCAATATCGTCCATGTAAAGGCATGAAGAAGCAGCAGCGGCTGCGGCGGGAAACTTATCACCTTCGTCGGCGATCAGCTGGCGCACGACGCGCAATGCGTGAAATGGACTTGATTTTAATCCGAAACAAACACGGTTAAATTCGTATATAATAACTGGATCCTCCGTACTAAACCGATATAAAATTCTTTGATACCTACGATCAAGTTCGCGTACTCCGATTTGGAGAAACATCTGACGACAATCAGCGGACAGCGTTATTGCAAACAGGCGGAAATGTATAAGGATGCTAAACAAGTCTCCCTGTAAATTAGCACCTGGGTGGAGAAGATCGTTAAGTGAGTGACCAGATGAAGACTTGCAGCTGGCGTCTAAAACGCAGCGAAGCTTGGTCGACGTTTTGTCTTCTCGAAACACACCGTGATGTGGAATCGTATATGAAGGTCGCGTGACATCATCAGTATTTATGTCAACAGGACTTAGGTAGCCCTTATTTATATAATCGCGTATTACATCATTATAAGCGGCGCGGGTTTTGAGCGATGCATCGAGCTTTCGTTCTAAGCATTTAAGTCGCCTAAGCGCGGCAGCGTACGAATCGCCTAATAAATTTACGTCATCACGAAATGGTAAGGCAACGACATATCTACCACTATCGTCACGAACGGTGGTAGCGCGGAAGAACTGTTCGCACTCAAATTCCTCAGGACTTTGAGCGGGCGGCGCGGTTACTTCTTCAAGTTCCCAAAAACGCTTGAAGAGAGTATCCATTGATTCGTGGACAACGGAACAACATACTGTTGATAAACTATTGTGAACGATCTGCGACGTAGGCGCGGAGCCCATAATCACAAAACCTAACACAGTCTGAATCGCGGGCGGTACATTACTATAACTGCTATTCACAACTCCGGGTAGCAACAGATGCGAGAAAGTCGATGCTCCAACCAAGCAGTCGACTGGTCCAGGAGTCGCGAAATCCTTGTCGGCGAGCGGGAGTGATTCAAGATGTGTAAACGCAGCCTTATCGACTGCCACCGACGGCAGATTGTCGCTTATGCGGTCAATAACGAGCGAGTCAAGATCAAAATTAATCTTCGAATTAAATCGCGAGTTTATTTTAAAGTTAACCAAACCTTTAACTTGCTTTTCTGAACCCCCGATTCCCCTAACAACCGTATGTGAAGGCATCATACGATTTAATAATCCAAGGCGTTCACAACATTCATAAGTTATGAAATTACTTTGAGATGCACTATCAAGTAAACAACGAATAACTTGCGGTCTATTTCTAGCATCGAATACAATCGCTTGAGCGGTGGCTAGCAGTACGGTTGCACTGGACCCTACGCGTTGCCGCTTATCAGCCGATGACTCAGTGCTCGCGGGCAGCGAGGCGGCAATGGATGTCGTGCATAGCGATAGATCGCTGCGTTGTACCGAGTGACGTGGCTCGCTATCCATCGTAGTAGGGACGGGCGCCCGTGGCGTAGTGGTTGTATGGGCGGTTGCCGAGGTAGGCATCGCAGGTTCCGAACGCGGTTTGTTATTATTAAAATGTAACATAGAATGATGTCGCTGAGAACACACACGACATTTCAATTTAGATGAACAATTAACGGTTTTATGTGTGCGACTGGTGCAGTTTACACACGCGTTGTTATTTTTAATAAACTTAAACCGTTCAGTAGGTGAAAGCTTTTCGAACGCGGTACATTTAAAGTAGTGATCATGAGATGCGCAATTACACAGTGAACATTTATCAGAAGCCGAACATGTGACGTATGACTGTGGATTTGGCGGGCGATTAGTCCTGGCAGGAGGTTTATTAGCACTAGACCTTGTGCTATTACTAGCTGCGGCAGGTTGCGTGCTCTCAAAAATACGACACTGTTTTTTTATGAATTCGATAAACTCATTGAGGGTAGGCAATTTGTTATGACGAGAATTCATTTCAAACGCACGTATAGTTTCTGCATCAAATTTCTGCGTAGCTATGTGTAGCAGAACAAAATCCAACAGATCGTCAATTTTTAACGCTTTGAGTGAGCTGATAGCGACGACAAACTTATCGATAAACATCTGGAAGTTATATGTAGACGGAGAACCATTTAATTTAAGACTAAGTGCTTCATTTAAATAGTTAAAACCTAATAGCCGTACATCTTGATATTTATCGAGAAGAGATTGATAAATCGCTTCATAATTTTCGGCACTCGGAATTATACCAGCAAATGAAGACTGGGCGGTTGGTGACAATTTACCTATTAAATAGTATAGTTTGTCTGCGTTTGTTAACGATGAGTTTTCGTGCACTGTGGCATGAAAACTAGCGTAAAACAATGGCCAGTTTTTTATATCACCGTCAAAAAACACCAGTTCAATATTTGGAAGTCTAGGCTTAGCTTTGGCGGGCAAAGTGGAATGCTCTGACGCGGACGCGGTGAACTTCGACATGATCTGCTTGATATAACAATATAGATCTTCGAAGGAGGAGTAACCTTGATAGTCAGGAGTAGCTTCGGGGTTGAGCTCGAGAAGTGTCTCATTGTAACTATCGAGTACCTTGTGAAAACTCGTGCGTATATTATCAATCGTTACGCAAGAAACCAGAAACAACTCTCGAGTTTCTTCCGAAATATGAGCATTTTTAGCTTGGTTATAAACAATGTTAATTCGTTCAAAAAGAGCATTCCGCTTGGCTTCTAGGATAGTCAAACGCGGACTACATGGAGAAGCTACCTTCGCTTCGCGAGTCATTATCGATATTATTTAAACGTATAAATTATGAATGATATTGTGTAATAGCTCTGGTAACTATTACAGTTATCGAAAAACTATATGTTATGCGGGACAAATAATAATAGTCGCGTATAGGTAAATATGTAAGTATATAAAAGTATTTACATAAGTATTTTATGGATGCGGTATAGTAGTTATGTTATAATATGTTTATTAATAAATTAGTACGTGAATTGTGTATTGTATACGTATATAATATATAACACCTTATAAATGTATGTGCCTAAAGGGCGGAAATAAAATAATACAATCTCTAAAGGCAAACACTTATAAGAGCGAAGCGGTTTTAGTAAATAATTAATTATAGTCGAGTATTGAACACTTTTATGCAAGTGAAATGAGGGTAGACTTCGCAACAAGTTGCGAGGCGGAATGTATATAGATAGTAAGGAATGTTCTAGAATTGAGTCGAGAAATGATACAACTACAATGAAATTAAGATGTAATCCGGTTCGTATGGACCAAAAAATGAAGCGGCCAAAAATTTATATTCAACCGCTTTTTAGCGGGAGGCGTTATGTACCCGAAGGTCTTATAGCGTCATTAATTTAAGTGGACTGTATTTTTCTTTTATTCGCTAGGATCACCGATTACAAATCTAAATAATCATTACATGATATATCAGGACAACTAGAGCGATTTAGGTGAGGAAAATGGAATATCCACGCACCTTCTAACTTTCCGGGAGCTCCTTCTCGTCCTGGATTGTTCAGGCTGCGCAGCACAAAATCCTCACAAATGTCCTCATCCACATTAGCATTAAAGGGGTCCAAACTTTGTATAAAAACACTGTTATCACGTACGAGGTAATGCAATAAAATAGATCACACCGAAGTGCGTTCTGCGGCGGTTTGTCCTTGAGACTGGTTTCTTGAAGGACGTCGTTGCTTCCAATACGCGCGGCGCGACGTGGATGGATATGGATATATGGCGGGGGTAAATGAGATAGGAAATCGCTCAATTAGCCTGTATTACCATGTGAAAGAAAGTGAGTGAGTGAGTATCTCTACAATAATTAAAAATCATTAGCAAATTCTATGCTCCCATTATTAACAGAAAAGTGGCACACGATGATGTCATTATACTGATATTAAGTTTAACCAATACATTTAACCTTTTGAGTGCCAAAGTCACATACATGTGACAAGCACTTGAGGACCCTGTACTCCAGCTTCTTCTATAGACAATAATTAAGATAGTAAAAAACTAAAACAATTTACTTCCATGCCGCGCAAGTCAATCTTAGTAGAAGTTTGAGATGTATACCGTCATATCTCTGGAGATACTTATCAGATCTCGATGAAATTACAACGGGACCACCGAGGAAATGTACCCTACCGATTAAAAAAAGAATCATTAAAATCGGTTTACAATTGACGGAGTAATCGCGTAACATGCATTAAAAAAAAAGTTAAAAAATACATAGACGAATTGAGAACCTCCTTCTTTTTGGATGTCGGTTGTAAACCGTACCGCTTGGTGTACAGGGCACTGGAGTGTGTTTGTAACGTGGCACTCAAAAGGGTAACTGAATTTTTTTACAAAATAAACATGTTCCCTTCGCATCAATAAATCAGTCATCTTCTTTAAGTTTACAGAAGCAGAAATCAAGCAGATCGACAGAAAGCAGCTGCAAATCTGTTCCAACCTCTCCATCACTAGCCCCAGGGTAGAAGAGAAGCTGGAGCACATAGAAGATAGCCTGGAACGCACAGAAGAGAAGCTGGAATACACAGAAGGAGCCTATGATCTCCAGCAGATAAAAGAGGAATCTATAGGACCTACCGATAGAAATACTAACGGTATGTTGATAAGTTTTTTTTATTAGAAGTCAATATCTTAATCACCTGATGTTGAACAAAGTTCCTAAGTGGTTTGTGAGCTCAGGACTGTCTGATATCTTTATTGTGACATCTCTGTCATAATGACAAAGTATAATAAATAAATCTTCAGAAGAAGTCTTAAAAAAAGAAGTCTTAAAATCTTCAGAAGAAGGCTAAGCGCCATCTTACACTATACATATAGGTATCAGAACGTCACTAGCCCAAAGTAAAGAAAGTAGGTCTTGCCATACTTGCTACTTATTGTCATAATTATTCTCAGGTTTAGAAGTAACAATCGATGTAGGCTACATTAAAGAAGAAGATGACCTGGACTTCCACATGCCAGAGTACCCAGCGCATTCCAGTGATGATGAACCATTATCTGTTCATAAAAGTTCTAAAGAGAAGAAGAAAGGCAAAAAGAGAGGGAGGAAAAAAAAGGAAGACAAAGAGAAGGATTTAGAAGATACTGAAAATATGCTACAGCTTAGGGAAGATGTAAGTTTAGATTAATTATTTTTATTTGCTTTTCTATGTGTTATTGATAAGCGTGTGACCGATGCTGGTTACGCTGTGGCACGCAATGGTGCGGTGGGTACATGTTCAAGATACAAGTTCGAATAAAAGGTGCACATACTGGTGCGGTATATAATATTTATATTACAACTAGTTACTATTTATTCCTACTTTACTCAATATTGTCGCCATTTTATTGATAGATAGATAGATAACACTTTATTTGCACACCACTTATAAAATAAATGTTAAACATAATAACATAATGCAATGCAAAGGGCGGTCTTATCGCTTAAAGCGATTTTTCTAGACAACCAAACAGAGAAAGGTATTGCAAGACTGTAACGGACTGTGGTGTATTGATTTCATCGAGATATGATTATGTAGCTTCAGAGATATGACGATAAACGTCTCAAACTTGCTACTGAAACTGACTCGCGCGGCATGGTAGTCGGTTGTTTTAGTTTTTAAACTATCTTAATTATATAGGGTTTCGAACCCAAAAGGGACCCTGTTATTACTAAGACTCCGCTGTCCCTCTGTCCGTCTGTCACCAGGCTGTATCTCATAAACCGTGATAGTTAGACAGTTGAAATTTTCACAGATGATGATTTTCACTGTTGCCGCTATAACAAAAAATACCTAAAAACAGAATAAAATAAATATTTAATGGGGCTCCCTTACAACAGACATGATTTTTATGCCGTTTTTATAGATAATGGTACTGCGCAGTCTGACTCGCATTTGCTTGGTTTTTTTAGAGGTAAACAATAACCCTCGGTTTTCCACAGGAACAGATAAAAGATTCAGAGTTAGGAATCCAAGGTGTTCGCAAGAGAGGTCGACCGAGGAAGCTGAAGAGCGAGCCTCCACAACCGAAGATGTTCTCGAGATCCTTGAAGAACCCTGATGATATTAATTTGGAGGATTATGTCAATGTCATAACTTTGACGGTAAGTCGCAACATCATCTACCATCACGATGTTACACAATTTCTTGGGATAGGATAATCTAGGTTTTATGTATATAACATAGGCTATAAACATATAACTATATAACATATATAATAGCATAGCATAAGAAGTCTATCTCAGCTATTGGTAATTGACAATGCGGTCGAGGATGGTAGCACTCTACACCTAGAATGGGAACTGGCTCTCAAAGACAGCTGTGAGAACACATCTATACTAATATTATAAAGAGAGAACATTTGTATTTTTGTATGTTTGTAATGATTTTGCTCAAAAAATTACTGAACCGATTCAAAAAATTCTTTCACTAATACATAGAATGGACTTTCGGAATGAAAATAGGCTATATATTATCCCGTTTAAATCAAAGGTACATTCGTGGACACCTAATTTGCAACCTAAGTCGACTAAAGAACGGTCGAAAAAACACTTTTCTTACGAACGCTGCTTAATTGAAAATAGATAGAAGAATATTTTCTATGCAAGAGTTGTACAACTTAATAAGACCTACAAAAAAGTCCGAGACAGCATATGTCTATCTCTTAAGGTTGACTCACAGTAACCATTTTTATCTTAAAATTTTTGTTAAAAAATATTACATAACTTCCAAGGTTATTTTCAAGTATATAGTATTAATCCTTATCCAAATAATTACGTTAATTAGCTTGGCCACATATTATAGATTAAATTTGTCCTTTACAGTATATAATTCAAATGAAAACTCTAGAAGATATCACGGATTTCACATACACGCATCGCAAAATTAATAAAATATCTGCAGTGAAACCACAGATTAGGTCATAGTTACTACGAAAATATTATTATAAGCTTAGCGATGCTGTAGATCCCCACCGATTCAATCAATTTGAAGTCAATATAGTATGATAATATATTTTTACTGTATAAAATTCTATTGTATAATATTGTTATGATCTATATATAAACCACCCCGACTGATCTATGTATAATCTTTTCAATAAAAGCATTCCAATGACTCTAAACACGAGATTTAAAATCTGAGCTGTAAGTTGGTGTGGATTTCAGTATTCTGTAGAGTACAGGAGATGTCCCAGCATCAGGTCAATGCTTCCACGTTCTTGCAATATCGTTGAAGAAGAAGATTTTCGAATTGATCAGACCTATGAAAGTTGATTTCATAGCGCAATTAACTAGAAAAATGCTCATAGTTTTATAACGATTGAACTAATTTTCATGAATCAAAGTTAAGAAAACTCTCGATGAATCGACGATCTATCAAAACAAAAAAAAAAATCAATAATAAAATCAAAATCGGTTCATCCGGTTGGGTACTAAGATGCTGCAGACAGACACAGATACACACGTTAAACGTATAATACCCCTTCTTTGATCCCATGATTTGATTGATTTTGATTCAATGATCCCACTACCTCTGTACGAAAACCCATGATTCATGAATGCACATAAAACTTTCATTGGTAGGTATATAGCTAGGATTAGAACCAACGACCGTCGGGTCAGAATCAGGGTAACTATCCTTTACGCCAAAGGGCCGTCTAATATCACTACGTAAGTATTATAAAACAAAATCCATTACTGCGTCTGTCTGTCTGTTCGCAATAATCTCAATAGCTACTGAACGGATTATCATGCGGTTTTCACCAATAGCCAGAGTGTTTATGAGGAAGGTTTAGGTGCATAATTCGTTAAGGTTTTGTGTAAATTGGTTGAAATATGACGATGATTGTTAAATATGTTAATATTTTATATTTGATGCAACAAACTGATGCAAATTTTGTAGGCATATATATTCTACCCGTGCGAAGCCGGGGCGGCCTGCTAGTTAGATATATGGCGACAGGCTTCCTAGCCAGGCACTACATAAAGCCCTACATACCTCATACAAATTTTGAAATGTTTCTAGTTTATTTATATGGTTAAAAACCTTGGTCACAGATTATATAATAGTTACCACGTAACAGATACTTCACTCCCCTACAGAAACACAATACCAACGTTTATTTCAGACAATACAAGCAAAAATGTGTAAGGCGCTCGACCTAGCGTTGATACAGTAAAGGGTTGACTCAATGAAATAAAAAAAAGTTTACGAATTCTTTTTATTTACCTCACAAAATAACATCAAAATTCATAACTGAGAGTCGAATTTGAAGTCGAGAAAGTGAATTTTACGCCGTCTTGTCATTTTAGTATTGTTAGCATAAAAAAATGATAAATATTATGCTTGTTTTTTGTCAAATCCGCAAAATGACTATGAAAAACTTGAATCGTTGCGCGCGCGTGAGCATGGAATATTTAAATAAACTGGCCAAGTGCAAGTCGGACTCGCACTCGTAGGGTTCCGTTAAACAGTAGAGTAGTCTATAACTATGATTTTTCGCATCCAAAAAAGTGACAACCGACTGGCAGATAGTACCGCCGGCGTTGATCGAAAGTTTAGGTATAAAGCGCAGTAGCTATGGGCGAGTGAGGGAGGCCTGCCTTGGTTTAGACTAAGCTAAATTATTGATGCCCATTTTTGTTTCTCTATACTGGTGTGAGATATTTTCTATTCTATTATTTTCTATTTTATCCTAGTCTAGTCGCTCACAAATAAAAATCAGTAAAATTGCAACAGCTAGAAGAACAACTAGCGGAGGTGAATCATCGCAAAGAGTCCAGCAACTACCAGAACGCGGCGTACCAGTGCCAGCTCTGTTACAAGGGGTTCATAGACACCAACGCATGGAGACATCATCAAACCAAACACGACCCGGTAATTACACTTTATATTTACTTTTAGCTGCGCCCGCAACTTTGCCCGCGTCTAATTTTATATTTACTTTTAGCTGCGCCCGCAGCTTTGCCCGAGTCTAATCCTATATTTACTTTTAGCTGCGCCCGCAGCTTTGCCCGAGTCTAATCCTATATTTACTTTTAGCTGCGCCCGCAGCTTTGCCCTAGTCTAATCCTATATTTACTTTTAGCTGCGCCCGCAGCTTTGCCCGAGTCTAATCCTATATTTACTTTTAGCTGCGCCCGCAGCTTTGCCCGAGTCTAATCCTATATTTACTTTTAGCTGCGCCCGCAGCTTTGCCCTAGTCTAATCCTATATTTACTTTTAGCTGCGCCCGCAGCTTTGCCCGAGTCTAATCCTATATTTACTTTTAGCTGCGCCCGCAGCTTTGCCCGAGTCTAATCCTATATTTACTTTTAGCTGCGCCCGCAGCTTTGCCCGCGTCTAATCCTAGC
This sequence comes from Cabera pusaria, assembly GCA_954871355.1. Taxonomy (NCBI): domain Eukaryota; kingdom Metazoa; phylum Arthropoda; class Insecta; order Lepidoptera; family Geometridae; genus Cabera; species Cabera pusaria. The sequence continues at coordinate 22,951,177 of OX940899.1, forward strand.
TATAAACATTCCTCTTGAATAATTTCGTTAAATCCGTTTTTAAAAATTAGCGTAGTTTAAAAGATCTAAGCGTACAGATATCGGGTGTGGCTTTGTTTTGTACTAGGGAATGTAAAGCTATGTAAGTAACATATTTATTTGTAACATAATTATGATAGGCGTGCCATAGGAGAGGCCTAAAATATAACACGACGCTTACGTCATTTCCGCTCCTGTCGGACCGTGTCGCTACGTCACTTCACTCAAATTTTGTACTAGTGCACCCTAAAGAAGTTTTACTTAAAAAAAAATGTATGCACTACTTCTCGTATCTAATACTATAAGAATCTTTGTCCTGATATACTGACTGACTGACTGACTGACTGACTGACTGACAGATAGACAACGCACAGCCTAAACCGCTGGTCGTAGAGACTTGAAATTTGGAGGGTATATTTGTCTTAGTACGTAAAGGTGTACTAAGAAAGGATTTTGCAAAATTCACCCCTTTAGGGGATGAAATAAGGGTTCAAAGTTTGTATGGAGAACTAAGATTAGATAGTATTTTCTATTCGAAACTTCACACAAGTGCTTCAGTAAAAAAATAGGTAAATAAGTGTTTCAGGCTTTTTTGAAATTCCACCCCTAAGACGGTGAAATGGGGTACCAAAGTCTGAAAATCAGTATTGTTTCGGAATGCGCAGAAATTTTACATGCAGATACTTATTACGACGTTAGTTAACTCTGAGAAAAGATTTTCTAAAATTCATCCCTTAAAGGGATGAAACAAGTAGCGATGGGCGCTTTTAATCGGAAATAGCTTTTTAAAACGTTATCCAAAACAAGCGCCAAAGCGCGCTTCCAAAATTAAGCCGTCTACGCTTAAAAACATTTTTCGTACTACTATATTCGACCATAAAATGACCTTATTCCTACAGCTATACGGCACATTATAAACATTCTTTATTAAATTGATATAACAACCTTATTGCTATGCACATAAGACTCAATATCGGTGGGATCGGTTACAGTTTACAGTATTATACGACTAAAACAAATGCAGCTTGATTTCGTTGAGGCAGACTGACAATGAGTACAACCCGTTTTTGATTTGTTAGTATTATTTCAAAAGAAACGCAATCGGTATTATGCGACTAAAATAAAGTCTACTTGTTTGCATTGTGGTAGACTGACAATTACCCGTTTTTGATTTGTTAGCATTTTCAAACCAAACGTGATAATATACTACTAAAATACATTCTGCCTGTTTCCATTGTGGCTGACTGACAACGACCCGTTTTTAGGGTTCCGTAGCCGAATGGCAAAAAACGGAACCCTTATAGATTCGTCATGTCTGTCTGTCTATCTGTCTGTCCGTCCGTATGTCACAGCCATTTTATTCCGAAACTGTTAGGACTACAGAATTGAAACTTGGTAGGTAGATGTATTCTGTGAACCGCTTTCCGATTTTTATACAAAAGTTAATAAAATAAAAGTTTAAGGGGGGGCATCCCATACATGGAACTGAAACAAAAAAAAATTTTTTCTTCAAACCTATACATACATGTGGGGTGTCTATGGATAGGTCTTCAAAAATGACATTGAGGTTCCTAAAATCATTTTTTCTCAAAGTCAATCATTTGAAAGATAGGCGCGTCTAAAGTAGTAAAATGTGTGTCCCCCCCCCCCCCCCTCTAACTTTTAAAGTATGGGAGTAAAAAATCTAAAAAAAATATATGCTGTAGATCTCAATAAAAACTAACAACGAAAATTGGTTTGAACGAGATACAGCCAGCAGTTTTTGAGATATGGCGACCGCAAAGATAACTTTCTTTTTCATACAAACACTATGAAAAACAAAGTTTATTTTGTAGTTGCGAAAAATCATAGTTATGGAATACTTAACTGTGTTACGGAACCCTACGAGTGCGAGTCCGACTTGCACTTGGCCAGTTTTTGATTTGTTAGTATTTTTTTAAGGACAACGTAATGTTATGTTCTTAGTTTCATGGATTATTTTTGTTAGTACGTATTTTGTTATTTTGATAAGACGAGCTCGTTTTATGCTCGTTAATTAGAATTTAGAACGTATGCGAACGAAGTAAAAGTGCGTGTAGTCGATGTTTTGCTCATTAGTAAATTGCGCAATGGTGCAATCAATTGTTCAATTATCGAAATATAATAATTTGACATTGTATATAACTAAAACATAGGTTAGGAAAGTGTAATTATAGTGAGTGATGTGAACTGTTTTTTAAGATGTCGAGAACGAGAACTCTCTATCTGAGATAATGGTGTGGATATTCATTTCAGACAGTCCTAAGCCTGTTGATAAGTACGAAGGGAAGTTAATTGATTTATGCTGCTACAAACTTCCTTAAAGCATTAACATATGAAGAAACAGAGACACTGTTTTACGATCCGCAATAGTATTCATAAACAAACATCATGTAAAAAAAATAAAAAATAAAGCTCACCACTTACACTACCTTCTCGTTTGATAGTACACGCACGCATACACACACACGCGGACTCACGCACGCACGCACCAACACACACAAACACACACACACACACGTACACCCACACGCGGACGCACGCACGCACACATACACACACTAATATAACCTTTAATGACCAGTTCCTGCTATTGAATTTGAGATACATAAAGTTGTAACATAGACCAACCACGAATAACTTGCGCTTATCGCACAGCTACGGCTAGTTTAAGCGTTAGTGATCATATTGTTTTAACATACCTAACAACTGTCCTGAATAACAACTAAGAATGTTATATTAATTAGAAAATAAGGTTTTATTTGGTCAATAAACATTGTATTGTATTGTATTGTATTGTATTTATAGTAATTTGCATTGTATTTAGTAATTTTTTTTTGTACATACTAACACTGTCCTAGTAAAGCCATAAAACATAAAAACATTAACTTACGTTACGTCATTACATTACTATTTCAAATAAGCCCCCGTTTTACGTTACTATACTTACTACGATCTTCACAACAATAGTGACTTGCACTGCTTTTAGTTTTAAAAAGCCGTTAAGCGTAAAGCTTATTTTAAGCTGGCTTTTAAAAAAAAGCGCAACGTTTAAGCGTGTTGTCAATTTAAAGCCGTTTATCACATCTCTACTCAAGATTAGGCGGTAATAACACCTGTATGTGACAGCACAAAAGAACCGTCTGTAAAATTAGGATAGGTTGAAGTCATCCGTGTATACCGGGCTTAATTTTAACTATATTTTCAATCAGAACTATAATGTCGGTATAAATTATAAATGCAACTACGTGATTCGCCCAGTCGAGTTATAATTAATTAACCGTCATGCCTACATTGGTTGTTACTGTAGCGGGAATATCTTGGTACAACAAAAATACTAATTGATTCCAACACTACGATTTAATTTAAGTAATAATACAGTACATAACATAGGTGTGAGGGTCGTGCCCCACTAAGTTGGATCATTATAGGTAGGTAGGTACTATCCTGAGGGTGAGCCAAGGAGCAGCAGAGCGGTGCCAACGAAAACCGGTAGCCTCCAGATGGTGTTGACCCGTACCCTGGACCCTGGAATTATCATTCCGCCTTGTAAACATATGTTCATAATTATTCTCGGGTTTCGTGTACGCCGAAGGTATGCTGATGAAAAGTATCGTTTGTTGTGGCGGTGCACGAAACCGGAACGGAGAAAAGATTACAATATAATGATAGTAATTACAATAAATAATGTATGCAAAATAAATACTTTTCAAAATACAAGAGAAAAGTATAACTATTGCAAGGGCTGATGATGATATGATGCCATGAAAATACCCCGATGCATAATAAAATAAGCCTACGCCATTTTGGTGTTGGCAAGCGAATACATTACAGTGCTTTTTAATAAAGATAAAAACACACAACTACGTTTAAAAAATGTGTTCACACTTACCCAAAAGCAGGGGAACTATACACTATAATTTTAATTCAAATAATTATAATTTGAAACGAGTAATATTTAAATAGACACGTTCGCGAATCTGCGCTAAGGGCGAGGCGACGTGTTTACACCGATAAAGCTTCGGCGAGTGTGTGGCCGGCTTGCGATGCAACTCGTTTCCGTTCTCTCACCTACAGCGATAGCAAGTAGTGGTGCCCGTCGCTGAAATGATACTTCGGCATCGATAGAATTTATTATTCACTGTCCGTTTATTTTAATTAAATATTAGCTATGCATAAAAATTAACGGTACAGTTACCCCGCTCGCTCATAAAAGGATTTTTTATAATAAAAAAATCCGACTACAAAAAAAAAGTCAACTAAATAAGCTTTATATACCTTAAATACCTACTAACATTATTCGCATATTATACATTAATTAATCAAAATAAGCTGGAATCGATTATGCTAATTTTAAATCCTTGATATGCCATGTGCCGAGATCTTTTCCAGACATATCAGCTAGTTCATAAACGAGAGGTGATTTTTTACCTATTATACGGCACTTTAAATATTTTGGGGCTAGCTTCTTACTAAAATACCGATCCTTGTCACTTTGAAAATAAGTTTTCTTCCAAACAATATCGTTGACGTCAAATTCTGCTGGTTTGCGTCTCAAATTATAACGTTTAGAATTTTTAGCGTGAGCATGCCAAAGTCGAGCTTGAACCTCATTAAAAATGTTAGCTAGATGACCCACATTCTCAGCGTATTCATCACGAGGAAGAAAAATAATTTCGTCACCAAGGTCTGAGTCTAAATAGTGGGAACCACAAATAACAAGCTCTCTCCCAAACACCAGGAATGAAGGCGTGTAACCTGTCACCTCATTGACGGAATTATTAATGGCAAACAGAATTTTGGGTAGCTTAATATCCCAGGCTCTATGATCATCGTCAATTGATGTAGATATACATGTCATAATGGTCTTGTTGTATCTTTCGACAGTATTTATTTGGGGAGTATAACGCGGTGTAAAATATACGTTAGGTATTCTGTACTTTTGAAAGAAGTTATCAAGATTCTTGCTTATGAATTGACTCCCGTTATCTAAAATAATTGTCTGAGGAATACCATGAACAAGGAAAACAGAATCTTCCATGTGCTTTATTACCGCGTCGGCATTAGCTCTGCGAAGTGGAAACGTCAGACAATATTTTGAAAAACAGCACACTACCACTAGTAAAAAGCAGTTCTGTTTTCTACTCGTCGGGAGCGGCCCTATAAAATCTATAGATATAATTTGGAAGGGTCTGGAACATTGTTTGGGCCTACCCATTACACCGAGAGTAGAATGATTCGGCAATTTGTATGCAAGACAACTTGCACAACTGGATACAAATTTGACTACATCAGAGTGCATACTGGGCCAAAAATAGCGCAGAGCCAAACGATAGTAGGTTTTGTGAATACCTAAATGACCAGCAGTAGGTTCTGAATGATTCGCTGAAATCACTTCTTCACGCAACTCGTTTGGAACTACTTCTTTCCAGGAGAATTCTGAGGTAAGGCGACATTTATTCTTTGAAAGCCTATAGAGGGCGTTATTTTTAATAGTAAAATTTGGCAAGTTGGCAGGGGAATTCAGACAAGTGAAATATTTAGTTTTATACCAATCGTCGGCAGTATTTATGTAAGAATTTGAAGTATTAATAGAGCTTACGGGAACTGCAAGTGACAACGCATCTGGTATAATGTTGTCAACGCCACGACGGTGCTTATATTGAAATTGAACGCTGAAAGCCTAATACCCCAACGAGCTAATCTTCCTGTAGGGTTATTCAGGGATAAAAACCATTGTAAGGCGGAGTGGTCAGTAAAAACAGCAAACGTTTGACCGTTGTCCAAGTAACAGCGCCAGTGCTCTAGTGCAATGAGAACCGCAAGCGTTTCCCTTTCGGTAATACTGTAGTTTTACTCGGCTCCTGAAAGTGATTTGCTCATATAAGCTATAGGATGCTCTTGTCCGTCTATGTTTTGACAAAGCATCGCTCCGATTCCATACTTACTAGCATCCGTATGGACTTCAAATGGCAATTGATAGTTAGGGCAAGACAGGACGGGGGCAGAAGTAAGACTCCTTTTCAAGGTTTCAAAAGCTTCATCAGCCTCGTTAGTCCAAGAAAAAGGCGGCGTGCCCTACTTGTTTGCTGTGAGTTTATTAAGAGGACCGGCTATGCTACTAAAATTTGGTACAAATCGGCGATACCAGGACGCAGTACCTAAAAACCGCTTTCTTTTTCGACGTAGGGGCAGGGTAATTTAAAATAGCTTCCACTTTTTCAGGATCTGTACGAAGTCCATGGGAATCCACTACATAGCCTAAATATTTCAGACTTTCACGAAAAAACTGAGTCTTTTCAAAGTTTATAGTGAGATTAGCGCCTCGTAACTTTTCCAAGACCCGTTGTAGTAAAGTCACGTGACTTTCAAAGCTGTCACTTACGCATATTATGTCATCTAAATAACAAAATACCTTCAGATCAAATTCCGGCCCAAACAACATATCTACCAATCTTTGTTGGGTAGCAGGTGCATTAGTGAGACCAAACGCCATAGTCTTAAAACAAAATGACCCGCGGTTAGGAACAAAGAATGCAGTCTTAGTTTTGTCCTCTGGCCGGATGCCGATTTGCCAAAAACTTTTGGACAAATCTATACTAGTCAGAAATTTAGCGTCTTTAAGATTGTCCAATATTTTGGCGATATATGGGAGATTGTATGCGTCTTTAATTGTTACCGAATTTAATTTACGGCTGTCCAGACAAAACCTAGGCTTGCCATTCTTTTTATTAACAACAAGTACAGGGGAAGACCATGCACTCTCACACGGCTCTATTACGTCCAATGACAGCATTTCGTCCACCTGTTCATTGATAATGCGGGTCTTCTCCGGTGACATGCGGTAATAACGCTGTCGTATTGGTGCTGCATCTCCGGTTTTTATGCTATGAGATATCAAAGATGTTCTACCTAAGCCTCTTTTTTCATATGATATGTCCTTAAACTGTTCAATTAAACTATCGACCAATACTCTTTGAGAGCTATCGAGATATTGGTATGAGGTGATATGATCGGAATTTGATATTGTTTTCTTTGGAATATCATGAGCACCAGTATCAAATTGGGTTATGTTCATAGAGCCAATATACTTGGGACATAACCTAAATTTTCGCCAAAAGTCAATGCCGAGAATTAGAGGCGTATCAATATCTGGTACTACGTAAGCTTTGATAATGTGAGTTGAGCCTTCGAAAGTTATGGGCAGATTAATATAGCCAATGCTACCTAAATTCTGACCTCCAGCGGCAACGACGTGGATTTTATCATCGACATTTAATTGAAGTCCCAATTTTAACAATTCTGTATGCGAATTATTGCCGACAATGGAAACAGCAGCACCAGAGTCAAGCAACCCACTGACATTAACATTATTTCTCGTTTCTGGCAATCCGGACAATCATAAAAGCGAAAACCATCTCGGCCGCAACGAAAACAGACAATAGTCCGTTCCGCGGTGCAGTTTCTAAGTCCATGGGTATCTACCCGGCAGCGAGGACAGAATTTAAGCCTTGGACTAGTGTTAACTGCGTGAACTGGCTGAGGGTTGTTTGAGATGCCAGACTGCTGATTGCCCTGATTTGTTTTGTACTTATTTATGTAGTTCATTTTAAAAGAATTTTGATTTAAATTAGTGCCCTGTTCATATTTAGTTCTGTTAGAATCACTGTAGAATGATTGTTGCCGTAAATAGTTCTGATCACCACCACCAGTTTGTTTGAAAGTTTTAATGTTGGTTGGGAATAGGCAAACTCTGGCGCGAGGGTTTCGGTTGTCACCCTTGGAGGTTCCCGAAATTGAGACATGCGTGCCTGAACATTTTCGAAATTCTTACAAATGGACCTTAGTGTATCGATATTTTGTACATTTAGACAAGACGTCAACACGTTGGCATAACACGGACGAATATTATGAAGAAGAATTTCTAGCTTTTCTTCTTCAGAAAGTTTTCTGTCAAGTTGTGAAAACATGCCTGACATAATAGACAAGTAAATTGTTATACTTTCACGTTCACCTTGTGTACGGGCTCTGATTTCAGCCATAAAACGGTAATCGTAATCGGAGTGACTAAAATCGGTTTTAAGCCTGTCACAAACCTCCTCCTCCCAAGATGTAACCAGATCTTGAATGCTGCGAAACCAATGCAACGCATCATCTGTAAATATTTCCGAAGCGAAAGAAAGTATTTTACTGGAAGGAATGCTTCGAGCTTTAGTTAAATCGTTAACACGTAATATAAAAGCTCGCACGCAAGTCTTACCATCGTACTTAAGTTTGGATAGATCTGATGTTAAGTTACGGTCACATAGGAGTGTAATATTTGCCTGACTTTCAGAAGTGCTCATAGCAGCCGAAGAATTTGGTTTTAATTGTATAAGAGCCAATTTTAGATTTTGATAACGCTTTGTACAATCGTTGCAAGCAGACAGAGCATCAGGTTGACTAGAACAATCTACTCTGTTCAAACGATGGTGGATATGGTTCATTAGATTAGATGTCCTTTCTAAAAGATTTTTATCTAAGTTGACATTCAAAAGCTTTATATTTTTCTCCGCCTTATCTAAACTTTCATCGGCTGCCGTTATATCCTCGATAGGATCAAAAAGGTGATGCTAAAATGTCCTCAGAAGGAAATAATTGTCCTAATTTTACGATTTGTTTACGTAATTCTTGAACGGTATCTGCGGCACTCTCACCTCTTATTTCAACTTCATGAGCCAGCTCAGGTTTTTGTAAAGATAAAAATTTTATATCAAGAGACATTGTTACGGATAATCTTTTCTTATAAAAATAAATTTGGGTAAGTGTGAACAATACAATTACTAAAATACTAATTGATGTCACTCCGTTCCGTTACAAAAATCAATGAAACAGAATCGTTTTAAATCACCACAACCAATTCTAAAATGCAAAAGAAAGAGACAAAGAATAAATTTAAAAAATGCAAATAAAAACAGGATAGCAACTAGTGTCTAAGTGTGAACAACGTTTACATACAAAAATGTATCATTACAATATTTTACAAAATTATCGATATCATTTTTATCGATAAAAAAAATTCACCACACTAGACCTTAGTTACCAAGCATAAAATAAGTAGTAGGCAAGTGAAAAAAACAAAGCTTTACAACTACTCGCACACAACAAACTACGTATGATCCAACTTAGATTGTAAGGTATATTACGAGAACCTTTATTCACGTTGTAGGCGCCACTTGTAGCGGGAATATCTTGGTACAACAAAAATACTAATTGATTCCAACACTAAGATTTAATTTAAGTAATAATACAGTACATAACATAGGTGTGAGGGTCGTGCCCCACTAAGTTGGATCATTATAGGTAGGTAGGTACTATCCTGAGGGTGAGCCAAGGAGCAGCAGAGCGGTGCCAACGAAAACCGGTAGCCTCCAGATGGTGTTGACCCGTACCCTGGACCCTGGAATTATCATTCCGCCTTGTAAACATATGTTCATAATTATTCTCGGGTTTCGTGTACGCCGAAGGTATGCTGATGAAAAGTATCGTTTGTTGTGGCGGTGCACGAAACCGGAACGGAGAAAAGATTACAATATAATGATAGTAATTACAATAAATAATGTATGCAAAATAAATACTTTTCAAAATACAAGAGAAAAGTATAACTATTGCAAGGGCTGATGATGATATGATGCCATGAAAATACCCCGATGCATAATAAAATAAGCCTACGCCATTTTGGTGTTGGCAAGCGAATACATTACAGTGCTTTTTAATAAAGATAAAAACACACAACTACGTTTAAAAAATGTGTTCACACTTACCCAAAAGCAGGGGAACTATACACTATAATTTTAATTCAAATAATTATAATTTGAAACGAGTAATATTTAAATAGACACGTTCGCGAATCTGCGCTAAGGGCGAGGCGACGTGTTTACACCGATAAAGCTTCGGCGAGTGTGTGGCCGGCTTGCGATGCAACTCGTTTCCGTTCTCTCACCTACAGCGATAGCAAGTAGTGGTGCCCGTCGCTGAAATGATACTTCGGCATCGATAGAATTTATTATTCACTGTCCGTTTATTTTAATTAAATATTAGCTATGCATAAAAATTAACGGTACATTACAGTGCCTGAAGGGCAAGCGATGACGAGATGGGATTATAATACTTTGACTATTTTGTTGTACCATTCTCTATTATTAAAGTGAAGGGGTGATTTAATGGGCGAGTCCGATGAGGGGCGAAGAAAGAATCTCCCTTGGGGTTCTCTCGATGGTGGTGTTACAATGAAGTGATGGTAATGATCACCCGATGAACCGATGAGAAAATCTGATGATGCATTCCATTAGGCGTGGCCAGGGGTGCGGTTGGTATGAAATGCGGCACGTCCTGGTTGAAATATGGTGAGGTAGTTCCTTAGCACAGGCTGACGGGGTCAGGTGAGGAAAATACCACCCTTAGGTGTAGGCCGGCGAATCGGAGGTTGTCTCCCGCTTTGACACAGTTCACGGGCGTGTCGGGGCTATCTCGCCGGGATCCCAAATGGTCGGCCCGCTACTAGGGTACGTAGAGCCCCCCTGGAACATGGTGGCGGTCTTATGAAACCACACAATATTGTTACAGTTAGTTATAGGTTATCTAAGGTTATTGTCATTTTATAACGGGGACCGGGGATACCTCAGCGTGGAATGCTAGGGTTCCTTCCTAGCGTCTTAATGAAGTCCGCATTATTAAGAGGCGGGGCGCGGTCAGAGGGATTTCTCTGTCCGAACCTTGGAATATTCTTATCTCGGTATTCAAGGCAACTTTGAGTCAGATTATGCTTGTATCTAGCTCCCCAAAACTCGGGGAAACGGAATAGTTTCACCGTAGGAAAGCTACATAGCACCGATACTTGATCTACAACTCGAAATATGTTAGGTTATCGAGGTAATGGCAACGTGGACGAACCGGAGCTCGTCTCGTCTTCGGAAGCAAACTACGCCACTTTTACTACCTTTAGCGTAGGTATATGCAATTTACTTCATCGTAATGAATTTCATATACCGGATGAATCCAATGCCTAGCCAAGTAGCAAATACGGCTGTGTGCCATACATGAGACTTAATGGATCGCCTCCTTAGTTACTGGTCGAAGCTTCTAGACCATATATGCTAGTGTGCGTGATCACGGTGTTTTTCCGTGCGCCCTCGAAAGTTACCAAAAGGTTGGCACTGCTTCGGGAGAATCCATAAGTTTTCACCGATTTTTAGGTCTCGGAGCGGACTTAGTTTGGGGTAAAGGAGATGTCACGCTAAAGGTGAGAATTTAAGAGGGAACGATTAGGTAAGTTAGATTTCGGACTTTTACATGTTTCCGAAGAAACATAGGGGAGATTTAACGATGATAGTAAAATAGGGAGTGGATGATAAAGAATGCGGTTAGAGACCACCGGAATTTGATAAATCGATTAACCATAAGTAGTACTTATTAACGCGGTTTTTTAAGAACCTACATTAATTATTTTCATAGGGAAACCCATCGGAGCATATGACAACTTTATTTTGTTATCGATATTGGGTTTTGGACCCCTTCACCATTTCAATGTGTGTGTAGTTGACAGTTCGTATAAGAATGGTTTGACAAAGTCACTTTGATTCATAGACTTCGTAATAGAATTAGACGAGCACGCGTTCAAAGAAGGTGAACGGGTTACTTTTGCTAAGTCTATGATTCTAAAACAGCGCCCTCTGCCGTAAGACAGCAGAACTAACGTTACATACCGGCCGTCGGTCGATGCGAATCGCTATCCGTAGTGCGACCAGTAGTGTTGAGGAAAATTGATAGATGGCGTGGAAATAAAAGATTTAATATAATATGGAAATTATTCGTATTTTAATGGTTTGATTTGATTTAGATTCAAGGGAATATCTAGTTATTTTTATGGCATTTAGGAAGTAATGAAAATTCGAATTTTATCAAAAAAACGACGTTACACCCTAAAAGGGGTAACAAAGTCTGAAATAAATATTGTTTCGGATTGCGCTGAAATTTGGCATACAGATAGTTATTTTGACGTAGGTATTCACTAAGAAAGGATTTTTCAAAATAAACTCTTTAAGGGGATGAAACGGCGGTTCAAAGTTTGGATCGAGAACCAATATTAGATAGTTTTTTCTATTCAAAACTTCACACAAGTGCTTCAGTAAATAAATAAGAAAATACGTGTTTCAGGCTTTTTCGAAATGCCACCCCCTAAAAGCGTGAAGTGGGGTAACCAAGTCTGAAATCAATATTGTTTCGGATTGCGCTGAAATTTGGCATGCAGATAGTTATTTTGTTGTAGGTATCCGCTAAGAAAATATTTTTTTTAATTCACTCTTTAGGGGATGAAATGGGGTTCAAAGTTTGTATGGAGAAACAAGATAAGATAGTCTTCTCTATTCGACACTTCGCACAAGTACTTCAGTAAATAAATAAGTAAATACGTGTTTCAGACTTTTTGAAATGCCACCCCTAAATGGTTGAAGTGGGGTAACAAAGGCTGAAATCAATATTGTTTCGTATTGCGCTAAAATAAAAGTTTTAAGTAATTAAAAGAAGTCTTTAACGCGGGTAAAGCCGCGGGGAACTTCTAGTCTATATATAAACTTTAACTGTGTCAAATTTCACGTTCATCCGTTCGCGTAATATTCTTAAAAAGGGTTACAAAGTGTTTTCTGTACTTAATAATATTTAGTCTTAAAAGGGGGTACAAAATTTTCGCTTTACGTATTAATATAAAGATTCGCTTGTAACCACTGGTAATAATGAATATTGCAGAGTTCAGGCGAGTGGGAGTGCGCAGTATGTAAGTTCAGATTTCCGACTCGACGCGCGCTGCAGAAGCACGTCACCAACCATGAGAAGAAGTACGCCTGCAAGTCCTGCACATATGTCTCGAAAACACAGTTAGTATCATCATCATTAGCCTATCTCTGTCCACTGCTGGACATAGGCATCACCTTTGTATTTGTATTATGATCTACACATTTTGTTTCACTAGTTCCTAATAAAGTGACAGATAGTCAGCTGACATGTACTTAACGCTATATAAAAGTTGTAGGTTATGTGGCAGATACGTTCTTGTAGTTATAAATATAAGAATACGGAACTTACCGCCATAAAACTCGATCGTGGTTAAAATACGACTGTCGTCTCGTATATATTATTTATAAATATTTATAACTATGTGTTCAAATCACGAAAGTTTAAAGTTTACGAAAGATACGTTCCTAATAAATATCTAAAACCGGTATCTTTACTTCTTAATGGCAATAGATCAGTGGTTCCCAACCTTCTTGTAACCAGGGACCAGTTTAAGTTTATTATTAGTAACAGGGACCACAAGTAAAACAGTTAATTGTATCAATCTAATTGGGTTGGATTTAGAATCGTTTGGCACGAAAAAGGGGGGGTAGAGGGGTGGAATGGGAAGGGGAGGGTCCCCCCTTTACTACCCTACCACTCCCATTACAAGGTAATGCATAGTTTTTGAGTTATGCCTATTTTTGTTGGGTTTGATTTTGGATTTTTGGTTGAATTTAGAATCGTTTGGCATGAAATTCATATAAAATGTTATGGGGATGGGTAGAGGTTAGGTCCCTGATTGTAACAATACCATTTTTATAACAAGGTAATGCACAGTTTCCAATAAAACGATATAAACAAAATCTAACCTAAAAATATACTAAACCATAAAAACAAAGCGCAAATAATAATTACAAGGGCTAGATAACTTATTAAAAATTTTAGTAATATTATTTACCACTACTAAATTAATACGAACACCCCACTAGAAAAAAATCTAGGTTAGGTTAGGTTGAAACTGCGACAACACAACGCGCGAGCCGAGCGAGCGAAGCGAGCGTGCCGCGGCAGCGGCCGGCGAAGCGCAAAAAGTCTGTTAAACATCCAACAAAACAGTGATATTGATCAGCAAAGTGTTACAAAAAAGTGAGGTTATGATTTTACAAAAATACGCATAACTCTAAAACTATGCATTACCTTGTAATAAAAGGGGTGGGAAAAGGAAAGGGGGACCCTCCCTTACCCCCCCCCCCCCATCACCTCACCCTCCCTTTTTCGTGCCAAACGATTCAAAATGTTTACCAAGTAAGGTTATGATTTTGCAAAAAAGTCATAACTCAAAAACTATGCATTACCTTGTAATGAGAGTGGTGGGGTAGTGAAAGGGGGACCCTCACCTACCCCTTCCACCCCTCCATTCCCCCTTTTTCGTGCCAAACGATTCTAAATTTCAACCATCTAATTTTTTGTATATATTTTTTTAGCTGCGACCATTGCACTGCAGTGGGACAGAACAGGCTGACTAAAAAATTGTTTGTAATTCGTGAGCTGGCATCTTCTGTACAAGTTCTTGAATTGGGGCGATATTTTTACTCATTTATATAGCATCTAATGTGTTCCGGCAGCTATCCTTGAGAGCCAGTTCCCATTCTAGGCCTAGCGTGCTTACCATCTTCGACCGCATCATCACTTACCAACAGGTGAAATAGTGGTCAAACGCTAGCCTATAACGTATAAAAAAAAAAAAAAAAAATTATTGTTTCGTCAGTTTAAAATCTTTCGCGAACCTTATTTAAGTTCTTACGGATTACAGGTGGTCCGTGGACCACTGGTTGGGAAACACTGCAATAGATCATCATCATCGGCCTGTATTAGTCCACTGCTGGACATATGCCTCTTCAATTGCACGCCACTGAGCACGATATTTGGCTACTCCGCGCCAAGTAAACCAGAGCATGCTCGCTAGCGCGGTCCCCAAAAACAAAGGGTCCAAATCGAACCGAAAATTAATTTGTCGATCCAAAGTGCACTATAACAGAAAAAAAGTCATTTTACAGCATTATTTTGAAATTTTAGTTGTAGATGCATAAAGTCTCTTATTATGCTACTATTTTTAATTCACAAACAGAACTTAACAATCTATGAGTGTAGTACAACATTCAAGTGAAATAAAAGTAAGTATGTTTCTAGGACGCAAGCCAAGCAACATCAGAGATGGCACAAAGGAGTCACATACTCCTGCGAGTACTGTGATGAAGTATCCTCGTAAGTTACACTCACATACGTTTACTACCGTTATAAACCTCAAATGGATTGAATGAATGAATACGGTTAAAAATAAATGATAGGCAGACTTTTCAGAAAAATTCTAACCACGTATAATTTGTGTTAGTAAATGGACGTCGTACCTCTCGCACGTACGCATGAAGCATCCGTCCCGGCACATCTGCAGCGTGTGCGGGTACTCGTTCGTGAGCGCGCTGGGACTCACCATGCACCGCACCATGATGCACAAGGATGTCCCGGTATGTATATATCATGTACTAGCAACCCGCCCCGGCTCCGCACGTTGTGAGCGCGCTGGGACTCACCATGCACCGCACCATGATGTCCCGGTATGTATATATCATGTACTAGCAACCCGCCCCGGCTCCGCACGTTGTGAGCGCGCTGGGACTCACCATGCACCGCACCATGATGTCCCGGTATGTATATATCATGTACTAGCAACCCGCCCCGGCTCCGCACGTTGTGAGCGCGCTGGGACTCACCATGCACCGCACCATGATGTCCCGGTATGTATATATCATGTACTAGCAACCCGCCCCGGCTCCGCACGTTGTGAGCGCGCTGGGACTCACCATGCTCCGCACCATGATGCACAAGGATGTCTGTATGGATATATCATGTACTAGCAACCCGCCCCGGCTCCGCACGTTGTGAGCGCGCTGGGACTCACCATGCACCGCACCATGATGTCCCGGTATGTATATATCATGTACTAGCAACCCGCCCCGGCTCCGCACGTTGTGAGCGTGCTGGGACTCACCATGCACCGCACCATGATGTCCCGGTATGTATATATCATGTACTAGCAACCCGCCCCGGCTCCGCACATTGTGAGCGCGCTGGGACTCACCATGCACCGCACCATGATGCACAAGGATGTCTGTATGGATATATCATGTACTAGCAACCCGCCCCGGCTCCGCACGTTGTGAGCGCGCTGGGACTCACCATGCACCGCACCATGATGTCCCGGTATGTATATATCATGTACTAGCAACCCGCCCCGGCTCCGCACGTTGTGAGCGCGCTGGGACTCACCATGCACCGCACCATGATGTCCCGGTATGTATATATCATGTACTAGCAACCCGCCCCGGCTCCGCACGTTGTGAGCGCGCTGGGACTCACCATGCACCGCACCATGATGTCCCGGTATGTATATATCATGTACTAGCAACCCGCCCCGGCTCCGCACGTTGTGAGCGCGCTGGGACTCACCATGCACCGCACCATGATGTCCCGGTATGTATATATCATGTACTAGCAACCCGCCCCGGCTCCGCACGTTGTGAGCGCGCTGGGACTCACCATGCACCGCACCATGATGTCCCGGTATGTATATATCATGTACTAGCAACCCGCCCCGGCTCCGCACGTTGTGAGCGCGCTGGGACTCACCATGCTCCGCACCATGATGTCCCGGTATGTATATATCATGTACTAGCAACCCGCCCCGGCTCCGCACGTTGTGAGCGCGCTGGGACTCACCATGCTCCGCACCATGATGCACAAGGATGTCTGTATGGATATATCATGTACTAGCAACCCGCCCCGGCTCCGCACGTTGTAAGCGCGCTGGGACTCACCATGCACCGCACCATGATGTCCCGGTATGTATATATCATGTACTAGCAACCCGCCCCGGCTCCGCACGTTGTGAGCGCGCTGGGACTCACCATGCTCCGCACCATGATGTCCCGGTATGTATATATCATGTACTAGCAACCCGCCCCGGCTCCGCACGTTGTGAGCGCGCTGGGACTCACCATGCTCCGCACCATGATGCACAAGGATGTCCGTATGGATATATCATGTACTAGCAACCCGCCCCGGCTCCGCACGTTGTGAGCGCGCTGGGACTCACCATGCACCGCACCATGATGTCCCGGTATGTATATATCATGTACTAGCAACCCGCCCCGGCTCCGCACGTTGTGAGCGCGCTGGGACTCACCATGCTCCGCACCATGATGTCCCGGTATGTATATATCATGTACTAGCAACCCGCCCCGGCTCCGCACGTTGTGAGCGCGCTGGGACTCACCATGCACCGCACCATGATGTCCCGGTATGTATATATCATGTACTAGCAACCCGCCCCGGCTCCGCACGTTGTGAGCGCGCTGGGACTCACCATGCACCGCACCATGATGTCCCGGTATGTATATATCATGTACTAGCAACCCGCCCCGGCTCCGCACGTTGTGAGCGCGCTGGGACTCACCATGCACCGCACCATGATGTCCCGGTATGTATATATCATGTACTAGCAACCCGCCCCGGCTCCGCACGTTGTGAGCGCGCTGGGACTCACCATGCACCGCACCATGATGTCCCGGTATGTATATATCCTGTACTAGCAACCCGCCCCGGCTCCGCACGTTGTGAGCGCGCTGGGACTCACCATGCACCGCACCATGATGTCCCGGTATGTATATATCATGTACTAGCAACCCGCCCCGGCTCCGCACGTTGTGAGCGCGCTGGGACTCACCATGCACCGCACCATGATGTCCCGGTATGTATATATCATGTACTAGCAACCCGCCCCGGCTCCGCACGTTGTGAGCGCGCTGGGACTCACCATGCTCCGCACCATGATGTCCCGGTATGTATATATCATGTACTAGCAACCCGCCCCGGCTCCGCACGTTGTGAGCGCGCTGGGACTCACCATGCACCGCACCATGATGTCCCGGTATGTATATATCATGTACTAGCAACCCGCCCCGGCTCCGCACGTTGTGAGCGCGCTGGGACTCACCATGCACCGCACCATGATGTCCCGGTATGTATATATCATGTACTAGCAACCCGCCCCGGCTCCGCACGTTGTGAGCGCGCTGGGACTCACCATGCACCGCACCATGATGCACAAGGATGTCTGTATGGATATATCATGTACTAGCAACCCGCCCCGGCTCCGCACGTTGTGAGCGCGCTGGGACTCACCATGCACCGCACCATGATGTCCCGGTATGTATATATCATGTACTAGCAACCCGCCCCGGCTCCGCACGTTGTGAGCGCGCTGGGACTCACCATGCACCGCACCATGATGTCCCGGTATGTATATATCATGTACTAGCAACCCGCCCCGGCTCCGCACGTTGTGAGCGCGCTGGGACTCACCATGCACCGCACCATGATGTCCCGGTATGTATATATCATGTACTAGCAACCCGCCCCGGCTCCGCACGTTGTGAGCGCGCTGGGACTCACCATGCACCGCACCATGATGTCCCGGTATGTATATATCATGTACTTGCAACCCGCCCCGGCTCCGCACGTTGTGAGCGCGCTGGGACTCACCATGCTCCGCACCATGATGCACAAGGATGTCTGTATGGATATATCATGTACTAGCAACCCGCCCCGGCTCCGCACGTTGTAAGCGCGCTGGGACTCACCATGCACCGCACCATGATGTCCCGGTATGTATATATCATGTACTAGCAACCCGCCCCGGCTCCGCACGTTGTGAGCGCGCTGGGACTCACCATGCTCCGCACCATGATGTCCCGGTATGTATATATCATGTACTAGCAACCCGCCCCGGCTCCGCACGTTGTGAGCGCGCTGGGACTCACCATGCTCCGCACCATGATGCACAAGGATGTCTGTATGGATATATCATGTACTAGCAACCCGCCCCGGCTCCGCACGTTGTGAGCGCGCTGGGACTCACCATGCACCGCACCATGATGTCCCGGTATGTATATATCATGTACTAGCAACCCGCCCCGGCTCCGCACGTTGTGAGCGCGCTGGGACTCACCATGCACCGCACCATGATGTCCCGGTATGTATATATCATGTACTAGCAACCCGCCCCGGCTCCGCACGTTGTGAGCGCGCTGGGACTCACCATGCACCGCACCATGATGTCCCGGTATGTATATATCATGTACTAGCAACCCGCCCCGGCTCCGCACGTTGTGAGCGCGCTGGGACTCACCATGCACCGCACCATGATGTCCCGGTATGTATATATCATGTACTAGCAACCCGCCCCGGCTCCGCACCTTGTGAGCGCGCTGGGACTCACCATGCACCGCACCGTGATGTCCCGGTATGTATATATCATGTACTAGCAACCCGCCCCGGCTCCGCACGTTGTGAGCGCGCTGGGACTCACCATGCACCGCACCATGATGCACAAGGATGTCCCGGTATGTATATATCATGTACTAGCAACCCGCCCCGGCTCCGCACGTTGTGAGCGCGCTGGGAATTTTAAAAATCGGTTCAGTAGTTTTTCAGTTTAATAGTTACAAACATACAAATGTTTTCTCGTATATTAGTATATATGTAGAATTATATTGTTGCAAAAACATTACCGTGACAATTTACATTTTAGGGAAATCTTAACATTTCAGTCGGGGATTTTTTTATTTTCATATCTGACCTTTTTCTGAACTGAGTTTATAATAATGTTTAAGTCAATATCAGTGTAATACCGTATGTGTCTAGCTAGACTCGTCGAGCGACCAACAAGGCGGGCCGTACTGCAAGGAATGTGACGTGAAGTTCAACTCTACGGAAGCGTACAATCGACACATGGTCAACTCTGTCAACCACGCGCAGACTGATGACTACAGGTAACATTACATTTGTTTATGAAAATTGTTTTAAATACTTATATTGTAAAGGCGAAAATATGTGTGTGTAGTATGTTTGTTACTTCACGCTAAAACTACTGAGCCGATTGAGCTGAAATTTAGTATGTAGATAGCCTAGCTATACTCTGGATTTTTTTATCCTGATATTCCTACGGGAACGATGTCTACGCGGGTAAAACTGCGGAGCACAGCTAGTTACATAATAAGCGCAATACCTGAAAACATATTTTTATGACCGAAAAAGTATTTACCCAAATTGCGAAATGAAGTCCTATAGCAATAGAGATAACGTTGTTATTGCAAATTCTGGTCGCTTATAAAATTCGTAAGTGACGCATATTATGTTTAATCGAACCGATGTGCTAGTGGGAACTGTAACATATGGCCTCCATGACACGAAGTCAAAACATTACATTGCGCCATCGCTTTAACCGTAGATTTCTACCTCGGACCTGTAAGATGTGGAATGATCTGTCCGCAGCGATATTTCCTTCTAGCTATTGAATGGATTCATTTAAAAGGTGTTCACAAATTCCTCTAAAGTCGGCAGCGCATCAACAGCGCCAATGGTGTTGCAGATGTCCATAGGCGACGGTAACCGCTTTCCATCAGGCGGGCCGTCTGCTTGTTTGCCTATTTTAACATAATTAAAAATAAATAAACAAGTGAATTATTGAAAAGTACAAAGAACCCGACTGCGTGGAAAAAAGATTTATTAGCATTTCCTATCTATTCCAAACTTCAATAAAACATATAAGTAATATGTGTATATTCGTAATCACCGTTAAAAATTCTTCATTTTGATACCACACTCGATGTATTTTGAAAACATATTTTTTTAGATTACTTTTTGGCGCCAAAAATCCTTGATTTTGTTTTTTTTTTTATTTTGATGTACCCAGTGCCACTCTCACGACTAAGACGAATCTATTGACACTACTCACATAAAAATATGACAAGCCGTTAAGGGTCTAGGGTGCGCCAAAGAAATATACATACATACACTCGAAAAACATAACCCTCCTACTTTCGCAGTCGGGTTAAAATAGTAGAGAATTGTTTGTTTTATCCAGTCTTCCAGTCACTGCCCACCGGACTGGAAGAGAAGAGCCGAAGATCGGGCTCAGTGGCGCATCTTGGGAGAGGCCTATGTCCAGCAGTGGACTGATACAGGCTGATGATGATGATGATGATGATGATGATGTTTGTTTTATGAATAGTATGTTTTCCAGTAAAAGTTGCCGCGTGTGCGGCGCCACGTTCGACAGCCCCGAGGAGCTGCGCGTGCATCACCGCAAGCAGCACGCCAGACATAGACCCAAGAACTACGGCAAGAAGAAGGCTGCCGACAACTGGCCCGCCAAATGTCCACATGTTAGTTAACCATCACTATCTTATATTTCTCGTCTAATCTATACGTAAAGTGAACTGAAAGTGAAAACTTTGTACCCCTTTTTAAGACTATATATATTGATACGTAAAGTAAAAACCTTGTACCCCTTTTTAAGATTATATATATTGATACGTAGAGCTAAAACTTTGTACCCCTTTTTAAGACTATATATATTGATACGTAAAGTGAAAACCTTGTATCCCTTTTTAAGATTATTGTGGGGAACCCTAAGCCCAGCGGTGGAGCAGTGGACTGTATTTCTTCGAATGAGGACTCCGGATTCCCACACTTATACTGTGAAGCTTTGGAGCTGGGATTTAAACACGTCTTCAAGCCTTGAAACGCTAATTTATTCTTTCTTCACAATTTTCTTATAGCTACTGAGCTATTCACTAGTCACTATCACTATTTACTATTCTTCCTAGTTTTCCTTTCTTCTTTCTTCTAGAGCCGCCGTTGGTGAACTGAACAATTTGGCACGGTAGCGACGCTCTATTTATATTGTTGTTGGTACTTGCAAAAGAGCGAGAGGTCGATAGTCTGGGAGCGCCCGCACTCTGTCTCGCGGGGCGTGTCCTTGTGTGGGCGCACGCACGAGATGCCGACTTTTCGGAGATATACTCTCCCGAGATGCTGATTAGTCGATCGCTAACCATCAGAGAGTGCGGAGCTCTCCCAGACCTATGCTATTTGCAAGTACCAACCCTATTCCTTAACCTAACCTGGTCTAGGTTGACTATCTGTTACATCTGTCTATTAAAGCCGAACATGCTTTATTTTTATCTATTACCTATTTACTTAGGTTTTACGAATGACCTGTCTGTAGTCCTATAAGACCTATTATACTGTTTAAAAACCTTATACGAGTTATATTCCTATGTTCTAATAAGAATCTAACAAAAATCTATCTATAATAAGGCTGTTTACGAATGCGATACAATTACAAACTATATGTCTATCTATCTGTACGAATATGATTGTTATACATTACAAAGTTCCCTACCTATCCTAGAGAACTACAGTAAGCTAAAACTTATCTTTATTATATACATCTATCTATATCTATAACTAACTATACATAGTGCGTTCATATCGTCGGTGTACGTCGTTGTCCGGAACAATTATATATATTGATACGTAGAGCTAAAACTTTGTACCCCTTTTTAAGACTATATATATTGATACGTAAAGTGAAAACCTTGTACCCCTTTTTAAGATTATATATATTGATACGTAGAGTTAAAACTTTGTACCCCTTTTTAACCGACTTCAAAAAAAGGAGGAGGTTTCTCAATTCGACCGTATATTTTTTTTTTTTTTTTTTTTTTTTATGTTTGTTCGCGGATAACTTCGTCGTTTATGAACCGATTTCGATTATTCTTTTTTTGTTCGAAAGGAGATATCCCAAGTGTGGTACCATGGTAATTTTATCGAGGTATGATAAGTATCTCCAGAGATATTGAGATAAACATCTCAAAATTGGTACTGAAAATGAATATTTTTTTTATGTTTGTTCGCGGATAACTTCGTCGTTTATGAACCGATTTCGATTATTCTTTTTTTGTTCGAAAGGAGATATCCCAAGTGTGGTACCATGGTAATTTTATAGAGGTATGATAAGTATCTCCAGAGATATTGAGATAAACATCTCAAAATTGGTACTGAAAATGAATAGCGCGGCATTGAAGTCGGTTGTTTTTTAGTTTTTAAACGATATTATTAAGACTATATTTAAAAAAACATCAAGTCATTTGACTTGAAGCAAAAACTGTGTACACCATTTTAAGAAAATTGCGCGAACGGATGAACATGAAATTTGAGTCAGTTTAAGTTTATGTTGAGAAGAAGTGCATGGAGTTTTTTTTATATTTAGGTCGATTTTCGACCTCTGGCCGACCACTAGTAACAGTAGTAACATGAATCTAAAAATCACTATTCCTATTGTTATGGTTTTTTGCCAAAAATGAGGACGTTATTCAAACGTTCACGCTTTTCAACCGACTTACAAAAAAAGAGGTTCTCGATTTATCTGTATATATATATATATATATATATATTTAATGTATGTAAGGCGATTACTCCGTCAATTGTGAACCGATTCCAATGATTATTTTTTTAATCGGTAGGGTACATTTCCAAGGTCCCATTGTAACTTTATCGAGATCTGATAAGTATCTCCAGAGATATGACGATAACGTAAACTATTCTAATTATACAAGCTCCACTAGGAACAAACAAGGCGAGACAGTGTTCAAACCATAGACTTCTACGACTAGGACTTCACTACTTTATATCCTAGATCTGTGGGTTAAACGCTAGCCTATCAAGTATAAAAAAGTTGGAACATGGCGCGGGCAACAGTGCTAAAATATCGGAAACTCACAAATAGGATCAGGATCGTAGCATGTGGACAGAAGTAGTCTCTGCCTACTCCAACGGGAAAAAGGCGTGATAGTATGTATGTTTTGTATGGTGGTAGGATACTAGTGTCCGCCTGGCCAGCTACCACCCTCAAGTTAGAAAATCTGTCGCCAAACATCAAATGTGTTCCAGCAGCTATCTGGCCTATATATAGGCCTAACGTGCTTCCATCTTCGACCGCATCATCTCTTACCAACAGCGGTCAAACACTAGCGTATAAGATATTTAAAAAAAAAATAGAATAGACTAGAAAAACTCTTTATTGTCCACCAGTATAGAGAAACAAAATATATAAATAAAAAAAAATTAAATGGGTAGTACAATGGACGGTCAAAAAATTAGGATGGACAAAATTGAAAGCAGAAAAACACGGTGGTACAATGCAAAGCATACAACTATAGTTCAAATAAATAAATTACAACAATCTAAAACCAATATTTTTGTAATAATATTGATGTGGTATATTACAATATAGGTACACACAAATAAACATCAATATATCATAAGAACATATATACATACTACATTACATAAATACATATATATATTATATACTAGCAGCCCGCCCCGGCTTCGCACGGGTAGAACATATATGCCTACAAAATTTGCATCAGTTTGTTGCATCGAATATAAAATATGAACATATTTAACAATCATCGTCATATTTCATCCAATTTACACAAAACCTTAACGAATTATGCACCTAAACCTTCCTCATAAACACTCTGGCTATTGGTAAATACCGCATGATAATCCGTTCAGTAGCTATTGAGATTATTGCGAACAGACAGACAGACGCAGTGATGGACTTTGTTTTATAATACTTACGTAGTGATATTGGACGGCCCTTTGGCGTAAAGTTACCCTGATTCTGACCCGACGGTCGTTGGTTCTAATCCTAGTTTTCAGTTTTAGAGTTTTCGTACAGTGGTAGTGGGATCATTAAATCTACCAAAAAGTAGCTTACCACCAAGGAGAACATCTGCCGCCGTAACCTTACGGCGTTCCCCGACGCAAAATGTAGGGGTAATATACGTTTAACGTCTGTCTGTAGCATCTTAGCAGCTAACCGGATGAACCGATTTTGTTTTTATTATTCATAGTTTTTTTTTGTTTGATAGATGTCTTCATCGAGAGTTTTCTTAGCTTTGATTCATGAAAATTCGTTCAATCGTTATAAAACTATGAGCTTTTTTCTAGTTAATTGCGCTATGAAATCAACTTTCATAGGTCTGATCAATTCGAAAATCTTCTTCTTCAACGATATTGTAAGAACATGGAAGCCTCCTGGACTCTACAGAATACTCAAATCATCACCAACTTACAGCTCAGATTTTAAATGTCGTGTTTAGAGTCATTGGAATAAGCTATTATACATAGATCAGTCGGGGTGGTTTAAAATATATATTATATTGTATTATTATATATATAGATGAATATTATTTTATACAATAGATCATATTATTATACTATATTGACTTCAAATTGATTGTGATAGGTGGGGATCTACAGCATAGCTAAGCTTATAATAATATTTTCGTAGTAACTATGACCTAATCTGTGGTTTCACTGAAAATATTTTATTAATTTTGCGATGCGTGTTTGTGAAATTCGTGATACCTTCTAGAGTTTTCATTTGAATTATATACTGTAAAGGACAATTTTAATCTATAATATGTGGCCAAGCTAATTAACGTATTTATTTGGATAAGGATTAATACTATATACTTGAAAATAGCCTTGGAAGTTATGTAATATTTTTTAAGATTAAAATGGTTACTGTGAGTCAACCTTAAGAGATAGACATATGCTGTCGCGGACTTTTTTGTAGGTCTTATTAAGTTGTACAATTCTTGCATAG
This sequence comes from Cabera pusaria, assembly GCA_954871355.1. Classification (NCBI taxonomy): domain Eukaryota; kingdom Metazoa; phylum Arthropoda; class Insecta; order Lepidoptera; family Geometridae; genus Cabera; species Cabera pusaria. Next base: position 22,976,609 of record OX940899.1, read on the forward strand.
AAAATATTCTTCTATCTATTTTCAATTGAGCAGCGTTCGTAAGAAACGTGTTTTTTTGACCGTTTTTTTGCCGACTTCGGTTGCAAATTAGGTCTCCACGAATGTACCTTTGATTTAAACGGGATAATATATAGCCTATTTTCATTCCGAAAGTCCATTCTATGTATTAGTGAAAGAGTTTTTTTAATCGGTTCAGTAATTTTTGAGCCAAATCATTACAATCATACAAAAATACAAAAATAAAAATGTTCTCTCTTTATTATATTAGTACATATTATTACATACATATACCATATAAACAAACATATAGATCTTCTACGATAACATGGCCCGCCCCTCCAAATTACTGTTTTAATGTGTGTAGTCACATCCTTACGAAAGAGTTTGTATGTAGTTGTAATTAAATTGTACTACGTTATAAGAGTAGGCACTTCTCTACATTGTTGATACCCGAATTATGAACGTATTTTGTAGCCAACCTAACTTAACGGAAAGTATGGCTTATAAATTTCATAGAAACTTTTTTTGCAGTGGTTGGTTGGTACAAAGTAAGTTTATAATTAGAAGTTATTTAATTATGTATGCAATGTCGCGGAACCGGCAGTACCAGTACGCACACATGCGTGGTGGTGCGTTGTAAATACTTTCAAACGTTTTTAAATTTTGGAGGGGCAGGTCATGTTATCGTAGAAGATCTCTACATAGACAATACAATTACACCTTTGATATGAAAAATATATATATATACATATGTAAAATAAATAAAGTACAAGTGTATATAATGCATAGTTGTGTCCGTCCACAGTGCAGTGAGATGATAGTGAACGCGCGCGACCAGTGGGCGCACTTCCGTCGGTCGCACCCGGACATAGCGTACCCGATACAGAAGGACTACGTGTGTGATATATGCGGGAAGAGCTTCCGGGTAATTATACATTATACTTTTATACATTGTTTTTACACATTTTTTTGGATAACTATTAATTAGTAAATTGTTAAACAAAATCCAAAATTTCATCTTACCGACGGGCCTTGAACCCGCAACCTCCGGAATAACATGTTCCGGTGCTTTGCCAATTAAGCCGCGGTGCGAAGTATCGTTACGACGAAATTAGTGGATTGCATTTGTTAAGGAGGTTCCGGGTTCAAGTCCCGTCGGTACGATGAAATTTTGGATTGTGTTTAACAATTTACAAAAATATAAAGTGTGTGACACTTCAAAGAAACATACTATTAATTTGTTTCCTAAAGCTGTTTGTTTTCCATATAAGTAAAAATAAATAAATAAAAATTGTCTGAAGTACTGAAACATGCATTAGGGGGTGCACCCCTTAATAAGTAGTATAGTGTGCAACCCTACATCAATCAAATTTAAACATTTTTTTTAAGTGTGACGTTCGACGTTTAGATGGAAACTGAATGGCTCATAAGTTTTGTTTTATTTTAATTCAAAGCATTAAATTATATGTTTGTTATACTTGGGCCAATTTTTAGGGTTCCGTACCCAAAGGGTAAAACGGGACCCTATTACTAAGACTCCGCTGTCCGTCTGTCTGTATGTCCATCTGTCACCAGGCTATAGCTCATTAACCGTGATAGTTAGACAGTTGTAATTTTCACAGATGGTGTATTTCTGCTGCCGCTAGAACAAAAAATACTAAAAACAAAATAAAGTTAAAAATTAAAGGAGGTCCCCATACAAAAAACGTGTTTTGAAACGCCATCTATCTAATTAGTTTCGGCAAAATGACATAGATGGCGCTAGTAAACGAGCCCCGTAAAGACAGGGCTCGCGATCTAGAAAGCTAGATCGCGACCAAACCAAATATTCTTGATAATATCAATTAGTCAGATATATTTCCCACTTTCCAAGCTCTGAGTCTGTTCAACGCACTAATTGCTCAGGAACCGGACATTGACATATTTTGTTTAAGATTTTAGGCATTTTTAAACGCATCTGTTAATCTTTGTAGTTCATAATGTTACCTACACTTACTGTTTAAGATTTTTTTGTAATTTTAGCTTGTCATGCGTTTTGGCTATGCTGTAAGCGTAACAAGTACTTGTTATTAAATAAATAAATAAATAAATATGAGGTTGAAACTCTGTTATGTTTCGTATTGTACGGAACCCTCCCTAAGTGTGCGATAAGAGACGCGATGCTGACTCGTACTTGGCCAGTTTTATTCAATTCTCAGAATAACGGTTAGATAGACCAATGCAATCTATTTATCTGCCCATGTAAACACCCGTATAAAACTTTCGATTTTTCAATGTGCTTTTATCAGTCAGTTAGAGATATCTGTGCCCCGAGCACGAACTACTTGCGAAAAAGTATTCGTATCGTCATCGACTTGAAAATGTATGAAATTTGTACAGCGCCCCTATCGTGCGTAAAAGTAACTAAATTCGGCAGCACGAACGATTTTGATTTGATTCGTATCGCAAACGTATCGTTACGTAAACGATACTTGAGATTTTATTAACAAAATGCGAGCATGAACTTAATTTTGGCGTACGGTAATGTTAATTTCGAAGGCTGGCTATCGAGCATAGTCGAATATTTTTTCACTTAGGATTTTCCGGTGAGAAAAGTTTCGAAACTTTTTTTAACTGCATAAAACATATTTTTTGCGTGTATTAAATGCAAATACCGCCCGCTTTACCAACGTCGTTCTCTTTATTATCTTCTTGCTGCAAGTTTACTTAAAATTAAGGGAAAATAAAAACATAAAAAATCTTTCCTCATAGTTAATCCTCCTTCGAGTTAATAAAACCTTCGTTCCAAGTTGACAAGTTTCATCGTTGTCAGCGACCATATTTGATTATCAAACTTCAAATTCGACACTGTCACTATGTCATCCATCCATGTAAATAAATAAAATATACCAAGTGTGAGTCGGGTTTCCACTAAGGGTTCCGCACAACACAATGTAATAATAAATATATGAAACTCTTAATTCACCACAACACTCTTCATTATATGAACACTATGGCTCAATGCATATTGAATAGGCAGCGACGCGACGCGCCAAGACGATCAGAAATGACAAGACATTACAAACCTTATGAACAATGTTACAAGACAAAGAAACGCTTGACAGAATGAACGAGGTGTGGGTACGTAGTATTATTAAGTATTCTGTGATGTGGGGAAGCCTCGAGCCGTCGTTTTCCTTTCGAAATACGGAACCCAAACTCCAAAGAATCAAGTCATTGGTGACGCTATATCTTTCGTTCATAAACTGATATATATATTTTTAAAGGTATTAAATATTATTCTCTTTTTCAAATAAAATTCATTTTAATATCACTCATACCGTATTTGAAGATGTTTATTCTGTTAAAGTACTTTTTTAAATAGAATTTCCGATAAATAGAAAGCTAAGCCAGAAGTAATAAAAAGTTCACTGTTCAATTTAATTTTTGAACGAATAATTCATTCAATAAGACGTTCATTTCATTCACAACGGCTCGTCTCTACTTACATTAGGATGACGCTAGTAACATAATCGTATCGAGCTCTCGATAGCTGTCAGAGTGTACTTCGTGCTGCCGCCTATCGTAACACCACGTTATTGTATCGTTGACTCGATACCTTTACGATACGAATTCGATGATTTTTCGTGCTCGGGGTACTGTAGTCTTTTTGTAACTATCTTCACGCCAATAGTGGAAAGAGATAATCTTACACAGTGCTATAGATGTTAAAACGAGAGCGACGATTTATAACTATTTGAAATTTTGACAAGGAGATTCTAAATTTGATTTTTAATTAGGCCAAGCATGATTTTTTTATAATTTTTTTTTGTTTTATTTTAGCTCCGCACAATTAGTGTATTTAGCCAGTTTCTGGCCAATGTTATGGAGCCTTAGTATGTATGGAGCCTAAAGTATAATATATATAAGACATAACGTCAAGATTTGACATCAAAATTTGTCACAAACATAATTAATATTTACATTTACATTATTAATAATTAATACCACAGAATAGTCTACTATCTGAGGCACAAAGAGCCAGATAAATTAACTCCTCTGGTAAGCAATTTATTCCCTGGAATGCCTCTATCTGTAAAAATGCGAAAATATGCTATCAGTGGTATAAACCCTATCTGATCGTATAACTGAGGAATGAAAAATCGGCCCTTAGAATAATAATTATTGATATGATCTATTTAATGTTATTTGACGTGTGTGAGTGCACATTTTTAATTTGCGCATATCTATACTAATATAATAAAGAGAGAACATTTGTATTTTTGTATGTTTGTAATGAGTAAGCTCAAAAACTACTGAACCGATTTAAAAAATTCTTTCACTAATACATAGAATGGACTTTCGGAATGAAAATAGGCTATATATTATCCCGTTTAAATCAAAGGTACATTCGTGGAGACCTAATTTGCAACCTAAGATGGCAAATAAACGGTCGAAAAAACACGTTTCTGACGAACGCTGCTTAATTGAAAATAGATAGAAGAATATTTTCTATACAAGAGTTGTACAACTTAATAAGACCTACAAAAAAGTCCGCGACAGCATATGTCTATCTCTTAAGGTTGACTCACAGTAACCATTTTAATCTTAAAATTTTTGTTAAAAAATATTACATAACTTCCAAGGCTATTTTCAAGTATATAGTATTAATCCTTATCCAAATAAATACGTTAATTAGCTTGGCCACATATTATAGATTAAAATTGTCCTTTACAGTATATAATTCAAAAGGTATCACGAATTTCATACACGCATCGCAAAATTAATAAAATATTTGCAGTGAAACCACAGATTAGGTCATAGTTACTACGAAAATATTATTATAAGCTTAGCTATGCTGTAGATCCCCACCGATCACAATCAATTTCAAGTCAATATAGTATAATAATATGATCTATTCTATAAAATAATATTCATCTATATATATAATAATATAATATAATATATATTTTAAACCACCCCGACTGATCTATGTATAATAGCTTTTTCCAATGACTCTAAACACGAAATTTAAAATCTGAGCTGTAAGTTGGTGAGGATTTGAGTATTCTGTAGAGTCCAGGAGGCTTCCATGTTCTTACAATATCGTTGAAGAAGAAGATTTTCGAATTGATCAGACCTATGAAAGTTGATTTCATAGCGCAATTAACTAGAAAAAAGCTCATAATTTTATAACCATTGAACGAATTTTCATGAATCAAAGCTAAGAAAACTCTCGATGAAGACATCTATCAAACAAAAAAAAACTATCAATAGTAAAAACAAAATCGGTTCATCCGGTTAGGTGCTAAGATGCTACAGACAGACACACAGATACACACGTTAAACGTATATTACCCCTACATTTTCCGTCGGGGAACGCCGTAAGGTTACGGCGGCAGATGTACTCCTTGGTGGTAAGCTACTGTTTGGTAGATTTAATGATTCCACTACCACTGTACGAAAACTCATGATTCATGAATGCACATAAAACTTTCATTGGTAGGTATATAGCTAGGATTAGAACCAACGACTGTCGGGTCAGAATCAGGGTAACTATCCTTTACGCCAAAGGGCCGTCCAATATCAATACGTAAGTATTATAAAACAAAGTTCATCACTGCGTCTGTCTGTCTGTTCGCAATAATCTCAATAGCTACTGAACAGATTATCATGCGATTTTCACCAATAGCCAGAGTGTTTATGAGGAAGGTTTAGGTGCATAATTCGTTAAGGTTTTGTGTAAATTGGATGAAATATGACGATGTTTGTTAAATATGTTCATATTTTATATTCGATGCAACAAAATGATGCACATTTTGTAGGCATATATGTTCTACCCGTGCGAAGCCGGGGCGGGCTGCTAGTACTGAATAAATGCTTTGACTTTTGTCAATACAAAATGTCATCGTAACGACGAGATCCGAACTCGCGCTTCTTGTAAAACATGGCCAGGTGCTGTAACCAACTAAGCCACAGTACGATCCTATCATGACGAAACTAATGGATTGCATTTTAACTAGTACGCTAGATAGAGTATGCAGTTTTGATGCATGTTTCGAAGAACCCGTACATAGAGCCATTGCAACTAAACTTGACACTATTGACATAAAATTGACAGTTGTTGCAAATGGCCGACGTTGTGAATTGAAATTCATATCGACAAATTATCGATATCTGTAGTTATAAATACTTGTAAACTTGTATTTCAGGGTAACGCATTCCTAAACTATCACAAACGCACGCACAGCACAGTCCGAGCGTACAAATGTTCAACGTGCGGCAAATCCTTCTTCAACCGAATCAATCTGAACTTACATCAACGGACGCACTCGGAGTCTCGCCCCTACCCCTGCGATGTCTGCTCCAAGGCTTTCAAGTGTAAGGGAGCGCTCGACAGACATTATAGAGTGAGTATTACCAGGCCTGTCGCACTCCGCGCGGTATCTGTAAAAATGTTAGTACCTCCACGGCAGCCCGCAGACTACAAGTTCAGTCAGTAGTGTCACGCGCGCTCTCGATCGGACGCGCGCCTTTACTATTCAATCTATTTTCTCACAACAGTCAACCTTACAGTAAGAGACAGCTGACGGCCCGCGAGCTGACCGAGTGATACAGACTCGCGCGGACTTACGGTGCATTTTACGGTGCGCAACACGTGGTCCTTAGTAATAGTTTATTCTGTGACGCTAATTAAAGGTCGCATCCGAGGCGTGTAGCGTATTTTGAACGATACCGTCGTTGTAACTAGGTTTAAACTCGCATTTTTGCTCGCAGGGAGTGCAACTTTTTTTTTTTTAAAGCGTACTCGCAATGTGGTTTGCACATTACTAGTATTCTTGTTAACCCCTCCAACTAAGCTAAATATGCTTGTGTCTGGAGTGGGTTCACGTCAATAGTGCAATAGGTGGGGTGGGATCGAACTCACGACCTCTCGATCGCCAGTCCGGGCTATTGCCGCCTTAACTTATCTTCTGTACTTGTACAATTCAATATTCTGTGGTATTTGCTCCCGGTTCCGAACGCGTGAATATTATATTATACCGAGTTCACACTAGGCCATTTTTGGTGTCCAACTTCCTAGGGATGTACCCTAGGAAGTTAAACAACGAAAATCGCCTAGTGTGAACTCGGTATTAGATGCGAAGAAGTCAATATTAGGTCCCTTTGGCGAAGTGGAAAAGCGCGCGGCTGTGATTGGTCCATTAGTGACAGTTGTTTCCCGCTGACGCGCTGTTTTGTCACGTGATGACTCACGTGACAAAACTGATGCGCAAGTTTACCTCGCGCTCTGTTCAACCGACTTCCAAAAAGGAGGAGGTTCTTAAATACGTCTGAGTGTTCTTTTTTTGTATGTATGTACGCGATTACTCTGTCAATTGTGAACCGATTCGAATTATTATTTTTTTATAATCGGTAGGGTACATTTTCGAGGTGGTCCCATTGTAATTTCATCGAGATCTGATAAGTAACTCCAGAGATATGACGATAAACGTCTTAAACTTGCTACTGAAACTGATTCGCGGGACATGGAAGTTGGTTGTTTCGGTTTTTAAACCGTCTTAATTATTTAATTAACGCCTTAGCCATTGGGCTATTGATTATTGAGAGTTCGAGACTTCAATCCCCACCCCCCCATTGCAGTAATGACGTGAACCCACTCCAGAAACAAGCATATTTAGCTTAGTTAGAGGAATTAAAAAGACTACTAGTAATTTGCTACCCATAATGCTAGAGAGCTTGTTTTTTTTGTTTAAAAAAAAAAGAGGGTGCGCAGAAAGCTACGCGTTAGTGAAACTTTCAAGTTCATTCAATGTATTTCTCTACATCACTAATTATTTTTGTACAAATTATGTTTTGAAGGCCCGGTGGCGTAATCGGGAGAACGGTCGGCTTTGATGCCGTGGTACCGAGTTCAAACCTGCACCGTGCACCAATGAATATTTCAAATCGAAAAATGTATGTGCCCTTCTTACAGTGGCCCTCCGGTGAAGGAAAACTTCGTTAAGAAACCAACAACCCCCGCATGGTGGTAGGATATTATCTAGTGTCCGCCTGGTCAGCTACCATCCTCAAGTTAGAAAATCTGTCGCCAAACATCTAATGTGTTCTGGCAGCTATCCTTGAGATGCAGTTCCCATTCTAGGCCTAGCGTGCTTACCATCTTCGACCGCATCATCACTTATCAACAGGTGAGATAGTGGTCAAACGCTAGTCTATAAGATATAAGAAAAAAATATTGTTGAACTTTACGAACTTTACGTTTGAACGAATACGTCATGGTAGTTACGCCGTTCTACAATAGAGGGCGTTTATAAATATAAGATATAACATGACGCCTACGTCACGTCCGCTGCCTTCGGACCGTGACGCTACGTCATTTCCTTCAAATTGAACCCCAGTGATCGTAAAGAAGTTTCACTTAAAAAAATGTATCTCTTAATTCCAGAGTCACACTGGCGTCAAACCATACGAGTGTGAAGTTTGCGGGAAAGCGTTCGGTCAGTCCAACAGTCGCAAACTTCACGTGAAGACTGTACATCTGAAGCAGCCCACGCCTTCACGGAGACAGGACAAAAGGAAACTAGACCATAAGGACACGCCGGTAGAACACACTTTTGTTTACTGAAGCGACGCTGCTGTTGTGATCGTTTAGATTAAAGACTTTAAAGTCACGTGACTGATTTCAAATGCTCTGATGCTGAAGAAATTTATGATAGTAACATTTCTTTTCCACAACAAATGTAATTACCATGCATTTTGAAGTTGCGCTAGGCGTCAACACTGACACATTGTATTTTGTCAAGGGGAGGGGGGAGAGGCTAGAAATGTTGTGGAAATTCTCTACATGTATCTAATGATATTTTTAAATGCTTTATAGGCATTGAACTCACTTCATGTCGGGTGACTCTCGGGTGGTCGGTGCTGTTCAGGATGTATTTAAAAGGTCCTCTAGTAATGTCAATAAAAATATACAATAATTTGCCGGAATATATAAAAAGTCAATCCCAAAATCGAAACTTTGTTATAAATTTAAAGGCAAATTAAAAAAAAAGCTAATATACAATTGACGAATATTTTAAAGATAAATCCTGACATTGCCTATTATTTTAATAATTTTACTATTTTCCTTCGAGACAAAATTTAATAAAATATATATACATTAACTGACATAAATAAATAATAATAATTATATGTGATTAGATCGAAATCAATATTCCTCCTCTCTCCTAGTTAATCAGTTAGTTAAGTGACATTGCTGTGCCCTTCCAGGGTCTATAAACAACTGTACATTTCTAGTAAAATCTTTGTTAATACTTTTATAGATGCAATAAATACTGAATACTGAATATAGAGTCTGGCTAATAAAAGTAACAAACAAACAAAGTTCAACTCGTCAAGATACGAAATTGACGGGATTGAAGGTTTAGCTGCTCTCACTTACATTGGTGGAGGTGGAGGGGGCACCGGAGGAGGGTGGTACGCTGGTGGTCGAGGAGGGCCTGATCTATGGGGAGGACATGTTGTAGTCAGTTGTACTGAATAAGCTTGACCATTGGCTGCTTCTGGAGTCAAAGTAGTCACATACCCTGGCTGCAACAATGTCAGCAGTTCTAGCACTCTGCTCAGTGCTAGTCTGACACTCCCGGCTTAGTTTGGATCATCCCTGCGAGTTGTCGGTGTCTCGGTGGCCTCCTGTGTAGGGGCACGTGTGACAGCTGCACTTAGTTCATCAGCCCTTCCCCTGATCGCTCTGTTAAAAGTCCTTGTCCCCATTCTGAGGAAGGTCTTTGCAGCAGCAGCACAGGAAAGGGTGTTCAATGTCAGTTCTTTCTCGGATTTCATGATCCCAGGCTTCATCAGGATCTGTATCTTCACACTGTCTTCGATCAAGGTGCCAGATATTGCGGCGTTGACGTATTGTTCAGCTTTCGCTGCGAGTTCGTCTATTTCTTTTGTTTCTAACTTTCTCTTCTCCTTAGGTGTAGCTAGCAGAATAGAGGTTTCAATGTTCAGAACTAGTGCTATAGTTTTGAGCCCGTCCACAATGTTCTCACCCCCATCCGCTGGGATCAGACTGGGAACAATGGTATGCTGCATGATGAGGGGTAAGCTACTAACCCCGACCGATGCCTTCGTTTTCAATTTTCCCTGAATACCTACCATTCTTTATGATGATGGAAGCTGTGGCAATGGGGAACGCGCCTGGATTAATCTAGCTAGAGTCAACTGGCTAGTTCCCAGTAGGGTGGAGTCCTGCTTCTTCTCCATAATGATGCCGTAGGATGCTACTTTCCTACGCATAAGATTACTAATCTCCCCATCACATCGAAGCTAAATTTTGGAGATATTTACCCCTTTCAAGGAAATCGTTCAAAATCCGTTCTTAGCAAATGTTCACTAACCGGTCTGCCAAATTTCAAGTTTGTAACAAAAACATGTTATTCCGGAACCGATTGCCCTAAACGGAGTTCCTCTTGAAATTGTTCACGAATACGTGTACCTTGGGCAAATCTTGCGATTGGGTAGAAACAACTTCGAGAAGGAAGCTCGCAGAAGAATACAGTTGGGATGGGAAGCATTCGGATAACTTCGTCGAGTCTTTTCATCACCCATACCACAAAGCCTGAAGACGAAAGTCTTTAACGAGTGCGTCCTACCTGTTATTTACTTACGGAGCCGAGACGTGGACACTGACAGTGCGACTAGTTCACCAATTCAAAGTCGCTCAGCGAGCTATGGAGAGGGCTATGCTCGGAGTTTCTCTGAAGGATCGAATTCGAAACGAAGTCATCCGTCAGAGAACCAAAGTTATCGATATAGCTCAAAGGATTAGCAAGCTGAAATGGCAGTGGGCTGGTCACATTTGTTGTAGAACCGATAACCCTTGGGGTAGACGAGTTCTCGAGTGGAGACCACGGCTCGGCAAACGTAGTGTAGGACGCCCTCCAGCTAGATGGAGCGATGATATACGCAAGCTGGCTGAGCCATGCCAGCCACGGGAGAGGCCTGTGTCCAGCAGTGGACGGAAATTGGCTGATAATGATGATGATGAACAAAAAAATGAAGGACTTTCTTACAAACTTGCGAGATCCCTTAGACCCCCTTAATCCACCTTATTGCGGTGGTATTTATAAGTGAAGAACCTCTAGTTGCCTGACTGTAAAATGGAGATAGTAAAACACTGCCCGCAATGTAACATAGACTGACGGCTTTGTGGGGATGCTCGTGGTTTTAAGGAGCATTTTGCTTACAAGTTTTTGAAGTGAAAACTTCTTTTATTTATTTATTTTTTTAAAGATTACTCGCAATGTGGGTTGCACATTACTAGTATTCTTGTTAAACTCTCCAACCAAGCTAAATATGCTTGTGTCTGGAGTGGGTTCACGTCAATAGTGCAATGGATGGGCTGGGGACCGAACTCACTACCTCTCGATCGCCAGTCCGACACCTTATCCATAGGGCTATTGCCGCATTTAGCGGAGTTGTGAACTTTTTGAGATGAGTAAAAAAATATTAAACTCTCGTCAGGACCTCGCGCCAGGACACGTGACCGGATCGAAAATTCGTAAGACGGATTGAAAGTAGAAACTTTTTTGGGATGGGTAAGAAATGTTAAACTCGCGCTAAGACACGGCCTGATTGAAAATTCGAGAGAGAGTAGACCAAATGCACAACACAGTTAATGTTCAAGTTTTCACTTCCGCCGGCACTTCCGGAGTGCAACCCGACTTATATACCTGCGGTAGGCAAAGTTGTAAAGAAATACAACTTTATTAATGAAAAATATAATATAAGAAAAACAATGTTCAATGTTTCAAATGATATTACATGACTAAATCAAATTTAAAGTAAAAACAATATTGCAAAAGGTGTAAATACACTAGGTATTTCTGGTTGACGTCGCGGTGCTGCGTCGGCTGGATACCAGGGTTAGGCCGTGGTAACTCCCGTTGTATATATTTTTAAGTGCGCTGTGTGATCAATATGTTTTCTCAGATTAGAATTTAAGTGGAGAGAAATGATCCGGAATGCTGTATCCCACCTTATGAGATTAATGATTAGGAAAAGAGATATTATATTTCTGATGATTTCTATTGCGTTTTTTTTTTTTTTTTTTTACAAAAAGATTACTCGCAATGTGGGTTTCACATTACTAGTATTCTTGTTAACCCCTCCAACTAAGCTAAATATGCTTGTGTCTGGAGTGGGTTCACGTCAATAGTGCAATGGGTGGGGTGGGATTCGAACTCACGACCTCTCGATTGCCAGTCCGACACCCTATCCATTGGGCTATTGCCGCTTTATTGCCGTTTAGTTAGATGTTTGTATAAATAATTGTTTACCTAAAACTTTATATTTTATTTTGATGTACATTATTAGATGAATAGTGTAAAGATCAATTATTAAGAAAAAATGCTTCTTTTGAAGTGAATGCAATCAAATCGTGCATATATTATATGGTTGAAAGAACTTACCTAAGTGAATTTCAACCGCTATTATACGAAATGTTCCATCCGAAGAGATTTAAATTACCATGTAGTCCGTCTTTCGTTGTATCGCATCGTCACACAGTTCAAAGCATACAAAAAAATATATATATATACTTTGTTCATTCGTTCATGTTCACTCGCTGAACGATACTGCGTCTGTGTTCATTCCTTAACTTCATTCGTTTTAGAGTAGTAGAAACTGATTGATCGGCGACTGCATTCTGCAACATCTGGGTTAAAAGTTGTATAAACGGGTTGGGTGGGAGTTTAAATCTCTTCGGATGGAACATTTCGTATAATAGCGGTTGAAATTCACTTAGGTAAGTTCTTTCAACCATATATTATACTTCAATGTTCCATCCTCGAGATTTAAATTACCATGTAGATGTTTAGCGCCTGTTGCAGAATAAAAGCACTCCTCATATTATTTATTTACTCAGTAATTGATCAAAATTAAATTTTGATGATAACCTAATGCATGTGTGCATGCATAAATAAATACATTTTCCTTTATTAGTAAGGAATTAAATCAATCATTAGGATTAGACACAAGAAAATAAAAAAATATTGCACAATGGCTGACCTCCGGAATGTAAAATTGGTCGTTATACGTTACCCATACAATTTGATTAGAACAGTATAATGACAGTTGTTCTTTTGATGACGTCAATAGAGACAATCAATTGGCAGCAAAGTAGAACCACGAGGCGTACTATAACAGGATAAATAATAGTACTATATAAGGTGTAGATAAAAACGTTCATATACTGCTGCAAAGCTGTAACATAGAGTAAGTTTACATACACATTTAAAGATATTTAAGCCAAAATAAGGGATATCGCAGACAACATCTGCATACTCGAACTTTCTATAGCATCAATAAATTTGAAATGCATTAATAAATAAAATGTAATATTATTCAATATTGTCATACTTGCACGCAGTCTGAGTACTTCAACTTACAATCTATCAGAAGATCTTTTAGTGTGAAATTGTATTCTGGACAAATAAATGATTAAATGTTTGACTTGATATATTGACATGGCAAGCATATTATCCAATTTATTTTGTCAAGGTAAATAGTTTTATAAAAATCAAGCAAAACATTGTCATTGAGTATAAAACAATGATCTAAGAATAATCATTTAATTCAAAAGTGATTGATGTTTAGAAACTTAAATACACCCTTAAAATCGATTATCACAGCCAGTTTAATAATTAATATAAAATCATAAACTTATGATTTCTTTTTACTTATAACAGACTCCGTTTAAAAATTCAATTTTTACGAATTTTATTCGACGCTGATTCATCTCATAAGTTTTAAAAATTTTAGTACTGCATTATAATAATCTAATATAGCTGACAAAAAAAATACTATCGATGTTATTACTAGTAGACTAATTATATCATCATTAATGTCTTGGTAAATACCGTACATATCTACGTTTATAACGATTTGAAGCTACCGGGTTATAAATGCAAGCAAGGGTAATGTTGAGCCTCAGTAGATTTGTGAAATAATATAAGAGGTTTTATAAATTATTTCAGAAAAAATATAGTTGTGAATACGTATCTGGCACAGGCTTATCCTGTGATACAATATGGAATATAGAATTTGCCATATTATGATTTTAAAAACTTTACGTAGCTCGATAATCGATATTTCTAAATTAAGAAGCACGATCATCAATCAACATGCATGAGAATTCCAATTAGACCTGTGATGACCTTTGGTGATCTGTGAATCACAGGTTGTGATACAGTAAATACTTCTCCATAAAATTGATTGCATCAAATTTCTACAACTATTGCGTAGTTAATTACTTCATTTAACTTTAAACATCATATGTATTGTTACAACATATAGCATAACATTTGTGAAGACACTTGAACATTGTTGTTGTTATTATTATAATTATTTATCTCTATTCACACGTCAAAATTAACGATGGGCCGTTGGCTATAATTTAATATTGCTGCGGCAAGACAAGAAGTAGTTAATTTGGTAACTTAGTAAACTCACGGATTCGTAAGTATATGAGTTTATTCTCGGTTACTAACGTTGAGCTTGTGTTAATTTAATTATGAAACATTGAGTGTATTCATCTCAAGACTTAAAAATTTGTGGAGGCAATGCATATTACATTTTCCATTCCAAATTATTTCTTATCAAATCATTGATCACACAGACGTGTTTACTACTTACTTGCTGCTTTTTGCAAGTTTTGTACTCTGAGTCTACGCACAAAATATTAAAAGGGGTAACAATAGTGTGTCCCTTTTTTTTTTTTTTTTATAATCGGAATTACTACTGACTTCATTAACGTAGCAAAATCAAGGTTGTACTGGAGCGCTTGAGGCCGTACATTAAGCTATTTAACCATACCATAATATTATGTATTGTTTCATATTGTACTATGATATTTTCATTGTAACAAAAGCCTTATTGGAACCATATCTGACGTATTAGTTAGTACACATTATTTTACAATGTTCATGTATGAGTGTGTGTTGTCTAGTTAAATCAGGCAACATAAATAGGCCTTCTTGAAGCCGATTATGGCTATGTAAAATTACTGCAACATTACCGGTAAGTAAATCTTACAATTTATGTTAACAATAGGAAGCGACACTAAACTATAAGCTTGTATACGCTCCATTGCTTTTGTGTGATAAATAATTTATAACGTTTAACACAAACTAATGTGTTGCGCAGAACAAGGTGACTTTTTAGGTTAACGTTTAACCATTCACGTTCGCCTACATTTGCAACCAAAATGTATTATTATTTTGCAATGTATTGTTGATGAGGGTAGGCATTATTATGCTTAGTCAAAGATTATTAGTCTATTATTGCTCACTTAAATCTGTGTCCTTGGGCGAAAACTATAACGATTTCTGTCAATTTGAATATGAGGATGAATAATATCAATATGCCTAATAATCCATAAATATGCTTCAATTTTATACGATTTTTGTATTACGTTTGTATGGACAAGACGTTGTATGCCAGGACCTTTTTGGCCTTTTAGGCCTTCTCAGCTTGGTAACGCGCTGCCATTCAGCCACGGTCATTCAGGAACAGGTGGATTAAATGGAGCAATATTTCGTGGTACTTTAGACGATTCGGCATTTGCAGATTAATGTTGTTTGACATCGAGGTCGAAAAATGAAAGGTTGGTCGCACAGTCGTAGGTTTATTATTATATAAACGCACAACCTCTTGAAGATGTTAAGTTTGATAACAGTAGGCTGTATCAAGATTTAGTCATAAGACATAAGTCAACTAGGTCAGTGAAGCCAGGATATACCTTTGTTTGTGGTTTTTCTAGCCCTTTGTGCCAATAGCAAAAGAAAAATAATCACAAGATGACTCATTATTTTTTAACCTGACTAAGGTGAAGCAAAAGGGAGGATTATGTTTCTGACCGGTTTATGTGTATTTAGTAATACAATGTAGTACAGTCTTACCCCAACGTTCAGAGATCACTGTAGGTGTTTTCAACCTCATCAATGAGAAAATTTCTTGACCGCTTTAAATCATTGCAAGATCTCATTTGGCACGACTGAAGAAGTTGGTTAGTTGACTCAAGTGTTGAATCTTCGACCAAGAGTTAAGCGGGGTTAGAGCCATGGTCAAGGTCTTTACCGAAATCGTATCGCATACACAGGCAATATAGGTACTATAACAGTATCTAGACATATCTGGTTGAATTATTTTGTACCTTATGTTGTAGCCTTTCTTTTGCATAATGGCTTTCCCATGTACTATACGACACAGTACGAAGTACTTTCTAGGGTAGCATCGCGTACTACCACACTAAGAAAGTATAAAAACATATGAACACTTTATTGCATACCAGACAAAACCTTTATCTAGGAAAAAATATAATAAGATTTATTTAACAATGGGCATGTCTTATCGCTTAGAGCAATATCTGGCAGTCAATCTTTGGGTAGACAGGAACTAGATTCATTATAATGTGGTTGGTTGCATACCATATAATCCGCTAAGAGGTTTAATGACATATACGGGTTCTTGTTCTTGTTCTTCTTCTTATGGCTTTTAAACGCTTGACGTTTTCTGCCAGTGTTAAAAGTGGATTAAATTAATTACTTACCTGTAATTCCGCTATGACATAATGGTAGCAACATTATCGGCAATTATTATTGCCTATCTTCATGCTCGGACACCGTAGTGGAGCAAGTTTCTGATCTCTGGTTAAGATCTGTAGAAACCAAGAATCCAATAAGTCCCATGTAGATATATGCGACACAGGAGGTAGTTTACTTTCTGAGTAGCATCGCGTACTACTACATTAAGAAAGTATTAAATAAATTCCGGGATGATATCTCGTAGCACCACTTTAAGGAATTATTTTTGTTTATTGTCGGGATAATATCACGTATTACCACGTTAAGACAATAAGTAATTTACTTCAACACATTTTTTCTTTTTAAAAATGTGGGTGTAGGTAGATTTTGCTCGAAGCGGTATATTTTCCTCCGCATCCCAAAAATCCAGCGAAAGTTTCGTCTGATAACGTCGCAATCAGAACTTTCCAATCGTTTACCCATATTTAAGTATGAGAAACAAATTCACTAATTCACAAAACTTATAGCAAATACTTTTAAAACATTAAAATTGTAACAATTATAATTGTGACATCTGGACGATGCTACACACAAAATACGAATGAAGTTAAGGAATGAACACAGACGCAGTATCGTTCAGCAAGTGAACATGAACGAATGAACAAAGTATATATATATATTTTTTTGTATGCTTTGAACTGTGTGACGATGCGATACAACGAAAGACGGACTACATGGTAATTTAAATCTCGAGGATGGAACATTGAAGTATAATTATACTCAAATAATATTTAGTTTTATTGAAGTCATTAGTTGATAGATTGTACTGTAAGAAACACTAGACATTGTAATGTAAAATGAAATTGCTGTACAAATGAATAAAGTATTTTATTACACAAAGTTACATTTGTTTATACCTCCTTCATACAGACATAGTTTTTAATAGGCAGCGCAAATTTGTTTGAAGTGCAGCAGCGGACTAGGAACGAGCAAAAGAAGTGAGCGAGGCGTTCTGCTGAATTGCTGATAGGATTAGAACAGATAATCTTTAAATGGAATTTTCTATTGCCGAAATGCCGAACAGTCTTCCAAAAAGACCATAAGTCAGAATTCCTGTAAACAGATTGGCGGTACTGGTATTTATTATACATCATTGTTCGATGTGTAGCTGAAGCTCTGCACAAGTGTTAATTTAACTGTCATCACATGGTTACATTCTAACTTGATCCGCATGATGTTTGCAATACATGGTATTTTTTGGATAATTTATTTATATTTTTGGTAAAATGAACAATTAAAGTAAGTTGTTGTTTATCATTATGGTTGATAATAATGAACAACCGAAGTAAATAACCATAGTTCTCTAAGTAAATAACATTAAGACTGGCTAAATCCGCGTGTTGTGTCGAGCTTTAGTAAACCATATTTTAAAAAAAACAAATTTAACTAACATGCTGTTTCAATTTTGGAGAAACTGTCAGAGTGACACGGTTTTTTTTTATATAGTTTTTTATGGCTCCACACGATTAGTGTATTTAGCCAGTGTCAACTATTGAATTTTTTTAAGTTTTTATGAATTTTAGTCGTAGAGATAGGTCAAAGTCACATTTCAGATCAGTTGTCAAGTAAAAGTCTAGTCTAAGTCATACCTTCAGTAAAGATGTGGTGTTTACTGAAGATTTTTAGTGGAATTTTGGTGAGAACGCAAATAGCATGTTTTTCAACATTGTGCTGTTTCCCTACACTCGCACACATTCACCGGCATTTAATGGTTAATAATCCACATTTATTGCATATTATCACGCGGAAGAACACAAGTCTTAGGAAAAAATACAATGAGATCACACAAACTTTTCCACGTTCCCGCCAAAACCCAGTGTCACTGTTATTTGCTCAATTTCGCTCTTCCAGTGTTGCCGTTCTAGAGACTCTGTCGCTAGATCTAGCGGAATTAATGAGTGGTTAGCGGCAAAAAAACATGAGCGAAAAAAAAATATTTAGAGACTTCTAGCGGATTTTGAGCTGTCGCATATGCGACTTTTTTCGAAAGTATTTGAAGAATAATGTGTTTTTTAAGTCCACCACTACACCTGAACAACCATAAACATCCGTTCTGGCACAACATATCCTTAAATAGCCTTAATTCTTAGAAAACGTAACAGTTTCAGATTTTTTTGCGTCCAGAACATTTGTTGTAAATTTTTGAATGAATATGTTGATATTGTTATTTTGTTATTTATTGCGAAAAATAAAAATATTTAGTTTTTGAAACAAAATTAAACGATCGGCGCCCTCTAAAATCCCCAAGATATGAGGCGCGGACTTTTAATTTTGTAGAACAGCAACACTGCGCTCATCCTTCGGTTCTCTCTTTCTGACTCATATAGTAGTCTGTGGTTCTCTCATCGTGCGTAAGAATCTCTTGCAGTGCATTTCCCCGATTTTCGGGAAATTGAGGGTTAGCGCGGGGAATGGCGAAAATCGGGAAATTTCGGGGAATCCAGAACAATTTTTTTGGTGGGCTTAAACTAATTTATGTTGGGTTATACTTGTTACTAATAAATAAAAAATTACGTTAGGACTTGGCAGATACAGCTCGACACTAATAACATTATAATTCGAACCTAATCTAAATATTATTATTGGGAAAATATGACGAATAATATACTATTCCAAATAAAATAAGGCCCACTTAAAATTTAATTTTGTGTAAAACAGTGTTTTTATTTAAAAAATATAATTTCGAGGAATTTTTGGGGAATGAACAAAAAAAAATCGGGGAATTGACAACACCGAATCGGGGAATCGAGAAAATTTAATTGGCAGCACTGATCTCTTGTCAAGTTGTCTTGTCAGTCTTGTGTTGTCTCTGACACATAAAGTAATCTGTGACATATAGTAATCTGTGTTGTGTTGTAAGTTGTTATATAGTAATCTGTGTTTTGGAATTTGTGGATTCTCGTCCGGCATAATTTTACTTTATCCGTTATCTATATTGTGAGAAGCATAAATAATGTTAAAGCGAGGTAATTAACGATATCGTTATTAAAACGCGTCAAAATGAGTGTCTGTGAGAGTCCTGAGGCGGTACCCGATTCGGTGCATCCGCGGTTTTCTGTGAAACCACAAATTCATTACCGGGGTATTGTATTTCTACTAACTTACAAGATAAAATTACTAATTAAAGAATGCCCAAAACTAACAAGAATACTAACACAATTTCTAGAAGTTATTTATCTGATAAGTGATAGCAGTTATGTTTTTACATATATGTAATCGCAGTTTAAATCTTATGTAAATAACCTGATAACCTAGGTGCCCTCTCCGATTAACATTTATTATGTATCCACTGTTACTAGACTTCACGACCTAAAATTAAAGTATATTTGGAATATCACTTGAACAACTAATTTTACACAACTACATAATTTTTATGATATTAGCTATTTGATAATAACATTCTATTTAAACACGGCTATGCACTAAGTGCAAATATTCGCGGGTAAAGATCTTGAATCAAGTCGCCTTCGCAAGAAGATAGGAATAGTCGGGGGAGGTAGAGGGAGTTGAGAAGAGTCCCCCCCACTTGTTATCCCCTGCCTGAGAAGCAGTATTTTTATTTTTTGAAATTGAAATTTAAATATTTTTATCATACATTTGTATCATTTTAATTTCTAGCGCTTGGCCTTAAATTAAATCTTAAGCTGAATAAATTGAATATTCAGAACAGCCTGATTTGTTAGATTGGTTGAACTAGTTTTGCAGATCATTCTCACCCATGGGAAGGTCATTGATGTCTTCCTGCATCCGTAGGGGTCGTATCTTCCCAACTCAATGCCCTGGATAGTGCTAAATGGGTGACCACTGGTTACCACCTAAGGTAGGCTTTACCATTGGCGAACTGGAGCTTGTCAATTTTCTTTGTTTGGTGGGTGCTTGAACCACCCATGGAACAAAGATGTTGAACAAGTTTCAGAATGATGTTCATTACCAGCTAGTATGCTAGAGGTGTAGAGATAGCTGCACTAAGTGGATAGAAATAATGCCTCAACTCAATACAATTTGCCAATTCCAGACAAACACAATTCAATCTTAGACCACATGTTCACTTTACTTCAAGTGAGATAATGGCTAAGTGAATGAATGAATGAATGAATTAATTAATGATAACACTTTATTGCACATAAAGAGAACAATGTCACTTAAATAAATGCTAAACTTAAAGTACACACGGGGGTCTTATCGCTAAATAGTGATCTCTTCCAGAATACCATTAAATGTTAGGAACTATTTTATTAACTATATGGTAGAATGCAAGAATAACATCTTAGTTAACTCTAATTAAGTACTTGTCAGTCCGGAATACAAGCTCCATCAACATAGAATTAGGAGGGATTGCTTACCAGTTACCACTAGGCCAGATTGTGCTCAAAAAAGATGGTGAAAAAGTGGTTAGTGGCTTTATCAGGTGGAATATGAAGATAAGCTGAAATCTATTCTAATACTAGAAGTGCCCCGCGGCTTCACCCGTGTTAAAACCTTCTTTTATTTACTTAAAACTTTTCTTTTGTAAAAACGATTCTATCATTAAACACATCAAATAAGAATTAGCCAAATCAGTTCACCCGTTTTCATCGCGTGACTAAGGCAATTCGGGAATCATATTTATAAAACCCGAAAAACCTAAATTTACAGACTTTGTTACCTACCCCATTTCGAAAAATCCTACAACATGTACTTTATCCCATCTTGTTTCGCCATACAAACTTTGAATCCCCGTTCCGTATCCGGGAGGAATTTTTAGAAAATCCTTTCTGAGCGGACTATGTCATAATAACTATCTGCATTCTAAATTTCAGTGCAATCCGCAATATTGATTTTTAGACTTTGTTACCCCATTTCACCCTCTTAGGGGTGGAATTTCAAAAAAAGATGTATTTACTTATTTTTTTACTGGAGCACTTGTATGAAGTTTTAAATAGAAAATACTATCTAATCTTGTTTTTCCATACAAACTTTGAACCCTCGTTTCATCCCCTTCAAGGGTGAATTTTGGAAAATCCTTTCTCAGAGGTAACTAACGTCGTAATATCTACCTGCATGCCAAATTTCACCGCAATCTGAAACAATATTGATTTTCACACTTTGTTACCCCATTTCGCCCTCTTAGGGGATTTCAAAAAAACTGATACACATATTTACTTATTTTTTTACTGGAGCACTTGTGTGAAGTTTCGTATAGAAAAGTCTATCTAATCTTGTTTCTCCATACTAACTTTGAACCCCCATTTCATCCCCTTAAGGGGTGAATTTTGGAAAATCCTTTCTTAGTACACCCTTACGTACTAAGACAAACATACACTCCAAATTTCAAGTCTCTACAACCAGCGGCTTAGGCTGTGCGTTGTCTGTCAGTCAGTCCATATGTCAGGACAAAGTTTCTTATAGTATTAGATTATAAAGAAAGAACGTTTGGATTTTTGTATGGATGTTTGTATTGATGTGGCTCGAAACTATACCTACGGTCAGTTACTGCCTATCCCTGTGCAACTGTGTTCGAACACCCATGATTCATGAATGCACATAGAAACTTGACAAAATAAATAATTGGTATAAAGCTAGGATTATAACCAGCGACAGTCGGGTTAGAAGTTAAAGTAACTATCCTTTACGCCAACAGGCCGTCCAATATTATGTATCAATTTCACCTGTGCAAACCTGGGGCAGGTTGCGAGTTAAATATAATTTGGTTTCTATCATGATAAGACACTGAAATTAATATTTAAAACATTGCAGGTCTCAAAATAGCTCTGGTTCAAATGAGCGTGGGTGCTGACAAGTGCAAAAACTTAGCAGAAGCGGTGAAGCAGATTCGCTACGCTAAAGATAAAGGTGCTCAGCTGGTGGCTCTGGGGGAGTGCTTCAACTCTCCCTATGGAACTAGTAAGATACCTATAATCTTATTGTCTAGAGGTAACAAGCACATTACAGTGATATTTACCTTGTGAGTGCAACTCTACAAACGCACTCCTGTACGTTGTATGCCAGGAGATAAATTTTTTTTTGGTTTTTGTCTTCTATAGTCGACGCTGGTGTACAGGGCCCGCAAGTGCTTGTAACATATATGTGACTATAGCGCTCAAAAAGTTAAGTCCTTAATGAGATTGTAAATTATGTAATGGTATGATTAACGTCGAGTTAATTAAAAATTAATGTTTTAAGCGCGATAAGTCATGTAATGAGCTAGGTACCCATTGTGATAGAAGTGAGACACACAACATTATCCATTTATCCTTATCCTATACCCACATTAGCCAGTATTATCATTACATATTATAAAAAAAGTCCCCCGCCCAGTCGTCTGTTCCACAATTTAGTGATATAGGATAGAGTAGGTAACAAGCGTACGAGCTTGCCCGGTATGCTGATTTTGATCAGACTTGTCAGAGCAGAGATCTGCAAACTATTTTAATCAACACAGTTACACTACTATATACACAATATGGTAATTTATGATGACCCAGTCAGTCAGTCAGACCCAGTGAGTCAGTCGTCTCGTGACCACGATCAATGCAACTTGGTCGAAACGTCGAGTAAATAAAATTAATGTTTTAGGCGCAATAAGTCCCGTATTTTCATATTTATAATTATGATGACCCGTGTAACTAGGCCGTTGTTCCAGGCTACTTCCCCGAGTATGCAGAAGAAGTGCCATCAGGCGAGACATGCCGCACGCTGTCGGCCGCCGCCGCCGCGTGTGAGGTGTGCGTGGTGGGCGGCACCTTGCCGGAGCGCTGCGGAGACAAGCTATACAACACGTGCACTGTGTGGGACGCCACGGGGAAACTGCTCGCTAGACATAGGAAGGTACACACTCACATCTAATTTGTAAGAACTACGTACCTAGGCAAACTAATAATTAGAGTCCGACCGAAACTGGTTTTCCGGCCGAAACCGAAACCGAATATTCGGCCGTGGCTTCAGTTTCGGCCGAAACCGAAACTCACGTGTTCAAGTATAAAATTCCTTAAAATACTGAAATTTGGTGCATTTTACCCATTATTATTATTTTAGCATCATATCTACACTAATACTCCCATCTACGGTTGCTACAGAGCTATCCGAACGGCGCACGACAATTCCCGAACAAGGCCCCTAGACAAAATCCAATTCCCTGTTTCTATTCACGCATTTCATGGGAATGACATTTTTGTTGCGGAAACTTAAATGTCATGTCATTCCATATATTTTGAACTTGCGTTGGGGTGAATGGAAACGGGAAATTGGATTTTGTCTAGGGGCCTATTGTAAAGTTTTGCCGCGAGAAACGAAGTTAGGCGAGCATGTACAACAACTTCTGAAATCAGTTTCGGTTTCGGCAAAAGTTTCGAAACTGCCGAAACCGAAACTGCTGCCGAAACTAGATTTTTGGCCGAAACTCGGCCGAAACCGAAACCGAACTTTCGGTCGGACACTACTTATAATACTGAAACATATTTTCATTGGTATATTCGAAGGGAAACGTCAAACACCATAACACAGGATTTTTCCTAGCTTGGTTTTGACGTGACCTCACAATCTAACTTAAATGATACGAGTATTATATGAATGTTATTATATACCTACTATGCGAATATAACACCTAGTGCCCTTACATTATTAAAAATTTATACTAAAATTGTCTAAGCATTTTCGACTAACGACTTTGTTAATAAAATAAACTGGCCAAGTGCAAGTCGGACTCGCACTAGTAGGGTTCCGTACCACACTACAGTATTTTATAAGATCGAGCAAAAAATACTACTATTATTTTTCGCCAGCAAAAAATAGTAATTAATAAACATTTTATTTCTTATAACGCCATCTAACGTCTAACAAAGATGTTAGGGATCGACATTTCAATATAACGCCATCTATGAGACGTTTACCTAACTAAGCGTTCATAGATGGCGTGAATTGCCAAAAAAAAACACGTTTCTTGTATGGGGACCCTCTATAGTTTTTATCTTTATTCTGTTTTTAGTATTTGTTGTTATAGCGGCAACAGAAATACATCATTTGTGAAAATTTCAACTGTCTAACTATCACAGTTCATGAGATACAGCCTGGTGACAGACGGACAGACAGACAGACGGACAGACAGACAGACGGACAGCGGAGTCTTAGTAATAGGGTCCCGTTTTACCCTTTGGGTACGGAACCCTAAAAATATATATTTAGTCCCTAGATGAATAGGTAAGTAAACAATAGCGTAGTTTATTATAACTAACATACTTTTTATGAAATAAATAAATTTATTATTTTTATCTAATACCTTTCAACGAGCAAAACGGCTCCAACGATTGTCATGAAATTTAGTATGCAGGGAGTATCAGGGGCGATAAATCGATCTAGCTAGGTTTCATTATTAGAAAACGGCGTTTTACCTTTTGGGTTCGGAACCCTAGAAAATGCTAACTTTATCATGTCACTTTTTGCTGTCGAAGAAGTTTAAGGGGGTACGATTTCCATACAAAACTATAATGCACAAAAATGAGTAAACGGAGCAAAGATATGCACTGAAATCACAGCTTTTGGTCTTGTATAAGTTTTAACATGTCGGGAATTATATTTATGTACATGATTTATATGAATAATATAAACAATCAATATTTATTTGGTTTAACATAAATTTTACTATTATTAAAAATAATTTCATCTCAATCAATCAAATTATGTAGGTAAATACATTTCCCGACCCGTAAATACTTATAAAAGACTAATAGATGTGATTTCAGTGCAAAGTTTTCCCTCTATTTACTTATATTTGTGCATTATACTTTTGTTTGGAAATCGTACCACCAAATACAAATACAAAATTGCTTTATTTCAAAGAGATTGTTTTAACAAAGTATTTGTACCCTGCCTTCTGCTTTAGTCGTTTTGACTGTGTTGCAGAAAGCAGTGTCTTCCCAGAACTATGTTCTAAAAAACAAATTATTTACAGAAACAATATAGACTTACAAAGTATATTCTTAACAAATGTAGTAGATGAATTAAGAAAGTAAGTATAATTATTAACCTTAAGTATAAAATGTGGTCCATCCGCAGATGCACCTATTCGACATCGATATCCCCAACAAGATAACGTTCCGCGAGTCTGCGGTGCTCTCGGCGGGAGACGACATCACCACGTTCGAGTACCTGGGCGTGCGGGTGGGGCTCGGCATCTGCTACGATCTCCGCTTCCAGGAGATGGCGCAACTCATGGCTCAACAGGGTAACTACGCTTTTTATTTTAACCGACTTCACAAAAAGGAGGTTCTCAATTCGACTGTTTTTTTTTTAATGTTTGTTACCTCAGAACTCCGTCAAATCTTAACCGATTCAAACAATATTTTTTTAACCGACTTCAAAAAAGGAGGAGGTTTCTCAATTCGACTGTATATTTTTTATTTTTTTTTATGTTTGTTCGCGGATAACTTCGTCGTTTATGAACCGATTTTGATTATTCTTTTTTTGTTCGAAAGGAGATATCCCAAGTGTGGTACCATGGTAATTTTATCGAGGTCTGATAAGTATCTCCAGAGATATTGAGATAAATACATCTCAAAAATCTCAAAATTGGTACTGATAATTACTAGCGCTGCATTTGAAGTCGGTTTTTTTGTTGTTTTGTAAAAGATCTTAAATTATTTAAGTACCCTCTCAAATAATTTAAGATCTTTTACAAAACAACAAAAAAAAACGTACTTCATGTTTGGTCCCATTGTAAAATTTATTGAGAGCTGATGAGTGCCTCCAGATAACTATATCTCTGGAGACAAAACCTCAAATGTTTGACTACTGTCGTCGGTCGGGATACATCGGCACCCTTCGGCGTTTACGAAAGCCTGTCATTAGACAGACCAATCATGAGCGCCGATTGTGACGTTAATTTTTTCGGAGCGAGACTACGGAGCCATTAGAAGCACTTAATATTAAATAATTAACAATACTTAACGCCTACAATATTAATTTAAGAATTAGTAACATAAACATCAATATCTATTTATAAGAATTGTTAACATAATTAAAAGTGGGAGCGGCTCCTAATCAGGCGCCCTAACTGGCCCGCCCTAAGCGGATCGGGTCCTCTCTTGCTTCCTTATTAGGGAACCTTACTGCCTTTTATTACACCTCCCTGATTAAGGAGTTAGGGGACTTGATTCGGTGTGATGTAATACTCCTTTCATCATCATCATCATCATAATCAGCCTGTGTCAGTGCACTGCTAGACTTAGGCCTGTCCCAAGATTCGCCACTGAGCCCGATCTTGGGCTCATTGGGAGGGATATGCCCTATCGCCACGCTGGGCAGGTGGGTTGGCGATCGCAGGACGTAGCTCGTCGCACCGGTGACGCTGCTGCCCGTCACCGGCCTATAGTATTTAGCTACGTCATGATTTGAAATGGTTATACCGCCAGTTGTCGGTCGCCTCGTTGGTTGGTCAGCAGGATGAACCACGGGCAGGTGAAGTTGGCTGGGAGCACTGAGGTAGTATTTGTGCTCCCTTACATAGCCCCCCCCCCCCCTACTTTAACTTCCACATTTAAAATATTGGTATTATAATACAATTCCAGGCTGCTCCCTCCTGATCTACCCGGGAGCATTCAACATGACAACGGGACCGCAGCACTGGGAACTGTTAGCCCGGGCCCGAGCCACCGACCAGCAGCTATGGGTGGCGCTGGTCAGCCCGGCGAGAGACATCGAGGCGTCCTACGTGGCCTGGGGACACTCCACCGTCGTCGACCCCTGGGGACACGTCGTGGGGTCACTGTCTGAGGGACCCGGCACTCTCATTACTGATATTAGTGAGTGTACCTCAAATTTAATTACCAATTGGTTCCATCTACACGCACGAAGGGTTTTGCTTCGTCCTTTATCATACGAGCCATCACGCCGGTGTGTTTCCCGATAGCTAAAAACCGGGGGTCTTCAAATCGCTAGTGAACAGGTATCTACTAGGTAAGCATGCTACATCGTCGACCGCATCGTCACTTAACATCAGGTGAGATATTGTTTTTTTTTTTTATACTCTATAGGCTAGCGTTTGACCACAATCTCACCTGTTGTTAAGTGATGATGCGGTCGAAGATGGTAAGCACGCTAGGCTTAGAATGGGAACTGGCTCTCAAGGATAGCTGCCGGAACACATTAGATGTTTTGGTGACAGATTTTCTAACTTGAGGGCCAGGCGGACACTAGATAGATAGAACGATGTTTTCCTTCACCGGAGGGCCACTGAAAAGCGCACATAAATTTTTCGATAAAATATCCATTGGTGCACGGCGGTTTGAACTCGGTACCACGGCATCAAAGTCGACCGTTCTCCCGATTACTCCACCGGGCCCTCGTAAACGGTCAAACGCTTGCCTCTAAAACCTTCTCAACTATCTTGATTCTCATTTAGCGGATAATGAACAGCCCCGGATCTACGATTTTTTCAATCCGGGGCAGAAACTTGATAATGACGCCTCTTTTAACGCCGCCCAGCGTTTGAGATAAATTACTTTAAAAAACTCACAAATATTAGTGGTTGGTTTTTTTTTCATTCAAAATTCTGGACTGCCAGAATTTTGCACGTCACTGCACTGCGCCTGTTACCGACAAAGATGTTGTCTCAAGGACAAATAAGTCTCACATGCCATGTAATTTCACTGCGACTGCGAGTCTGACTCGCACTTGGCCAGTTTATTTAAGATTTTAATCTTCATTATTTATTTTACAATATGACAATATACTTTATTTTCAGATTTAAAAACAGTGGAAGAAGTGCGATCCCAAATCCCAATCAGAAATCAAAGGAGGACAGATGTCTACAATGTTATAGCTAATTGTAAGAAACGGTTACCTTCATAAGTATATAGAACTGAATGTGATATAAACGCACTTGTCTGTGGTCTTCATCATCAGCATATACTAGTCCATTGTCGGACATAGGCCTCTCCAAAGCTGAAGGTATAATTTTAACCAGAGAGCCAGTTCCCATTCTAGGCCTAGCGTGCTACCATCCTCGACCGCGTCATCACTTACCAACAGGTGAGATAGTCGTCAAACGCTAGCCTATCTGATATAGAAAAAAAAATCGACTTAAAAAAAAAGGAGGATGTATGTTGATGAATAAATAATAATTTAACTAAGTAACATATGGTAAAGGGCTTTTTATCGCTGGCTTCGACCAGAGAGATTTCATCGAATAAATAATATTGGGAATATTATGTACCGAAATGTTATTGTATAGCTGGAACGATGATATTGTTACGTTAAAGAAATATCGAACTTAAATTAAATCCTGTAGATGTAGAATTATAGCTTATATTATGAATAGAATACTAAAATATATATTATGCTAAGTGCAGACTTATCACGAAATTTGATAGGGATTGAAATATACGAAATGACAGAGATAGAGCTAAAAAGCCTGCATAACTGCGTCCCCGTCATTTAATTCATTCAATAGTCAACAGTGAAATTTCGTGATAAGGGGGCTTTTCATAATGTATGAACTAAATATTTTTGGATGGTTTTTAATATATAATATATTTTGAGTACATAATGCTGTTATATAGAAATAAATATTTGTTACAGAGTTATAGTTTGCACTTGTCTACTACTTTACCCCCCATGTGTTTGTCCAAGAGTTGTAACACGTCGGTCGCACAGCCCCAGAACAGGGTGAGACCGCATCCACCTGTTAAATGTAATATATTAATAGGTTGCTTATTCATAAACTATTTTTTTACCAACTTAAAAAAGGAGGAGGAACTAGTTCTATTTTCAAACGACTTTCAAAAAGGAGAAGGACAAAAACATTGTCGTTTGTATGGTATGTTTCTTACCCGATTACTCCGTCCTTTTTTTTTTTCATAGATAGTGTTCCACTCCAAGCTAAGTGATCTGATGAGTATATCCAGAGATATACCGAAAAAGCTCTCAAACTTGCTACTGAAACTGACTCGTCGGTTTTTCAACGAACTTCCAAAAAGGAGGAGGTTCTCAATTCGTCTGTATGTTTTTTTTATATATGTTACGCGATTACTCTGTCAATTGTGAACCGATTCGAATTATTCTTTTTTAAATCGGTTTCCGAGGTGGTACCATTGAAATTTCATTGAGATCTGATAAGTATCTCCAGAGATATGACGATAAACGTCTCAAACTTGCTACTGAAACTGACACGCGGGGCATTGAAGTTGGTTGTTTTAGTTTTTAATCGACTTCACAAAAAAGGAGGAGGTTCTCAATTCGTCTGTATGTTATTTTTTGTGTGTATGTTACGCGATTAAACGGATTCTTTTTTTAATACGCTTTTATTAGCTTCAGACGTATGTATGTTAGTATGTAACGGAATCTTTGAACATGATTTTAACCCCCTTCAAAACGTCGGATTAACTCGAAATTTGGCATACTTATGAAGGACCGATGACAATAAATAAAAAATAAAAAAAATCGACTATAAAATGAAAAATAAATAATAGTTAAAAAAAACTAAAAAAATACGCTTTTATAGAAAATCCAACTAAAAAATAGAAAATAAATTTTAATAAATTTGAATTAAAAATAGTGTAAGAAAAAATGGTTTTATTGTAAAAAAAAGCGTGGGGTGCTTTTCAGGATATTATCAAAATAACCCTTCTAGTCATATCTGTTCATAAAATATTTGGAACTATTGATACCATGCACCCCACGCTTTTTTTACAATAAAATCATTCTTTCTTACACTATTTTTAATACAAATTTATTAAAATTTATTTTCAATTTTTTTGTTGGATTTTCTATAAAAGCGTATTTTTTTAGTTTTTTTAAACTATTATTTATTAATAGGTAAGGTACGTTTCCGAGGTGGTCCCATTTTAATTTTATCGAGATTTGATTAGTATCTTCAGAGATATGGAGATAAATATCTCAAACATAGGAGAATGTACTGGTTTTAGAAGAAGAGTCCCAAGAAGATTATACACAATGGAGGTTGCTATTGCATATACTTAAGACTAAAAAATATAACCTTGAATAATGTTTTGACATCTTTCTTCACGTTGATTTTGGTGTTTAACCCTCGACGCAAAAACGAAGGAGTGTTATAAGTTTGACGTGTGTATCTGTGTGTGTGTTATCGTGGCATCCTAGCGCCCAAACGGATGAACCGATTTTGATTTAGTTTGTTTTGTTTGATAGATGTCTTCGTCGAGAGTGTTCTTAGCTTTATTTCATGAAAATCTGTTCAGCCGTTTAAATATTATCAGCTCTTTTTTGGTTAAAAAAACTACGATAGCAACTTTCGTATGCTCGTAGTCCTTTGACCGCGGACGTCAATAAAAACAAAATGGCGCTGTCGCAGTATCTTGTTACTTCAATGATATTGCAAAAATATGGTAAGCTTGATCTAATTCTGAGACATCTCCTTCGAATGGTCTCAATGTACAAAGTTATTCATATGCTTTGATTATAAACTCGGATTACATATACAAATCAGTCGGGGGTGGTTTTAATTTTTTGAATTTAAGTAGGTATTATTGATAGACATTCTTACGGTAATTATGAGCGAGATAGAAACAAAGGTGGGGAGAATTAATTCGTCTTCACAGGAATGTTCTACCAGGCAAAGTCTTGTTAATGTGCAAAGTTTTTGAGAATACCTAATATTTTTTGACATGACATGACGTTTGGCGAAGATGGCCGTCATATCAGTCCCGCCCGCGACACTGCATACATAAATAAATCAGAATTATAAACGTACTTTGTACCAACCAACACTGCAAAAAAAATTATTAGCATAATACCACAGATTGTATAATAGTTACTACGTAAATAATACTCTCCGTTGTTAGGTTGGCTACACAGTGCTTTTATAATTTGGGTATCAACAATGTAAGGAAGTGCCAACTCTTATAACGTAGTAGAGTAATTCAGACTGTGTGGGCTATATGGCGGCAATTAATGTTAATAATCGCAAATAATACTTTTTTATATTCATTATGGAATATAACTAGTCCGTGTTATAAAAGTATTTGTAATTATTGTAATAAAATAGACAATTAATTATCGTGTGTGTCAGATGCTTTTATTGCACAGGGCCATTTTGGACATTGTCCTTTGATACCTTGATAACATCATTATGACTAGTGAATATTTTCACTAGCGCGGCATTTAAAGTCAATTTTTTAGGGTTCCGAACCCAAAGGGTACCAAATGAACACTTTCTGAGACTTTGTTGTCCGTTAGTCCGTCCGTGTGTCTATATGTGCGCACTTTACAGATGTACCTTCTTAACCGTAATAGGTACATACTTGAAATTTTCACAAAGTATATATCCGTCAGTGTATAACGGCCCAGACACGAAATTTTATAGATGCATGTAATTTAATTAAATCTTGTTTTGCACTAAAAAGGGTAAAATAAAATCTTTTTCAAAAAAATTTAAAACCGACTTCATTGCCACAAACAGGCACTCAAAAGCGAAAATTAATTACTTAATATAATTATTATAAGCGCTACCCACTTATCTATTTGAAGTCGATGCCAGCCAAGTCTAATAGGTAGAAGATAGATACTACCTACATGTATCTACCTACTTACTACTACTACATACATAGTATCTATCTCGTATTATATATATAATTCTCGTATTATTTTATCATATAATTCTCTCCAACTGTGATCTGATGAGTATCTCTAGAGATATGGAGATAAACACCTCAAAATAATTAATGTATACATAGACGATTTCTTAACGACTTAAATTATAGCTTAGGTGTCAGGTGTCATATCGCCCAACCAAAAACCATCGACGGCGGGGTGTAAGAGCTACTAAATATATATTTTTATAGATCATATAGGCTAGCGTTTGACCACTATCTCACTTGGGCCCCTAGACAAAATCCGATTTCCTGTTTGCCTTCACGCTAACGCAAGTTCATAATGTATGGGAATGACATTTTTGTTGCGGAAACATAAATGTCATTCCATACATTTTGAAATTGGATTTTGTCTAGGGGCCCTGTTCTGTTGGTAAGTGATAATGCGGTCATGATGGTAGCCCGCTAGGCCTAGAATGGGAACTGGCTTTCAAGGATAGCTCCCGGAATACATTAGATGTTTGGTTACAGATTTTTAAACTGGAGGGTGATATGATATTATCAAAAAAAATATCTCACCAACATCTAAGGGTGATGTAATATGCCCCTAAAGTAAAAAAAAGTGTCACCAATCACTGATATAATATGCTACCGAATAAATCCTCTAAAGCCCTCTAGTCTTTACAGTTTTAAGAGAATATTAAAATTAATAGTAACATTTCGGTCGGTACTTACCATGTATTAAAAAGAATGGCAACACGTCGGTCGGCATTTCCTATGTATTAAAAAGAATGGCAACATTTCGGTCGGCACTTACCATGTATTAAAACAATGGCAACATTTCGGTTGGCACTTACCATGTATTAAAAACAATGGCAACATTTCGGTCGGTACTTACCTTACCATGTATTAAAAAGAATGGCAACACTTCGGTCGGCATTTACTATGTATAAAAAACAATAGCAACATTTCGGTCGGCACTTACCATGTCCATAGTTATGTATGACAAGTGTTCCGTCCCGCATCTCCGCTTCCAGTCTGACCTCATGTCGGCCCGGCCTCAGGCCGACCCACTCGTTGAATATCTCAGCATTCTGCAGACAGAACATTTCATCATTCAACATTACGTGAACATTAATATTTTATTTATTCACTGTGAGAGGTTGGACGCGTTGGCGAGCGCCCCCGTTCGAGATCCGGAATTAACTGGCCAAGTGCAAGTCGGACTCGCACTCGTAGGGTTCCGTAAAACAGTAGAGTATTTTTATTTTATAACTATAAAAAGTGTCTATCTTTCAAATTATTGACTTTAGAAAAATGTTTAAAGACATATCTGTAGACACCCCACCCCACACGTACATATAGGTCTGAAGAAACATTTTTTTTTTAAATTTTTAGTGTTATGTATGGCGAGAGCCCTCCTTAAACTTTTATTTTTTTAATTTTTGTTTAAAAATTGTAATGCGATTCACAGAATACCTACCACGTACTTACCAAATTTCAACTGTGTAGTCCTAATTGTTTCGGAATAAAGTGAATGTGACATACGGATCTTATTACTCAAGAATTTAGTATTACTAAACTTGCGTTCACTCGGGTGTTCGACACGAATCTGTCTGCCTTTTTTATGATAGTTTGAGGTACTGTACCCTTTTGCTTCATCCCGGATTTTATAGTATAGTATTCTACGTCTTATTCTATCTTCTAAGCCATATAATCTTTGGGCAAATCGGAAAACCCCCTTTAGCCGTGAAGGCGGAACAAACACTGAGTTCTATAAATCTAGAAATCTTGAAAGCTATAATATCGTTTCCACACAACCTATGGAAAAACCTTGCTAATCATACGTGGCTAATTAGCCGCATGACTTACTTTTAGCGAAGGTATGATGTTCCCACAGCCATTTAAGATGAATTCAGTGTCTGTGGCGTACGTAGTAGTGTTGTACTCTTTTTGATTGGTGCCTCCCAACACCACCGTCTTGGAACTGAAAGTTATAAAGCTGTTATTCGCGCTAATCTTCTTTTATGGTATTACTGTAGTCAGTATCATAGATAATTTTTTTTAAAAAGTGTGTACTAAGCTCGGTCGCCTAGGTAGGTACTTACTACACACATAGTAAGTTACCTGGGCGACCGAGCTTCGCTCAGCTACGCCATCATCGTTAACAGCCAGTATTTGTCCACTGTTGGACATAGGCCTCTCCTATGGCATGTCACTGAGTTTGATCTTCAGCTCTTTTTTTCGCTCAGCTTATTTTTTGTTAAAATTGTACCTATTTTCCACAGATTTCGTAGCTAGTAGCATTTTAGCTAGTAGTATTTTCAGAGAAATATAGCGTTATCTCACAATGTTTTGAGTTCTAACAGCCACTAAGCTTCATGATCAATTCAATGTTCATCACAGAACACTATTACTCACGGGGAGATGTTCATGTTGATAACAAAAATGCAAGTAGAGTACCTAAAAAAATTACAAGATGGCGCTTTACGACTCTGATGAGTTTAGCAAATGCATACAGTGATCGCTCTAATAGGCTCTTTCGATTAGTAAAAAAAAATTTGGACCAAATACAAGCTTTTCCGAAAAGACTCATTTAATACAAAATTGGATACGAATTAGAAAAGCCGTTTGAAAGGGTAAGCTGTGATAACTGTATCATTATTTTTCTGTATCATTATATCATATTATTTACAATTTTGATATTTGCACGCCTGTGACAGGTAGAATAAGAGAACTAATTTAATTATTTGCGACCATATGTATATTGTTACGTACCGTATTGTAGCAACATTCTTATGAATGATATATTAAGTATATACACTATCCTGTAATATAAATGTAATACAAATATATTCATATATGTGACATGCATCGAATTATAATCTAGGTTAGGTAATTACCTATATAATAGCTAGGCTAAATTGGTTATAATTCGATGGTGAGATGCAAAACTCAGGATATTCTCAATATTGCATCTAAAGATGCTTCAAACTTTCACTAAGTACTTTTGATTAAAGTAAATCCTTAGAAGGCTCTCAAGATCTAAGGATTTACTAATCTGTTCCCAAATAATACATTCTATATAGTATATTACAGTTCATAGAAACCAACTTTTTGTTTAAAAGTCGAGTTAAAGTGGTGGTACGCCACAGGTACCTATAGAGCTTCTACGATAACATGGCCCGCCCCTCCAAATTATTGTTAATGTGTGTAGTCACATCCTTACGAAAGAGTTTTTATGTAGTTGTAATTATGTTGTACTACGTTATAAGAGTATGCACTTTCCTATATTGTTGATACCCGAATTATGAACGTAGGTAATTTGTAGCCAACCTACCTTAACGGAAAGTATTGCTTATAAATTTCATAGAAACTTTTTTTGCAGTGTTGGTTGGTACAAAGTACGTTCATAATTAGGAGTTATTTAATTATGTATGCAATGTCGCGGAACCTAACAGCATCAAGGAGAAAATCTGCCGCCATAACCTCACTTACGGAGTTTCGGCAGCACACAGCCCGTGAGAATCAGAGTATTCTAGGTCTAGCGTTTTCACCATCATCGACCACATTATCACTTACCACCAGGCGAGATAGTGGTCAAACGCTAGCCTATAAGATATTAAAAAAAACTAAGTGCCAATTAAAATGCCTGTGCCAAAAATGTAAAAAAAGTTCGATGGCTCGTCACCCGTCGTTTCGCGAAGGACCGGACTATTGTTGAGTAGCTATACATACTAGTCCGTACTCACTTCGGTATGATGTAATTTCCACCGTCCTCGTCTATTACAGTCAGGTTTAGCCATGGAGCTATCACCTGGAACAATGATAACACACTTTTTCATTGGTGACAGATTGTCGTAGATCCCCATCAGACTATGTGATGCGACGATATCGGACAACCAGACGTACTGATACGCATAACCGCTACCTATGGTGGATATTCCATCAATCCACACAATGCGACTTGCTTCTATTCATCATACATAAACGTAGGTACTGCCAGGGATTGGAATTCCTTGCCTGAGTCATACTATTCATTATTCTGTGCCTGAGTCTGTGTTTCCAGAAACGTACCATCTGGGTACCAGTCTTCAAGTCGCGAGTGAATCGTCAATTTACATTAGGTGAGATTCCGTGAGATTGTGGTCAATGACAGTAATGAATAAAATATATATATACCTATATATATATATAATTGGAAAATTCCAGCGATGTGACGGCCACGTGGCGGTTAAAGTTAATTTTATCGAAAAAATTGTGAAATAATGAAACAGTAAATAAATAAGTAAAATGAAAACTAATCGCAGAACAAATTATATTTCAAATGGAACTGATTGTCCGCGGTCTATCTACAGTAAATATACATAAACTAGGTCGGATCGTGCTCAGCATCATCAGCCTGTACTAGTCCATTGCTGGACATAAGCCTGTCCAATTACGCGCCGTTGAAGACGTTGTCAGTGCCGTGGTATTAAAGAGTCATTATTCCAGCAGAGGAGTACAGCCTAATTTAATGTTGATGACAAACATAATATAATACCTTTATAATTTGTCCTCTATACGGGAACACATTATCATCAGGAACTATGTACCGGGCATTCAAGCCAGTACAGTTGACTACAACGTCAAATTCCTTCAGCACGGGGTCTTCAAGTGATTCCACTTTCATCTGCCGAACCTCGCCGTTCGCCTCTTTGAAACGTTGGTAGAGGTAACTCAAGAATGGGGTCGGGGAATACACGAATGTTGAGAAACTCTGGCCGGCGCTGGAAAAATTATCATTACATTATGGTAAGTTTTTAAGAGCCTTGATGATTGTATCTACTCCTATATTCACAAACGATACTTTGGAAACTTGCAGCGGTCGCAAACGCAAAGTGTCTTTCAAACTAAGGGTAAGCTCAGACAGCGACGCGACGCTCAAAAAAGAACTTTCTTTACTACACAATAATATCGTTTAAAAACTAAAAAAACAACCGACTTCAATGCCGCGCTATACCAATCAACTCAGTACCAATTTTGAGATGTTTATCTCAATATCTCTGGAGATACTTATCATACCTCGATAAAATTACCATGGTACCACACTTGGGATATCTCCTTTCGAACAAAAAAAGAATAATCGAAATCGGTTCATAAACGACGAAGTTATCCGCGAACAAACATAAAAAAAAAAATATATACGGTCGAATTGAGAAACCTCCTCCTTTTTTTGAAGTCGGTTAAAAAGATACACATTTCATTCAGATAATTCGGCAGCGTCTGGCTGCGCCGCGCGGCGTCGCGTTGCACCGCCCGGCGTAGCGAGAAGCCGCGTGATTCAAAACAGAACTTTGTTTACTACACAAAAATATTCAAATTTAATTGCGAAAATTCGGCGGCACCGCGTCTCGCTGTGTCGGGCTGCACCGCGCTGCGCCGTGCGGCTTCTCGCTGCGCGGCGCGAAACCACAAGCATCAATACGTCGCGTCGCGTCGCGGTGTGAACGGAGTGAACGGACCTTTACTACATGAATAGGACCGTTAGCATAGTAATGAGGCCTCACCCTTTATTGGTTTCTAGGCACTTTTCATCGCGCAGATAGCTACACACAACGATTTTAATGGTACCTTGACCGCCATACAAATTATCACATAAAAGAGAGCCTGTTACATGAAGACTGCAAACGTAAAACAAAACATCGGATGACCTTATTATTGAGTCAGTGATGCAATGGTCATATTGCACACAGGTCCAGAGGTTAAAAGGGAACGAGATAGTGAAGAATATCCAGAAATAACCGATGTTATTACGATAACAATATCATACAAGTTCAAAGAGTAAATTGAAATATAAAAAAACCGCAAATAAATAATAGTAAAATCAATAAAGACCGAGAATTACTAGTACTTGTCTTGTCACCCTATATCATAAATACTGGTCAATAACATAACCCTCCTTTTTGCTTCGCCGTAGTCGCGTAAAGACCGGCCAAGTGGGAGTTGGACTCGCGGACCGAAACTTCCGTGCTTTGTGAAACTAGGTTAAAGGACAAACTTAACTATACAGTTCGATCCATAGAAAATGTATTGCACCAACCGCAAATAATAAGTTTGTATTAGTAAATCCACTTTTGTTTTTAACCGACTTCAAAAAAAGGAGAATTCGCAATTCGACCGTATATGTACATTATTTATGTATATTTTTTATGTGTGTTCGCGGATAACTTCGTTGTTTATATACCGATTTTGATGATTCTTTTTTTAATCGGTAGGGTATATTTCTGAGGTGGTTCCATTGTAACTTCATCAAGATCTGAAAAGTATCTTCAGAGATATGACGATAAACGTCTCAATCTTGCTACTGAAACTCGCAGGCATGGAAGTCGGTTGTTTAATTTTTAAACTTCTAATCTTAATTATGTTATTAAACTACATATTTACGGTTCTCAGATTTATTCCTGTATAAGTGCTTCAAGATCTTGCTTCTTACCAAATTTCATGATTCTAGGTCAACGGGAAGTACCCTATAGGTTTTGATTCACTTGTGAAATCGCAAGATATGCGGAAACATGATACATATACGGTCATATATTTTGATAGCGTTGACTTACAAGTTTGATTTTCACACAGCCAAAACAGGTCGTAGACCTGAGTATTTGATCTCAAGTTTTAATATACTCAAATCTCTACGCATTCCTGAGAAAAAGGATCTTGACAGACGGACAGAGAGATATATCTACAGATAGACAAACAGACAACAAAGTCATCCTATAAGGTTTTCTTTTTCTTAAAACTTACAAATACCCTACGGGACCCTAAAAATTACAAATATATAGTCTGATACTAACGTAAACTTTCCCGAGAACAGTTGGTTAAGATATTCCAACTCCTTTTCGTTAAGCTTGTTGTATCCAAACACGTCTTTAGACCAGCTTGGGATCTGCCAACGAGTTTTGTCTTTGTAAAGGTTGTAAACAGGCATGAGGCAGATTCCGTAACCACCTTCTAGCCAAAGTTGGTGTAGGAACGCGTAGGTTTCGCTGCCCCATTTGCTGAAAACATTTTGCGATAATTATTCATTAATTAGGTACATAACTATTTATAATTAGTGCCTAAATGCCTACAGAGGACGAGCCTAGAGTCCTTATTTGAATGTTCATTTTTCTGATTTGCGGTCCCGGTGGTGTAGTGGGAGAATGGTCTGCTTTGATGCCAGAGGTACTGAGTTCACCAATGGTTTTTCTATCGAAAAATGTTTGTGCGCTTTTCATAGTGGTGAAGGAAGGAAGGAAAAGCATCGTGGTAGAACACTACAACCTTTAAGTTAGAAAACCTGTCATCGAACATCTAATGTGTTCCGGCAGCTATACTTGAGAGCCAGTTCTCATTCTAGGCCTAGCGTGCTACCATCCTCGACCGCATCATCACTTACCAACAGGTGAGATAGTGGTGAAACGCTAGCCTATAAGATATTTATAAAAAAGCATCCAATTTCATGTAACCTTGCGATTAAATCAACTTACGCAAGAGATTGTTCAGGCGTGCTCCCACACAAGTATGGGTACCAGAGCCCCCCAGATCCATCACCAGTTGTGTTTGGAGAGAACTCGCTTGAGATTAGCACCACCTTAAAAATGTGAGAGGTAATAACTACCAATAGACCCGGCTCGAAGGACCAAACTGTAATAAGATGGCTCACAAATGTATTATATTTAATAATATCGAATGTATGTATTGATAGTAGTGGTTCAATTTTATTATAAAGTAAATATACTTTTATGTGAAAGAGTTGGTGACAAAAAAATTAAAAACTGACCTGACCGGGGCTGTTATTTCGAATTGATTGAGTCTGCCGCGCTCTGCATGTCAAGCATGAGTGGATATCGGCTATCGGCCCTAACACATTGTTAATACTTAGTTAACTTTGTAAGTCGGACTATGTACATGATGAGAACCCTAGGTATCCTACTTAGATATCATTGATATGAATTTATAAAGTAGCCACACTGAACTTACA
This sequence comes from Cabera pusaria, assembly GCA_954871355.1. NCBI lineage: Eukaryota > Metazoa > Arthropoda > Insecta > Lepidoptera > Geometridae > Cabera > Cabera pusaria. The sequence continues at coordinate 23,016,781 of OX940899.1, forward strand.
TGTAAATGTTTATATTTTTCTTTAATTTTAACTGCACAAGCTAGACCGTTAATTCCGGCGCCGAGCACTACAATCCTGACAACCATTTCTACTGACTCTCACAAGCATTACTGATAAAGTCAGTAACTAATTACAGTAATAAATGTGCAATGTATAAATATTTATTTACATTAACTCGCAAGATATTGTTATCAACTTTACTCAGTGTCGTAGCTAAGAAGGGCCAGCTGATTTAGTTTTTTAATGATATGTAGTAACAGGGTAAAAAGACGCTAGCCTGATGATAAGTATTGGTAAAATCATTTTATGGATGTTCCGCCTGACGTGCTACCAAAGTTTTAAAAACTAACACCATCCAATCAAGGAGAAAATCGCCGTCATTAAGGCAGTCTTTATTTATTGTGTAGGATAGGTATCTAGGTTTAAGTATGTACAAGTACCTATAGTACACCTACCTACTTATATTACTAACCCTCGATGCTAATAGGGTGAGTAGTTGTGTTGTGTCCGTTTTTAGGGTTCCGTACCCAAAGGGTAAAACGGGACCCTATTACTAAGACTCCGCTGTCCGTCTGTCTGTCTGTCTGTCTGTCTGTCTGTCTGTCCGTCTGTCACCAGGCTATAGCTCATAAACCATGATAGTTAGATAGTTGAAATTTTTACAGATGGTGTATTTCTGTTGCCGCTAGAACAACAAATACTAAAAACAAAATAAAGTTAAAAATTAAAGGGGGTCCCCATACAAAAAACGCGTTTTTAAACGCCATCTATCTAATTAGTTTCGGCATAATGACATAGATGGCGCTAGTAAACGAGCCCCGTCTTTCTAGATCGCGAGTCGCGACCAAACCAAATATTCTTGGTAATATCAATTAATCAAATATATGAGGTTGAAACTCTGTTATGTTTCGTATTGTACGGAACCCTCCCTAAGTGTGCGATAAGAGACGTTATGCTGACTCGCACTTGGCCAGTTTTATTGGTTCATAAGGCGTCCATTATACGGGAGGTTATCCGTCATTCAAAACCATCAGTCATGACTTTTGATTGCTGATGCAGCAGTCAAAAGTATGTAAATATCGGTCAATCACCGTCAATCACCCCATTACACGATAGTTATCCATCAGTCACAACCTTGACTGCCAGCAAACTGACAGCAAAACCTATCATGTAATGGAAGCCTAAAACTGTGATTTTAAAATCACATTTTTGCATTTATCAAATAAAGCAAAATATTGGCAATCAGGGGAAATAATTCGTGTAGTTTTCTAAATTGGTACAGTTATACCTTGCGGTATCCAGATTGACATACTAAAAGTCCTCAAGGGTGGGGGGTGTGCTGAGGCTGTAAGGGGGGGTTGAAGGTACCATTTTTCAAATTTTTGCTCATATCTCGAATATCTGAACGAATAGCAATATGATTACTTCTGACAAAGTTTTTACATAACATTTCCAACAAATTTTGTCATATTTATTTTTGCTATACGATCGAAGAATTAAAACGAAATAGAGAGAAAGCAAATCAGTTCGTCTTTATAACGTTACTCGCCGTCTTCTACATCGACATCTTCGTCTTTTCCATCTATGACATCTACATATACACCGTTTGTACACAAACCCAAGCAGCCGAAGCATACTAAACTACATGAAATACCGGCAACCACTTTTGCAGCGACAAAAAATGGAAGTCAGCACGGTGTCAGGAGCTGGAGGATCAGTGGTGGTAATTGGTTCGAGGGTTCCATCAGCTCCTCGCTTCCAACCATACATTTCAGGAGGCGTTTCGTTACCCAGCCACACTTGTACTTGGTGGAACCCTCGTAATGCGTGATATTTTGCTGATCCTTTAGGAGGGGGGAGAGAGGAGTGATCAACTCTGGACTTGGTGCTGGATTTAACAAAAAGCAAGACGCGGTGGCTGTTAAGATCCAGCTGAATAGTCGGCGCACGATATGTCGTCAAAAACATCGTTTTTCCTGATTTTACTATGGCTTCCGATGTTGCTGTTAGGTCATAGAAAATGGCTGCTATATCCTTGATTATTGTTTTTTTTCTCAAACAGCTTTGCAATTGACAGTTTGCCTATCCTGTAAATTGCTGAGGTTGTGTCACTGCCGCTAAAACTATGTAGGAAAAGAACGGCACAACAACTTGTTTTTGAAAATTCTCAATAGATCGAAATGGGTTTTTTATGTTGGGTCGGCAGATGACTAAGCTTGCTTAAGGTGGAAACGCACTAGAGCGGCGCAGCAGCGGAGCGGCGCGGCGCGGCGGCGGAGCGGCGCGGCCAGAAAAATATTCTTTCTACTGTTTCCTAAGAAATAAGACGCACTACGCGGCGCGGCGCGGCGTAGTTGCCTCCTGGAGAATATTTTGCCGCATCGAACCGCGCCGCGCCGCTCCGCTGCTGCGCCGCTCTAGTGCGTTTCTACCTTAAACTCAAGGGGTAAGTGATGATGTACAATGACGAAAAAAAATACGCCGTTTCCTTAAATCGTCTATTTTTTATCTCGCTGATAAAACTTACGCACCCTGTAGCTCCTAAAGAATTGATCGTAGAGCAAAAATAACTATCACCAAATTTGTAGGAAATTTTATGTAGGAACTTTTGTCAGAAGTAATTATATTGCTATTAGTTCAGATATTCGAGATATGAGCAAAAATCTGAAAAAAGGTACCTACCTTCAACCCCTCCTTACAGCCTCAGCACGCCCTTCACCCTTGAGGACTTTTAGTAAGTCAATCTGGATACCGCAAGGTATAAACTGTACCAATTTAGAAAACTACACGAATTATTTCCCCTGATTTTACTAATTTTCTTGGACTATTATATCATTATCATCTTGCGCAGATCATCGCTCCATCTCGCCAGTAGAAGTCTGTGCACAAACAGAACCGTCGTAGAAATTGAGATCGCGTCGGTCGTCGGTCGTTAATTTACTTTTTTTGTTGCATTGAAACACTGCATTACTAGTACGACTAAAAATGTTTGATACTTGGTAGGTACCTAGTACTATTATCATTATCGTGTGCTACTAACTTATACACCGTGTTTCACGTAACGCCACGACGGTTCTCTTTGACTTCGTTCTAAGGTAACTGGCAGCACTAGCAGTAATGCATTAGATGCGAAGACAGGCCTCCCTCACTCGCCCATAGCTACTGCGATTTATACCTAAACTTTCGTCACCTGCGCCGGTACTATCTGCCAGTCGGTTGTCACTAGTTATTCTATGGTCACTGATCACGCGCGCGCAACGTATATTATTATTCAAATGACGGGATAACTGCGCATTCGTATTCTATATTAGAAAATATTAATTGATTAAATATAAATAATAATTTATTATTAGAAACAATTTAAGTATTTCATAGTCTTTTTGCGGGTTTGGCAAAAAACAACCATAATATGTTTCATTTGTTACTAAAATGACAAAATGGCGTAAAATTCACTTTCTCGACTTCAAATTCGACTAGGTTAGGAATTTTGATGTTATTTTGTGAGGTAAATAAAAAGGATTCGTAAACTTTTTTTTTATTTCATTGAGTCAACCCTTTACTGATCAAGTGATTTTTCTATAGAAAAAAATATGTGCGCTTTTCACAGTGGCCCTCCGGTGATGGAAAACATCGTTAAGAACCCAACAACCCCCGCAGGGTGGTAGGACACTATCTAGCGTCCGCCTGGCCAGCTACCACCCTCAAGTTAGAAAATCTGTCACCAAACATCTAATGTGTTCCGGCAGCCATTATTGAGAGCCAGTTCCCATTCTAGGCCTAGCGTGCTTACCATCTTCGACCGCATCATCACTTACCAACAGGTGAGATAGTGGTCAAACGCTAGTCTATAAAGTATTTTAAAAAAAAGTGCGCGCCGGTTTATCGCGCGCTGATCGAAGTAATAACGAATAACAATGCTAGGTCGAGCGCCTTAGACACATTTTTGCTTGTATTGTCGGAAATAAGCGTTGGTATTGTGTTTTTTGTAGGGGAGTGAAGTATCTGTTACGTAGTAAAGTAACTATTATCACTTGTACTATTCATTATTCTGTGCTATTATATAATCTGTGGCGAAGAGCCTAAGTACAGTGCCACAAGTATAACTTGGCGGTGGTGGTTTTTGGAACTAATTATTTTAATTGAAACTGTGAGTTTGACGATTGAGAGATTTCCGCGACATTATTGTTGATAAATCTGCTACATTAACATAGTTCAATAATGCCAAAAGTAATTAAAAGTGGTTTAAGAGAAACTGTTATCAAAGTACAAAGTAAAAGCACAGTGGCGCACAGGCACGCCAAGTTATACTTGCCGGACTGTAAGTAAGATCGGGCTCAGTGCCGTGCATTAAGACTTAAGAGAGGCCACTGTCCAGCTGAGGAGTAACAAAGGCTGCTGATGATGATGATCATCAAGATCATCAGCAAGATGCGCCACTGAGCCCAATCTTCGGCTCTTTTTTTCAAGTCACAGCCCACCGCTTTGTGTATGTCAGTGCTGGCATGATCCTATACAATCAGCATTTAAGCGCCGGTATATACAGTGCCACAAGTATAACTTGGCGGTGGTGGTTTTTGGAACTAATTCTTTTAATTGAAACTGTGAGTTTGACGTTTGAGAGATTACCGCGACATGATTGTTGATAAATCTGCTACATTAAAATAGTTCAATAATGCCATAGTAATTAAAAGTGTTTTAAGAGAAACTGTTATCAAAGTATAAAGTAAAAGCACAGTGGCGCACAGCCGCGCCAAGTTATAGTTGCCGGACTGTATGTGCGAGTGTCGGGAAACACCACAATGATGAGAAACATGCCTTTTTGCGTTCACACCAAAATATAGATAGATAGATAGATATACTCTTTATTGAACACCAAGAAACTTAGTACTAAAACATTTTTGTTAAAAATAGTGTCAATGGGCGGTCTTATCGCTCAAAGCGATCTCTTCCAGACAACCATGCATGGAGAGGTTTAAAATAGAACATAATGGATGGCGGTGGTCATAAAACTATTTTGTAAAAATACATAAATATACCTACAATAAATACCTATAAATATAAATACTATTTATATACTACATAATATAGTACAATAATATACATTATATATATATATATATATAAACATACATATATATAAATATATATATATATAATTACAAGCAATATATTTACATAAGTACATGCATATTATCAGTGATATAAGATAAACAACTAGCATCAGATTACTCGGAGAGATAGTGTTCTTTTACGTGACTTTTAAAAGCGTCCAGAGTTTGTATACGTCTAATTTCTATGGGCAAAGAGTTCCATAGACAGACTGCGTTAACAGTAAAAGAATGACCATAGAAATTCGTATTGTGCGAGGGAATTTTTAACCTTAAGTTCTCTGATGACCTAAGTGTGCGTAGGGGATGGGATAGGTATAGGTATTCGAAGCGTTCATGAAGGTAGCGCGGAGAAGCAGGATTGAAAAGGATAGAGTAAAGGAGTCATAGTATATGGGCATCCCGGCGACGGCGAATAGAGAGCCACTTGAGCTTAGAGCGGTATTCGGAAACATGATCGTATTTTCGTAAGCCGAAAATAAATCGTATGCAAATATTTTGGAGTCGCTCAAGTTTATTTAATTGCTCTTGGGTCAGATCGAGATAGCAGACGTCAGCGTAGTCTAATATAGGTAACAAGAGAGTCTGTGCAAGTGCAATTTTAGTGGTAGTGGGTAAGAAGTTACGCAGCCTACGTAAGGAGCCTGCAGAAGCAAATAATTTGCGACTAGTTTCAGCTAATTGGGGGCCCCATGATAAAGTCCGATCGATAAAAATTCCCAAATTTTTCACTGTGTCACTAAGAGGTATAGTTATACCTTCGAATTCGACACGAGGTAATTTGCCCCATTCTACTAGGCTGATGTATCGAGGACTACCCACAATAATTACTTGTGTTTTCGATGGATTAATTTTTAAGCCGTAGGATTTACTCCATTCTGAGATTCGGTTTAAATCGTTGTTGGTAGCCTCTATAGCATCAGAAAGATGTTTCAATGGTGCTTGGCAGTACAACTGAAGATCATCTGCATACAGGTGGTAGGATAAAGTGAGATTGTGTGATATTGAGTTAATAAAGATGGCGAAGAGAAGAGGAGATAACACGGCACCTTGAGGTACACCGGCAGAAGTGTCACACCACGAAGAAAAACTTTCTTCGAAACGAACCCGTTGCCGGCGACCGTAAAGGTAGCTGTGAAACCAGTCAATTACTGTTGCAGACATGTTATTAGAGCGAAGGATGGCAAGAAGGATATCGAAATCAACAGTGTTAAAAGCATTGCTGAAATCTAGGAGTGACAATACAGTTAGCTGACCGTTATCCATCCCCAGACGAATGTCATCGGTGATTTTAACAAGTGCAGTAACTGTACTGTGCCCTGGTCGAAAGCCAGATTGAAAGGGATTAAGTAGGTTATGTCTAGTGAGAAAAGAGCTAATCTGATTATGCACCAGACGCTCAAGGACTTTAGATAGGTAGGGAAGTATAGAAATGGGACGGTAATCAGTGAAGGCTTTAGGATTTGTTTTTTTAGGTAAAGAAATTAATTGTGCTTCTTTCCATGCAGAAGGAAACACACCATAGGAAATACAATAATTTAGAATGTGGCAAAGGGCCGGAAGGATAAGGTCAAAGATTGGGATCAACATATTACGACTAATGCCATCGCTCCCGACGGCTTTAGAGGTAATTGAGAGCATGCTCTTTCTAACATCGCAAACAACAAACAACAAAATATACGACTTGAATTAGTTGAATTTACAGAATTTATAACTATTATAATTCCTTAGTTTATTACTTTGACACTGGCTAAATACGCTAACTGTATGGAGCCATAATGAAAAGAAAAATATAAATAAACAAAAACATTGTAAGCGAGCGCCGCTATTTCTGAAATAATTCTTATAAATTTAAAGAAAAGCCATCAAATATTAATCATGAAGTATGGAATTAATGATTTGTGCCTGAATAGTAACATTATTCAGATATATTATAAAGAAAAACATTGTTTCAGGTTAACGGTCGACGGTTTGCTTGTATATTTTCCCTACGACTACATTTACCCTGAGCAATATGCTTACATGTTGGAATTAAAACGAGCTTTAGACGCCAAAGTAAGTTTTTCTATCGTATATGTACTTTATTTTATACAAGTTTCAGTTATGTTTTTGTAGGTTATGTTCTAATGAAAATGTATTGTTATTTTAGGGACATGGGCTGCTAGAAATGCCTTCAGGCACAGGGAAGACTATATCCTTGCTGTCCCTGATCGTCGCTTACATGATACAGAACCCACACAATGTCAGGTGAAATATATTAAATGTTTAAATAAAGTATTAGGCCCTCTGCAAAAAACAAATAAGAAACACCATTCCGGAAAAAAATCCCGGATCTTCATAGCAAAGGAGCTGGCATTACTTCAGAAGACATCAGTGATTATGGAATCTTCGAATATGAAATTAATGCAGGTCCTATTGTAAATGTGAAAGCCATTTTGTTTTTGCCTTCCTTCTTTACAACAAAACAACTCAAACAATTTGGCTAAGTTTGAACAACAAAGTGGCTTGAGGTATAACCACTGTTTGGCCATCCATGCCCTACTTGAATAATGAACAATAAAACAATGAACACCATTAACAGGTATTATAGAGCAGAGAACAGTTTTGTAACACAAACAACAAATTTGTAAAGGTGAAGCTGTGAGGCGAAGTAATTATACATAATACTCTGATGGATGCATGGCACAACTATTTCAGATGAATCCTCACCATTAATTTTAATTTGGACCTTATGTATTCTTTATAAACTAACAATTTACATTGCAGGAAGTTAATCTACTGTTCCCGAACTCTACCAGAAATTGAGAAAGTGTTGGAGGAATTAAAGAATCTGATGAAATACTATGAGAAGAGTCAGGGAGAGAAACCAAATCTCACTGGACTTGTTTTGAGTTCTAGAAAAAACTTATGTATACATCCTGAGGTAGGCCTTATTAACTGTTTAATTAGTTGATTTCTTATAATAAAAGATATGGCTGGGATCTTAAAACGAGTCGCCTGAATTTGAGGATTCTGCTGCTGTGGGAGGGTCAAGGGGGCTTGTCTTGATCCGCCCAAATAGATTTTAGCTGCCAGAGTTAAGTCAAAATATTTTAAATTAATATTTTTCTTTTTGTAAATTCGCGTGAAATACTTGAAAATGCGGGAAAACGTACGTTAAATATTAGGTAGTCATAGTCTGACACTAAGGCAACACAATAGAGAACAGTGACCACCGCGTGACGAGCATAGCGAGGAGGGGAACTGCGGCAGCGGCCGCGTGTCACCGGAACCGACACTATAGCACTTAAATTAAAGTACAGAAAACATTATCTGTAAAATGTCAGTCTAATTTGATTTAATGAAAAGTCAATTAATTTTCATTAAAAAAAAACTTTTTTTTTTCTGGTCAACTATGTTTCCGCCTTTCTCCGTGCATATGGGAGTGGTCCACCTTCAACGCCCCCTCCCCCTCTCCAGCTTAAACTAATTATTGATACATTTTTAAGTACTTAATCTCAAACTATTAAAATATTCATATCTCCTAAAGGAAGAGGTGCCGCAACTTTTTCTTCAAGGAGGGGGTTCTACCCCTCTCCCTTCCCCCTTCCACTCTCCCCCCCCTAAATCAACGGCATTCAATAGGGTAGCATTAATTAATTTTGATATTACATTTAAAAAAAACTATGCGTTTTGCGGCAGGGAGAAATGGTGTGGGGGTCCTCACGTCTCCCCCTCCCCCGTTCCCCCCTCCGCTTCCTTAAATTTAAGCGACCCGATTTAAGATTTTACCCAAAAACATGTTAGTTCCTGGAGATTCAACAGATGGCTTTAAAAATGAATGCAGGTGTCTGTTACCGTCTTACTGCATAAGTGCAAGCTTCCACAGCGGTTGCGGTGCATTTATTCTACCGCACGCATATTCTGTGAAGTATGGAATGTCATAGCTTATTGCAGTGAATTTTTGAATGAATACAGTTATTCTTCCGCATGGTAGAATAAACATAATCTGTCAAAATTGGCAACATAAAAATAGCTTAGAATTTCTTACAGTTGAATATTTACGTATAATATAAACCTACTTATAAGCTTTATTGATTGATTATATAAGGAGATGTGTAATTCCAGGTGTCCAGAGAAAGAGAAGGCAAGCTAGTAGATGGTAAATGTCACGCACTCACCGCTAGCTATATTAGAGATCGCCAGGAGACAGATAGTTCTGTACCTACTTGTAAGTACAACACGAATATTATAAATGCGAAAGTTTGTATATTTGTTTGTTTAAGACCTCTTCATAGTTCACAGTCAAACATCTCAACAGATTTGGGTGACATTTTGCACAGAGATAGCCATTATTGTAGATTAGGTGATAGGATATTTTAACACCCGGGCAAAGCTACGGGGTTCAGCTAGTCTAATACTCTAAGAATCTTTGTCCTGACATACTGACTGACTGACTGACAGACAACGCACAGCCTAAACCGCTGGTCGTAGAGACTTGAAATTTAGAGGGTATATTTGTCTTAGTACGTAGTACTAAGAAAGGATTTTCCAAAATTCACCCCTTAAGCGGATGAAATGGGGGTTCAAAGTTTGTATGGAGAAACAAGATTAGATATTATTTTCTATTTGAAACTTTACACAAGTGCTTAAAGTAAAAAAGTAAGTAAATACATGTTTAAGGCCTTTTTGAAATTCCACCCCTAAGAGGGTAAAATGGGGTAACAAAGTCTGAAAATCAATATTGTTTCGGATTGCACTGAAATTTGGCATGCAGATAGTTATCACTTCATCAGATAATTCACCCCTTAGGGGGATGAAACGGAGGTTCAAAGTTTGTAAAGAGAAACAAGATTAGATAGTTTTTTCCATTCGAAACTTCACACAAGTGCTTCAGTAAATACATAAGTAATAACATATTTCAGGCTTTTTTGAAATTCCACCCCTAAGAGGGTGAAATGGGGCAACAAATTCTGAAAATTAATATTGTTTCGGATTACGCTGAAATGTGGCATGCAGATAGTTATTTTGACGTAGGTATCCGCTAAGAAAGAATTTTTAAAAATTCACCTTTTAAGGGGATGAAACGGGGGTTGGAAGTTTGTATGGAGAAACAATATTTGAGAATTTGTAATATTAGAAAGTTTTTTCTATTCGAAACTTCACACAAGTACTTTAGTAAGTAAATAAGAAAATAAGTGTTTGAGGCTATTTCGAAATGCCACCTCTAAATGGGTGAAGTGGGGTAACTAAGTCTAAAATCAATATTGTTTCGATTTCGCTGAAATTTGGGATTGTTTTAACGTAAGTATCTGTTAAGATTTTTTTTTCAAAATTTACTCTTTTAGGTGATGAAACGGGGGTTCAAAGTTTGAACCGATTTGGCTTTAACTTCTTTGATGTCTTTTATGATAGAAAGGTTTTTACAAAATAAATGTTTTAAGTAAATAAAATAAGTCTTTCACGCGGGCGAAGCCGCGGGGCACTTCTAGTTTATTATGAAAATGTATTATTTTATATCTTGTAGATATTCTTACTGCATTGTCACATTTCTGTAAGGTGTGTCATAGTATAGCCCTCTATTGTCTGACCTTAGTAAAGATGGGTTATACTAGGTAACGTTGGGACTAGGTGCACCTTTTCTTAGTCATTAAAATACACTTAGTATTGATTGCGTATAGATTATAGTCGTTAACACTCAACAGTATTGCATCATTTTACTCTCACATACTAGAGTGTGAGTGAGAGAGTAGTATTGTATCATGCTACCCTCTCACTCGCACTGTTATTGCACCGCGCCTACTGGGCTGCGTTCACGACCTACGCTCGGACTTGTGCAACCAAACGCTCTAACGGTTAGAGCATCTAACCTGAGGTTAGGGCCTAACCTCTCTCTAACTCGGTTAGCGAATGTGACGCTCTGAGGCCGTGAACGGGGTTAGAGCGTATGGTTGAACTCCGAGCGTAGGTCGTGAACGCAGCCCTGCGTACGCCGGTACTTTGCCAGTGAGAACACGGCATAGATACCAGTGAACAATCGCGTCTACGTAGTCTGAGGTCGAATACTAGGTGGAATAAGTATTTTTCAAATGGAGGAATAGGTGCCACCTAGTTTAGTAAAATACCTATTCTTCGGATCTGTTAATAAATAAATACGCCTCATCTCTAGACCTTAGTCATATATGCTACAGTTCATCTTCAAATAAATTCTTTATATTGAAGTAATTGCTCCCAAAGGTATAACAAATGTTTTGTTTATGGGTACACCGTACACACCAAATATTCATTTACAAGCTGAGACAACATTTTCTTGTTTTATGTCTTATAGTTTGTTTTGTTGTTGTGGCTATATGTTTCGTTCAAGTTGCATTAACCGTGATCACGAGAAGACTGTAGAGTAGAGAAGAGGTAAATAAAATTATGTTTTTAGCGCGATAAGTCCCGTGTGACGTTAACCCCGTCCCCTTAACGTCCAGCAGTGGACTGAAACAGGCTGATAATGAAGTCCCGTGTTGCTATATAATTATGTGTGTGAATCGCGAAAGTTTAAAATTTACCATTATGTGTTATAGTTTTGACAACTATCTCACCTGGTGGAAGCGATGATGTGGTCTACGATGGAGAACACCATAAGGTTATGGCGGCAGATTTTCTCCTTGATATTATTATGCTCGTATTTATTCTTTTTTCTTAAGTCTAGGTTTTTTTACAATATAGATATCAAAACAACAATACAAAAATCATTATAAAATAAACAATACTATAAAAAAACCTAAACCTAGGGTGCCGCCGGTAGCGGGGCAGGGCCCAAGCTACCGGGGGTTAGGGCTGCAGAGAGAGAAACCTCCTGACGATGCGTGCCGTGTCAAGAAGCACTGCCTTCTGTATCTGGCCCTTGATCCAGCCGTCTAGCGAGAGCCTCTTGAGATGTTGGTCGAGACTCTTCGCTATTAGGCCGTTCGCAGAGACGACTATCGGTACAATGATAGTCGAGTCAACATCCCACATGGCGGTAACCTCGTGGGCCAAGTCAAGGTACTTGCTAAGCTTGTCCTTCTCGGCCTTTACGAGGTTCTCGTCATGCGGGATGGTGATGTCGACTAACACTGCCCGCCGCTGGGACCGGTCGACTATCACGATATCAGGCTTATTGGCGACAATAGTCCTGTCCGTGATAACCGATCGGTCCCAATAGAGCAAAGCACGACCATTTTCAAGAACTGGTGCAGGTGCGTACTTATAGTACGGCACCTCAGACTCGACAAGGCCATATTGAAGAGCAAGTTGCTGATGGATGATCCTGGCTACGAGGTTATGTCTGTGCAAGTACTCGCCGTTAGCAAGATGAGATTATTATTATTCACGTTATTTATTTTCTTTCTTAGTTTTAGGTTTTTTTACAATAGAGATATCCAAACAAAAATAGAAAAAAATCATTACAAATAAACAATATTATAAAAAAACCTAAACCTAGAGTGCCGCCAGCAGCGGGGCAGGGCCCAAGCTACCGGTGGTTAGGGCTGCAGAGAGAGGAACCTCCTGACGATGCGTGCCGTGTCAAGAAGTACCGCCTTCTGTATCTGGCCCTTGATCCAGCCGTCTAGCGAGAGTCTCTTGAGATGTTGGTTGAGACTCTTCGCTATTAGGCCGTTCACAGAAACGACTATTGGGACAATGCTAGTCGAATCAACATCCCACATGGCGGTAACCTCGAAAGACAAGTCAAGGTACTTGCTGATCTTGTCCTTTTCAGCCTTCACGAGGTTCTCGTCATGTGGGATGGTGATGTCAACTAACACTGCCCGCCGCTGGGACCGGTCGACTATCACGATATCAGGTTTATTGGCGACAATAGTCCTGTCCGTGATAACCGATCGGTCCCAATAGAGCAAAGCATGACCATTTTCAAGAACTGGCGCAGGTGCGTACTTATAGTACGGCACCTCAGACTCGACAAGGCCGTATTGAAGAGCAAGTTGCTGGTGGATGATCCTGGCTACGAGGTTATGTCTGTGCAAGTACTCGGAGTTAGCAAGATGAGAACAACCGGAAATGATATGTCTGAGTGACTCTCCGGGACGGCGGCATGCCCGACATATGTCGACCGTACCGTCCTTCATAATATATTTCCGGTAGTTGTTCGTCTTGATAACCTCGTCCGCAATTGCACAAGCAAAACCTTCGGTTTCCCCAAAGAGGTCCCCGAATCGTAGCCAGTTCACCGACGCGAGCAGGTCCACATCGGGTCCCGTTAAGACTCGATAGAACCGGCCATGCAGCTCCTTGCTCTTATTATTATACTCTTTATTCAATTCACATCACGGGCTGCAAATCGCCCGGTCCTTTGGAAGGCATTGACGGAGCCGAAGCCAACGTCAAGAGGCCCTTTACAATATTAAATTAAATAAAAATATGATTTGTGGATGGAGACATGAAAAACTATAAAAAGATGGTACTATAATTTATTATGGCTATGAATGTGTACTGCTTGATGACTGTTTTCTGGTCTATGGGATGAGGTACGGCACCCGCCAATTATGCCTCATTTCAAAATATTAAGGCGAGTGGTGACTAGCTATACACTGAATGGACCCCCCATAAAGGCGGACCGTTATGTCGGCGCCGAGGGGCAACATTGGCGTGGATAGCTAAGGGTGTTGAGAGGTGTGCTGCACTTTCACTAAACGCTACTAGCGGCTTTATGCCTTTAACACTTCCACCCTGGAGCTTTGGTCTTAGCTCTTGCGATTCCCACCACCGGCCGGCCGGTCAAGGCAAGCCGGGGGTCAGAGGGTCTCATTTAGCCCTCACGGGATAGGGGTCCGCGGTGTCGCCACTCACCGTCGGCTCGCCACAAAGCCGCCCCTGCGGGATTATTATTATTATTATACTCTTTATTCAATTCACATCACGGGCTGCAAATCGCCCGGTCCTTTGGAAGGCATTGACGGAGCCGAAGCCAACGTCAAGAGGCCCTTTACAATATTAAATTAAATAAAAATATGATTTGTGGATGGAGACATGAAAAACTATAAAAAGATGGTACTATAATTTATTATGGCTATGAATGTGTGCTGCTTGATGACTGTTTTCTGGTCTATGGGATGAGGTACGGCACCCGCCAATTATGCCTCATTTCAAAATATTAAGGCGAGTGGTGACTAGCTATACACTGAATGGACCCCCCATAAAGGCGGACCGTTATGTCGGCGCCGAGGGGCAACATTGGCGTGGATAGCTAAGGGTGTTGAGAGGTGTGCTGCACTTTCACTAAACGCTACTAGCGGCTTTATGCCTTTAACACTTCCACCCTGGAGCTTTGGTCTTAGCTCTTGCGATTCTTATTATTATTATACTCTTTATTCAATTCACATCACGGGCTGTTTTTTTTAAATCGCCCGGTCCTTTGGAAGGCATTGACGGAGCCGAAGCCAACGTCAAGAGATCCACATCCATTGCACTATTGACGTAAACCCACTCCAGACACAAGCATATTTAGCTTAGTTGGAGGGGTTAATAAAAATTCTAGTACGTAATGTGCAGTCCTCATTGCTTTTAAGCATTTAAAAAAAAAACTTTCTGGTAGCACGCAGTAATCGATATAATATGCTCCTACTTACCTGTAGAAAAATGCTGCCTGAAACTATAAGTGTTCATGTTTTATGTCCAGGTCAGTTCTATGAGGGGTTCAACCGTGAAGGCAAGGAGTCGATGCTTCCCTACGGCGTGTACACACTGGACGATCTCAAACAATACGGGGCTGATAGGAATTGGTGTCCTTATTTCTTGGCCAGGTTCGCCGTAAGTTATTTATCTTTTCAGAATAGTTTCATGATTATCATCATAGGCCCATTTCTGTCTATTGATGGACATAGGCCTGGTTGTATGTAAGAGATCTTGGTTGTCTGGAAGAGATTGCCATAAGTGATAAGATCGCTCATTGATACTTCAAACATTGTCTGTTTTTGTAATACATTTTACTTTTGTGTTGTATGGAACTTAATAAAGTGTTTATCTAGAGTCTGTGCAAAAAGAGAACCGTCGTAGAAATTGAAAATGAGGACGCACGTGTTTTAATTTACTGTTTTCAACCGACTTCCAAAAAAAAGAGGTTCTCAATTCGTCTGTATGTTTTTGTTTTGTATGTATGTTACGCGATTACTCCGTCAATTGTGAACCGTTTCGAATGATTATTTTTTTAATCGGTAGGGTACATTTCCGAGGTGATGCCATTGAAAATTCATTGAGATCTGATAAGTATCTCCAGAGATATGACGATAAACGTCTCAAACTTACTGAAATTGACTCGCGGTGCATGGAAGTCGGTTGTTTTAGTTTTTAAACTCTTAATTATGTTGTTAATAAAATTGAAACATTGTTTTTGTTTCGAAAGATTATGCCTCCCGTTGGGTCCCATTCAAATTTTATCGAGATCTGACAATTATCTCCGGAGATATGGAGATAAACAATATATACAAAATTGTATACCTTGATGACATGATTATGACATTTATGACTATTTATAGTGACTATCGCGGCATGTGAAGTCGGTTTTTTCGTTTTGTACGATCATAAATTATTTGTGAAGTCGGTTAATTAATAGCGCTGCATTTGAAGTCGGTTGTCTTAGTTTTTTAAACGGTCTTATTTTCCAGATAATCCACGCAGAAATAGTGGTATACTCGTACCACTACCTCCTGGATCCGAAGATAGCCGAGGTGGTCTCCAAGGAGCTGAACAAGGAGGCAGTGGTGGTGTTCGATGAGGCACACAACATAGACAACGTGTGCATAGACTCGCTCAGTGTGAAGCTCACCCGCCGGACCATAGACAAGAGTGTGCTGGCCTTGCAGCAGCTAGAGAAGACTGTCGCACAGTGAGTGTCTATTTATTTGTGTTATCTTTGTGTTTCAAATAAAGTCATTGGAAACTCTGAGCTAAAAATGCTTGTGTCTGGAGTGGGTTTACGTCAATAGTGCTATGGGTGAGGATCAAACAAACGACCTCTCAATCGCCAAGCCTTCGCTTTAGCCACTGGGTGGCTATTGTCGCTTAAATTGTAAAATCATATTTCTGTTTATTATTTTTATTTGCAACGCAAAAAAGCACAAAATTCAATCAAAATTAACGAAGAGTCTCTGCAGAATGGTTTCCTGTTGCTACAAACAACCTAATAAATAGGTGTACTTACTGTCCCATCTCAAAAATCCATCCTGTATAAACTCGCCTACTTGCATGACGCTCGCTGGCATTCTATAACTGGTGTTATTACAAGACCAGCCCTCTCTTTCTCATTTTTGTCAAACACAAATACAGAAGCGTCATTTTGAAAGAAATTAAATTGAAATATCAAAACCATCTAACCATCCCTATAACTAAGCATTTTATAACTGGTGGTACCTGCCACCTGCTACAATACAATACCTGAAACCTGCGAGCCAGAAAGATATATGTGAATGTATCCCAGGATCCGTTCAGAAGACGCGGCGCGGCTGACGGCGGAGTACGAGGCCATGGTGGAGGGACTGAAGGAAGCCGCCGTGCAGCGAGACTCCGACACCATCCTCGGGAATCCGATACTGCCTGATGAAGTACTCAACGGTATTACTTGATGCTCATACATACATATTTTGTAATTTAAAATCGTTTAAAAAACTAAAGGAACCGCCTTCAAACGTCGCGCTAGTCAAAGTAGCCAGTATCATGTCATTGAAGTATACAAATGCATCGTAATACAAATATTGATATATTAAAAACCTTACCTGGGAAGGGTAGCCTTTGAAACAAAAAAGAATTTTCTAAATCGGTTCAGGCTCGTCGAGTAATCGGTGAACGTACATAAAAAAATATTCCAACGAATTGATAACATCCTCCTTTTTTGCAGTTTTCACCAATAGACAGTGATTGACGAGGAAGGTTTAGGTGTATAATTCGAAACGGACCGATTGGCGATATGCCTTGGCTTGATGCGGTGTTCGAGATAAGCCTACCATCAGTGGTGACCACAGACCTGCTAAATATTAAACTCGATCGCGTACACCGGCCCCGATGAGACCGACCTTGAACGGAGTTTGTCCCTTTCTTTTGTATGGACAACTTATATATATATATACCATACATATAGTATAGAACATATGTAGGACTATCAGGTTGTTAGACAAGGACACACTCCCACCCGGGTGTCTCTCAATTGGGCCGTTTTGTTCTACAAAGCAATTACAACCTTATTGTTTAAAGTATACGGATTCAATTGTGATATGTCCAGGATTCGGGAATAAAGAGGAACAGGGAAACACTTCAAACACCGGTTGGCAGTAAAGTGATTATTTATTCTGCGTGCGGTATGCAAGAAAACAACGCAAGGCACACCCACATTTTATATACAATATAACGAAATTGCCATGGTAACAATGATAGGCGTTATTACATATAAACACTACAATTTGAATTTGACCATATGTCTCCAGCGTGTTGGTAACATGAGAGTGTTGTATTTCAGAGGTGGTCCCCGGCAACATCCGTAACGCGGAGCACTTCCTCAGCTTCCTGAAGCGGTTCATAGAGTACATCAAGACGAGGCTCCGACTGCAGCACGTCGTGCAAGAGTCTCCCGCAGGTGACCGCAGCTTTCATTCATAATAAGTATATTTCAGGTAGTAGTATTTCCAACACCGCTCCCACCCGGCAAAATAATGTTCATTAAAATGTGGGACATTATCTGTGGACAGAGTTTACATTGACAATACAAATTAACTGACCGACCGCTGTAACCGAGCTTACCGCCGTTACTACTCGTCTCGCTTACTGTACCCTTGTACGAGTTTTTATCGTTAACGCTTCTGACAGATCTCACATAGTTTTCGACTTATTAACCGACTTCAAAAAAAGGAGGAGGTTTCTCAATTCGACCGTATATATATATTTTTTTTTTTTTTATGTTTGTTCGCGGATAACTTCGTCTTTTATGAACCGATTTCGATTATTCTTTTTTTGTTCGAAAGGAGATATCCCAAGTGTGGTACCATAGTAATTTTATCGAGGTATGATAAGTATCTCCAGAGATATTGAGATAAACATCTCAAAATTGGTACTGAAAATGAATAGCGCGGCATTGAAGTCGGTTGTTTTTTAGTTTTTAAACGATATTATCATTATTGTGTCTCCCTGATTGGTCTAAATTGAGTGAAGTGTAACAGTAAGATAGAATAGGATAGCAGTAAGAACCACTAGAGGCGCTGTTCTGTTTTTAATACAAAATTTGTTCGATATACGATATCGAGTTCGGTATGAAAACTCGTACTAAGGGTACTGCGCGCTTCAAGCGAGCGGCGACCGCGAGTTACTCTATGGCGACCGCGCGCAGACTGTTTCGCTTGATGCACGTTACGTTTTGTGGACTGACAGCTGTCCGTGCGTAGACATCGAGTAGTCACCTCCGTTAAAACTAAAAGGTTATCACCGACTGGTCAAACACCGCTCCCACCCGGCAAAAAATGTTCATTAAAATGTAAGTCTTATGACGTTCACTGTAGGCAGACTTTACATAGACAACACACAGAGCAGGGGTGGAAGTCTCTACATTGATAGCGATGCGTCTTGTCATCGCAAACGTCTAATAGAAGGAGATGCAGCTAGACAGTTTTATATTTGCATCTCTTTTCTTAACTACGATTATCGCTCGAAATTCATCGCTATTCATGTAGAGACTACCGGCCCATAATCATAATCATAATAATTTATTCATATAACAAAATACACGTCAATTGCAAAAATAATTAAAACAGCCGAAATAAAAATAGAATAAAATAATAAATAATTGAAATAGAAAAATAATAAAAATTCATAAAAAATAATATAATACTAAAAATAATTTAATTGTTATTAGAATTTATAAATTCATTGTATGAATAAAAGGCCTGGTCGGAAGGTGGAAGTCTAGGTGGAAGAAACGCTCCGTCACATTTTCAGGTAGTCGGTTGTACACAGACGGTCCCATGTCATGACATAACATGCCCTGACAGCGGTGTTTGCTCTGTGTGTTGTCTATACTAAAATTATAAAGAGGAAAACACTCAAGTGTTTGTTTGTTTGTGTCAAACAGGCTCCAAAACTACTGGACGGATTTGAAAAATTTTTTCACCGTTGGGAATTTACACTATCCCCTGGTGACATTGGCTATATTATATTTTCAAAAAAATTAGGGATCATTACTAAAACTCCAATAATGTAACCCAAGGTGTAAAAAAATGACCAAAACATCCTTACATCGCGTGCGCTGCAAAAACTATTGATGATAGAACAAAATAATGTACTACGACTTTGCAAAACATGTCATTATCTACAAACAGTGTCGCGACAGCATATGTCTAACTATTATAGTTATGTCACAATAAGAGATTTATTTTTAAAATTTAGAATTTTTGTAGTTTTTGTTAAACACCCGTGCGAAGCTGGGACCGGCCATTAGTATAATATAAATAAAAATTAAAAAAAAAATACAGACGAATTGAGAACCTCCTCCTTTTTTGTGAATTCGGTTAATATTTTTTTATATGAGGTATACCGTTCTCACAGAACTACTAGTTGTATTAACTGTAAAATTAAAATTAAATGTACAAATCTATTCTATTATATTATTGAATGCCCGATGTGGGTAACTGACGGGTCTTAGGGTGCGTACGGACTCTGTAACATAACATGTTATACATTTGTTATTTAACATGTTATTAGAATGTGTTTTATAACATTTCGTGTCCACCTTATCTGAAACATGTTAAATAACAATGTTATGACATGTTATGTAACATAGTCTGTCCGCACCGTCAAAGGCGATGACAACCAGCCTAATGTAAATTAAGTCAGTAACACAATAAATTATTCTGATTCTGATATTTAATAAATGTATATGTATTGTTGCAGGTTTCCTAAAAGACGTAGCGTCTCGTGTGTGCATAGAGCGCAAGCCGCTCCGGTTCTGTGCGTCCCGGCTGTCCTCTCTGATGCGCACGCTGGAGATCCCCGACCCCTCCCACTTCGCGTCCCTCACCCTGATCACGCACCTGGCCACGCTGGTCTCCACCTACACCAAGGGGTTCACCATCATCATAGAGCCCTTCGATGACAGGACGCCCACGGTCTCTAACCCGATACTGCATTTCTCGTAAGTTTATTATTATTAATTAGCTTCATCACTTAACATCAGGTGAGATAGTGGTCAAGTGCTCCCCGGATCGGTGTAACAAAAAGCGTTTTTAAAAGCTTCCTTTCTACTTTGTGTTAGAAATGTAAAAGGTTTTTGTTTTGTTTTTAACTTTGTTTAAAATCGCCAAAGAAACTCGTGTTTGCTTTTATTTATTCTTAAAACTAATTAATAATTTTAAATTCGAAATTTGCTTATAGGTAAGTCATGCTATGTTATGCGAACCAATAGGTATGTTGCCTTGCCTGGTAAAACATTATAATTCTAATCAGTCGATCAGTTCATAATAAAGTAAAACCGGCCAAGTCGAGTTGAACTCGCCCACCGAGGCTTCCGTACAACGTTGGTAGGTACCAATTAAGCTAGACCTCTAAATTGTATGAGCGCTCATATAACTCAGAGGCCTATCTTAATTGGCGAAACCGTGTATGTATGGGGACACCCTTTAATTTTCAACTTTTTTATATATTTTTCCTTTATTTGTGCTTTAAGACCTTGCTTCTTGCCAAATTCCATGATTCTAGATCAACGGGAAATACCCTTTAGGTTTTCGACCCAAAACCTATAGGGTACTTCTGGTTGACCTAGAATTGTCAATTTTGGTCAAAAGTAAGGTCTTACAGCAGAGCTAAAGGGAAAATTCCGAAAAATAAAAAAAGTTGACAATTAAGGTAAATTTTGTTACTTACATGTTTTCGCAAAAATCTAAAGCCCATGTACTTTTATCTTGTTGACTCACCTTGATTTTTATACACCTAATAGGGACTATAGATCTCAGTATCTGGTACAAAATTTCACCCACCACCCGTTCCTAAAAAAATCGGTGGTGACACACGGACAGACAGACAGACAGACGGACAAGAAAGTGATCTTATAAGGGTTCCTTTTTTACCTTTTAAGGGACGGAACTCGTAAAATATTTGACACGTATTTTTTTTTTTTTAAATCAATAGAAATTTACAAAGATAAAGAGCGTCAAAGTTTGGGAGTGGGGGCTCGTGACGTCACGAACCGCTAAAATTGTAGTGAGCCGTGACGTCACGCGGAATTTCAACACTATCATTATTGTTTAATTAAAAAAATAAAAAATACAAATCGATCATTTTTTGATAATTACTGTAAATTAAATGACGCCCTAATTTTTTTTCTTAGAAATCTAGCCTATATTATACTTCTAAATATTCTACCAATACTTTCTAACTATATCGGTTTAAAATGTTCAAAACATATTATATGTATAGAGAAACGCATCACAAATACAGAAAATCATTTGCTGCATAGAGTCATTTAAAGTCGATTATTTTTTGTGTAACAGATGCATGGACTCGTCGATAGCAATGCGTCCCGTGTTCGCCAGGTTTCAGACGGTCATCATCACTTCAGGTCTGTTCCTTTTTTATAGTAGATAGGTAAATATATGACCACTATCACACCTGGTGGAAACTGATTATGTGATCGAGGGTGTACAATACTTAGAAGATTTAGTATACCTAGATGAAACCCAAGTTTTAACTACTCGGAAACAAATTAGCCGTCTGTCTATTTGTGCCATTGTTTTCCGGTTCGAATGATGAAATTAGAAACTATTAGATGTTATACAATCATTCCTAACTGCAATGTAGGCTTAGTGTGCTACCGGTGCTACCAACCTCAATGTAGGCTTAGTGTGCTACCGGTGCTACTAACCTCAATGTAGGCTTAGTGTGCTACCGGTGCTACCAACCTCAATGTAGGCTTAGTGTGCTACCGGTGCTGCCAACCTCAATGTAGGCTTAGTGTGCTACCGGTGCTACCAACCTCAATGTAGGCTTAGTGTGCTACCGGTGCTGCCAACCTCAATGTAGGCTTAGTGTGCTACCGGTGCTACCAACCTCAATGTAGGCTTAGTGTGCTACCGGTGCTGCCAACCTCAATGTAGGCTTAGTGTGCTACCGGTGCTACCAACCTCAATGTAGGCTTAGTGTGCTACCGGTGCTGCCAACCTCAATGTAGGCTTAGTGTGCTACCGGTGCTACCAACCTCAATGTAGGCTTAGTGTGCTACCGGTGCTGCCAACCTCAATGTAGGCTTAGTGTGCTACCGGTGCTACCAACCTCAATGTAGGCTTAGTGTGCTACCGGTGCTGCCAACCTCAATGTAGGCTTAGTGTGCTACCGGTGCTACCAACCTCAATGTAGGCTTAGTGTGCTACCGGTGCTGCCAACCTCAATGTAGGCTTAGTGTGCTACCGGTGCTACCAACCTCAATGTAGGCTTAGTGTGCTACCGGTGCTGCCAACCTCAATGTAGGCTTAGTGTGCTACCGGTGCTACCAACCTCAATGTAGGCTTAGTGTGCTACCGGTGCTACCAACCTCAATGTAGGCTTAGTGTGCTACCGGTGCTGCCAACCTCAATGTAGGCTTAGTGTGCTACCGGTGCTACCAACCTCAATGTAGGCTTAGTGTGCTACCGGTGCTGCCAACCTCAATGTAGGCTTAGTGTGCTACCGGTGCTACCAACCTCAATGTAGGCTTAGTGTGCTACCGGTGCTGCCAACCTCAATGTAGGCTTAGTGTGCTACCGGTGCTACCAACCTCAATGTAGGCTTAGTGTGCTACCGGTGCTACCAACCTCAATGTAGGCTTAGTGTGCTACCGGTGCTACCAACCTCAATCGCATACCAATAGCTGTGATAGTAGTCAAACGCTAGTCTGTCTAAACTGATACAGAGGAAATATTTGTTTTTTTATTTATTTGTTTGTTACGATTTAACTCAAAACTACTGGACCGATTTTAAACATTCTTGCTCTAATGGTTAAGCTACATCATCAGCGAGTAACATAAGCTATATTCTATATCCGTATTGTCACGGGAACAGGAACTACACGGGTGAAACCGCGAGGCGTAACAATGTAAAAACGGTGTTCTATACGAAATAAAAGTAAATATAATAATATTGCAGGCACGCTGTCTCCGCTAGATATGTACCCCAAGATCCTGGACTTCAACCCGGTGGTGATGAGCTCGTTCACCATGACGCTGGCGCGGCCCTGCATACTGCCCATGGTCAGTAGTTGTTACCTATGTTGTTACCAACATGCTGGACTTCAACCCGGTGGTGATGAGCTCGTTCACCATGATTTATTTAGTTTAAAGGCAGTATAATAATATAAAGATGTATTTTCAAGCAAAAAAATATTAAATAAGTAAAAGCCACTACAGTATCGTCACACCTTTACGGTCTTACTAATAAAGTTTTTTTCACTCTGTACACACGTTGTATACCACAAAAGCTGACCAATAAAAATATTTTTGACATAAGCCTTGGATAAAGTTGGTATACAGATGTGCCATTATCAAAGAAGGCTGTCCATTTCTTAAACAGCCTGGGACCCTAGTTTAGCGAGTGTGTTAAGGATTAAAATGGCGGATTTCTCTATTAGCAGCTGATTGAAATCATGTCTAGACATTGTAACTATTATTGAATCTGTGTCTAGTATTCTGTAAAAAAACGTTTTGATTCTTCAAACTTCAAAAAGTATGCTTTTATTTGAGGATCGTTTGTATGTCTTAGATTTGTTCTCATTGAAATGGATAACATAAATTATTTCGACATATTTGACCATTGGGAGATAAAAGAGGCAAATAAAAAAATCGAAAACATTATGAAGACCGTGCAGATCCATTTTTTGGAACAATTCAGATTTTCCATTTTAAATACAAATTACAGGTTTACGAAAAGCTATGCGGAAGAAACTAAACGCAGTGATTACATTCTCTTTGGAAATTGACAATTTGTTCAAAGATAGCTACAATCGTGTTTATATTGTAGCCATGGAGACCGCTAGTATCCATGGCTACAATGTCAACAGCGTAGACAGAGGATTATAATCCATCATCCTAGACAGAGGACAACAGTCAATTTGAGTGTTTCGCTCTAAAATTTGTTTTAATTCTTTAATTCCTACTAAAAGAAAATATTTTCCATTATGTCGACTAATTTCAATAAAAAGTTCCAAAAACAACGTAGTTTAATTAATATTGCATTCCTAAAACAAAATTTCATGACTAATATTAATAATTAGTAAACTTTATGAAAACTATTTAAGACGAAAACAGTTTCTAAACGAATTGACTAAAGGTGTCTGCCCACTATCCCGTAGCATACCATGACCGTACTAGGACCGTTTCGGACAAAAAACTATTCTTTGTATTGAGAAGTATGAGACTATGCCCACTAGACCCTTCCGTCACCGGCCGACACCGTAGCGTACCATGCACGGGCCGTCAACTATTTTCAGTTCAGAACGCTGTCGGCCCGCTTCAGTGGGCAAAATAGAGCGTATAGGACTGCTTTCCGTGCCGGAAACGTTCCTAGCACGCTCATGGTATGCTACGGGATAGTGGGCAGACACCTTAATAGTTGCCAGATGAAAAAGAAAAAAATGTTAAACGTCTATGTAGATACCCACCGCCTATTTAACGTTTATTAGTCAAACAATGGATTGACACGTGTTTAGCGCTTTTTCATCGTGCAACTGTACAACCGTTTAACAGATGTATAGGCAAATTTTTATTAGTAAGGCCGTTAGAGTTTAAGAGTATAAGATAAATCTATTTGTAATCAGTCAAGCTATTCCAACTTAAATTTCAAATAGGCTAGCGCTTGTCCAATATCTCAGCTGTAGGTAAGTGACGATGCGGTGGAAGATGGTAGCACGCTAGGCCTAGAATGGAAACTGGCTGTCAAGGACAGCGGTACACACTAATGTTTGGCACTGATTTTCTAACTCGAGGGCCAGGCGGACACTAGACAGAGGCGTGCCACCATGCAAAATACGATAATGCGGGTGGTTTGTTTCCAGATAGTATCGAAGGGCAGCGACCAGGTGGCCATCTCGTCCAAATACGAGTCGAGGGAGGACGTGGCGGTCATACGGAACTATGGACAGCTGCTGGTCGAGGTGAGGATTCTCTCTCTCTCTATCTCTCTCATTCATTCATTCATTCAGTATTGTTTATTGCAACACAATGTACAATAGTTGTATCTTAGACTAAAACTAGTCTACTAATTACTATTGACATGTACCCTGTACTATGTAGGGTGTAGCAATATTGTGCATAATTTATAAAATCTATATTATATAATAATATTATTTCTTTATAATCTATACGGTTACAAGTGAAATGTAGTAGGAACTACATATTCTCTCTCTCTCTCTCTCTCTCTCTCTCTCTCTATCTCTCTCTCTCTATCTATCTCTCTCTCTCTCTCTATCTCTCTCTCTCTCTCTCTCTCTCTATCTCTCTATCTATCTCTCTCTTTCTCTATGCACGCCGTAGACGGAATATTAAATAGACAAGACATAAGCGTATGCGAATGAAATAGCTATAGAGATATAACCCGACTAAAAATAATGAACACGTGATAGATATGCCAGCATTAAGATAAAACGAACAACGTAAATTGGTCGGGTCATACATGATAGCGGGTGAAAGCCAATGGGCGCACTAGAGCTGAGAGCCAGAGCTGGCTCCGAACAATAAAATCGCATACGCGGAGATGGATAAAAAATTGATGTCCATCTCGCTCTCTCATACTAGTGATTGTATAGTTTTATCCTTCTCATAATATTATTGTTATTTTAATGCAAGGTCTATTTTAATACACTCTGTGTACGATGCACGCTCATGTTTACCTATATTATATAATGCAACGGAAGTGATAAAACGTCACGGTTGGAAGGCAACGGATTACGTGTTAAGGGTCATGTTATCTATATATATAAAAGAAAGTCGTGTTCCTACACTTATAACTCAAGAACGGCTGGACCAATTTGTATGATTTTTGGAATTGTCTTTGTCAGGAATAGGATAATATGTATTAAATACAATGAATAATTGACCTAAAAAAATTATATAAGATAAAATATTTTGCCAAAATGTTCCTGGGTTTCAAAACTGCCAATCATTTGATGTTCAATTGTTTATTCCGTCGATACGGTAAACCGCGAATTAATAAGGGTCATCGCTCCACACGGTTCGTGTATTTAGCCAGTGTCAAGTATACAAATTCTTCAAGTTTTTGTGAATTCAAGTCATGTAGATTTTATAAATGTTAATAAATTTTAAATACTGTTAGTAATGACAATTGAATTTATTGACTGTCAAATAAACGTGCACTCAGAAATGTATGCTTACTCAGTAAAGTCCACATCTTTACTGAGGGTGTGACTTCACTTGCACTAGACTAGGACTTGAAACTTGACCTAACATGTGACTTTGACCCATCTTTACGACTTGCATTCTCAAAAACTTGAAGAATTTTAGTACTTGACACTGGCTGAATAGTGTAGTAGTTATATTCTCTTTGATAATATCTTATTATATTCTCAATAATAATCAATGCCTAATCAATTTTATATTTTGTCAGAATGGAGGTAAATACAGAGATATGCAAGAATGTGATATTTTATGAGTGCCGTATACATGCTTATATCCATTAGGCAAAAAAGTTTAATAATTGGACAGTTATCCATGAAGTAAGTATCCTTATTCAAAATTAAAATTATGTACTGATGATTATATTTTACAATTAAAATTAAATTCATTTGAACTAATGTCAAGTTAATAACTTATCTATAACAATAATAACATTGTTTAATTCAATCATTTCTTGCTGACACGCGGTTGAAGTACTTGATTATTGTATTTTTATTCTATTTCTGAATTGACATATTACATTACTAAACTTAATATCTCTTTTGTATTCATTGTATTACGTTCATAAAAGTCTAAATTAAGTTCATCTAAAAGGTAACACGACATTCATTGTCTGTTAGGTGGTACGAAGTCCGCCGGGCCAGCTAGTATTTTATATTTGTGAACGCCCTCTATTGTAGAACGGCGTAACTACGAAGACGTATTCGCTATCATTCGGGCATTCGTCCCGCTACGTTCAACAGATGGAGTTGTACAAAAAATAATCAGTGATGTTGAGAAATAAATTGAATGAACTTGGACGTTTTACTTGTAACGCGTAGCTTTCTACGCACCGTTCAGCCCGCTCGTAGTGATTGCCACATTCATGATGCGTACTGCCAGGGAGATTAAGGAGTGAGCCAAGAGCGAGCTGCATCATCATTTAACATCAGCTGTGATATTAGTCATACCTTGACTAAGCAGAATTTATAAAAAGAAAGATTATTTGGACGCCTTCTGGGCCCAGTTCTCTGGATCTCATACTATTTATTCTTCATCTATAATTACTTAATTTAGTTCCGATCTATACAACGATGGGGTTGTCGCGCCGTGGTGTGACGTGGCACGTCATGGTGCCTGATTGGTGATCACTTTCTCGTGACTGATTGCCTAATTTGGCATAATTTATTTGAGACTTGTCCTAGAGTGGAGACCGTGAATCAGCAAACGTAGCGTAGAACGTACTGTGACCAGTTGGAGCAATGACTTTCGCAAAGCGGTGGGTAGTGACTCGAAAATAAGAGCCTAAGATCGGGCTCAGTGGCGTGTCTTGGGAGAGGCCTACGTCCAGCAGTGGACTGATACCGGCTGATGATGAGATTTAGAAAAATATTAATAATCTTAATATCTTATAAATATAATTGTAATATCTTCATACCATAATAAATAATTAGAAAGTTAACTATATCCGGTGTATGTATAATGTAAACAAGCGGCCTGTGTCTGTAACAGATCTCCACCGTAGTCCCGGACGGGGTGGTGTGTTTCTTCACGTCGTACCTGTATCTAGAGAACGTGGTCGGAGCCTGGTATGATCAAGGTATCTCGTTTTTTTATATCTTATAGGCTAGCGTTTGACCACTATCTCACCTGTTGGTTAATGATGATGCGGTCGAAGATGGTAAGCACGTTAGGCATATAATGGGAACTGGCTCTCAAGGATAGCTGCCGGAACACATTAGATGACAACAGATTTTTTCTACATTAGGGGTCGTAATAAAGTGAGTGATTTCATAAAACCATAGAAAATAAGAGTAGGACCTAACTCAGCATCATAAATCATGATACATCATGGCATGGCATTTCTACACTTTAATGTATGTCTATTTATTTATTATTTTCAAGGAGTAATATTTGTATGTGTGTTTGTCAGGTGTGGTGGCCAGCTTACAGAAGCACAAGTTGTTGTTCATCGAGACACAAGATTCAGCGGAGACCAGCTTCGCACTCATTAATTATATCAAGGTATACTTTATTTTATTACTTTTAGGCATATCTTGGGAGAGGCCTACGTCCAGCAGTGGACTGACACCGGCTGATTATGGTGATGGTGATACTTTATTTTATCCTTACTAATATTATAAATGTGAAAGTAACTCTGTCTGTGTGACTGTATGTCTCACTTTCACGCCTAAACTACTGAAACGATTTAAATTAAATTTGGTACACAGATAGTCTAGAGCCTGAGAAAAAACATAGGCTACTTTTTAATGCGAAAAAAGGGTTGTAAGGGGTTGAATGGGTGGATGAAATGTTGTATGGAAGTATCTTTATTTTTAGAGCTAGAAGCTTGAAACTTATTTTTAGGCTTTTGATTCGATATAAATAAATAAGACATTCACATTTTGTAAAAGTTTTACCTTCAAGGGTGTAATGTAACTATAGGGGATGAAAATGTGTATGGAAATATTCACATATTTGTTATAATATTCTACTGAACCGATTTAAATGAAATTTAGTACACAGATAGTTTAGAACCTGAGAAAGGACAATATATAGGGAATAGAGGATGGAATGGAAGTTTGTATGGAAAATTTGTAAGATTTATGTAAATCCTTACTTCTTTACTAATATAACGCGAAAGTAACTCTGTCTGTCTATCTGTCTGGCTTTCACGCCAGAACTACAGCACCGATTTAAATGAAATTTGGTACACAGATAGTCTAGAGCCTGAGAAAGTACATAGGCTACTTTTTCATGCGAAAAGAGGGTTGTAAGGGGTTGAAAGGGGGGATAAAAGGTTGTATGGAAGTATCGTCATTTTTAAAGCTAGAAGCTTGAAACTTATTTTGTAGGTTGTGGATTTGATATAAATAAATATGACATTTTTGAGGGGGAAAGGGGAGGGTAGAGTGAGGGAGGGGAGGTGGAGGGGATGTAGAATTGAGGGGGAGGGAAGGAGGAGGGTAGGGTGAGTGAGGGGAGGGGAGGTGGAAGAGAGGGACATTTTAGGGGGGTAAGTGAGGGGAGGGGGAAAGGGGGGGTTATTAGCGTGGCGTGGTACGGTACGGTGTAGATGGGATACGTATGTGTCATTTTAGTTAATGCTACCCAAGAACACTATTCCACGCAGACGAAGTCGCGGGCACAGCTAGTTAGTTTATTCCATAATTCAAAACCGTTTATTGGAGTTGGATTTTACACACAAAAAAATCTTCTCCATTCACATAAAGAAACAGTCAAACTTTAGAGAACCAAGAACAGTTTCAAACAATAATCGATTGAATATTTTGAGCTTGATTTACTTTTCATAAGTTATAACGTTTTTTAAATGCATTTAGAATGATAGTACCGCGATATATATTCTTAATACAGACAATGACGATATTCCTCGTTTTAAGCTTACTAGCAATGAGGGTAGCACATTACTTACTAGCAGTCTTGCTAACACCTCCAACTAAGCTAAATATGCTTGTGTCTGGAGTGGGTTCACGCCAATAGTGCAAGGAGTAGGATGGAACTCGCGACCACTCAAATGCCAGGACGCCTTAGCTATCGGGCTATTGCCGGTCTGAATTGTCCAGATACGTTCCATGATCGAATGTTTAACGTAGTTGGTGTGTTGCAGGCGTGTGAGAGCGGGCGCGGCGCCGTGCTGCTGTCGGTGGCGCGCGGCAAGGTATCGGAGGGAGTGGACTTCGAGCACCACCTGGGGCGCGCCGTGCTCATGTTCGGCATACCGTACGTGTTCACACAGAGCCGCATACTGAAGGCTCGCCTGGACTACCTCAGGGAACAGTTCCAGGTAACACAACACAACATACCGTACGTGTTCACACAGAGCCGCATACTGAAGGCTCGCCTGGACTACCTCAGGGAACAGTTCCAGGTAACACAACACAACATACCGTACGTGTTCACACAGAGTCGCATACTGAAGGCTCGCCTGGACTACCTCAGGGAACAGTTCCAGGTAACACAACACAACATACCGTACGTGTTCACACAGAGTCGCATACTGAAGGCTCGCCTGGACTACCTCAGGGAACAGTTCCAGGTAACACAACACAACATACCGTACGTGTTCACACAGAGTCGCATACTGAAGGCTCGCCTGGACTACCTCAGGGAACAGTTCCAGGTAACACAACACAACATACCGTACGTGTTCACACAGAGTCGCATACTGAAGGCTCGCCTGGACTACCTCAGGGAACAGTTCCAGGTAACACAACACAACATACCGTACGTGTTCACACAGAGCCGCATACTGAAGGCTCGCCTGGACTACCTCAGGGAACAGTTCCAGGTAACACAACACAACATACCGTACGTGTTCACACAGAGTCGCATACTGAAGGCTCGCCTGGACTACCTCAGGGAACAGTTCCAGGTAACACAACACAACATACCGTACGTGTTCACACAGAGTCGCATACTGAAGGCTCGCCTGGACTACCTCAGGGAACAGTTCCAGGTAACACAACACAACATACCGTACGTGTTCACACAGAGTCGCATACTGAAGGCTCGCCTGGACTACCTCAGGGAACAGTTCCAGGTAACACAACACAACATACCGTACGTGTTCACACAGAGTCGCATACTGAAGGCTCGCCTGGACTACCTCAGGGAACAGTTCCAGGTAACACAACACAACATACCGTACGTGTTCACACAGAGCCGCATACTGAAGGCTCGCCTGGACTACCTCAGGGAACAGTTCCAGGTAACACAACACAACATACCGTACGTGTTCACACAGAGTCGCATACTGAAGGCTCGCCTGGACTACCTCAGGGAACAGTTCCAGGTAACACAACACAACATACCGTACGTGTTCACACAGAGCCGCATACTGAAGGCTCGCCTGGACTACCTCAGGGAACAGTTCCAGGTAACACAACACAACATACCGTACGTGTTCACACAGAGTCGCATACTGAAGGCTCGCCTGGACTACCTCAGGGAACAGTTCCAGGTAACACAACACAACATACCGTACGTGTTCACACAGAGCCGCATACTGAAGGCTCGCCTGGACTACCTCAGGGAACAGTTCCAGGTAACCCAACACAACTTACTTGAACTACACGTTACACAACATTGTTTTTTTTAATCCTTCAGAATGCAACTTTAAACTTACTTAAACGCCTACTTTACGCCACATAATTGTGACTTTTAGATAAAAATGGTCACTTGGTTTCGTCACGTTTTACTCGGTTACAGAAAAACGTTACGTTACGTTACACTGTGTGACTGTGACGGAACGCAACACTCATTAGCTTTATCATTTAACCTTTCCTTTGCCGGAACCCGGATCCATGCGAGAAACAATAGAATGTTCATTGTGTCTGAAATCCCAGCATATGAGGGGTTAAGCATTCATCATTAACATATGAAGAGTCCACAGTTTCATACTAATATGAAGGACTATCTAGTTTAGATCTATCTTACTAATAGAACGTTATCAAGCTATCATTTCTACTTCGAGAATTATTCTTCGATTTGTGTACGGAGTACATTACTTCACTTTATATATGCAACTTAGCACATTTCACAACAACTGACTTACTGAGAGTACGTTTTGTCGCGCCGCGACAGACACGCGGACGAGTGAGAATCGCCTTCCATTTTACTGTAATTTGTGTCTAAATAAACTCTACTTAAAAACTATTACTACTTCAACTTATTATTTTGTACGGTCTTAACTGGGATCGTACAATTTGTAAAGTAATTATTCGGACATTCTTCGATTCTTTGGTGCCGCGTACGGTGACCACTGTTACGAGTATATTGATAATTTTCGTTATGTACAACAGATCCGTGAGAACGACTTCCTGACATTCGACGCCATGCGACACGCGGCGCAGTGTGTCGGCAGAGTGTTGCGGTATGTTTATAAACTTATATTACGACTATGACAGGAAAGATTTGATGTATTGTTTGTTTGTTTGATAAGATTTATCTCGTTTTTTTATCTCTGGAAAGCTACACTACTACACAGCGAGTAACATAGGCTTTATTTAACCCCGTATTCCCAGGGGTACGGGCAATGCGCGGGTGACACCGCGAGGCGCTGATGGTTTTTCATATACTTACTTCAACCTTGAGACGAACTGTCGTGCCACAGATGCCTAAATATTTATTAGATACTAGCTGTACCCGCGACTTCGTTCGCGACTCCTACAAAAACTTAACAAAACCTTAACGTTAGTGTGGCTACACTTAACTTTTTATTTGTCACATTAAGGTTCAAATCAATGCCTTACATTATGATTAGACCAAGAGAAGTTATATCTGCTACGCTGTAATTTTTTTAATGTAACAATTCATGTCTTAATTTAAATAATCCACACTAACCATCAATATATGGGCACTATTGCATTGCCCAGTTTGGTAGATAGAAATACAATTTTAATGACAATGTATTTTAAATGGAAAACTTAAACAATATTTAATTGCATATACTATTACATAATATATTGTCTAACGAAAATTTGACAAATATTGTACTTTGGTATGTAGATAACAACGTCGTTATAATGTATCAAGCCGCACAAAAATCCAGCCTCATAGAGTAGCGCTCGTCCAACGTTTGATCTCTTACATTTAAAGATATACCTATAACGACAACTAACCGCCTTGATATTTTTGGCATCTCATTCAGCATCAACTCTTAATTTTACTTTTATATCAATACATAATATAAAACAAAGTCCCCTGCCGCGTCTGTCTGTCAGTTTGCGATAAACTACAGAATTTGCGGTTTTCACCAATAGATAGAGTGATTCATGAGGAAGGATTTTGTGTATAATTCGTTTAGGTTTTATGTAAAGATTACAACAGATACAGGCATATATGCTCTACCCAGGCATAATATGTGCGAAGCTGGGGCGGGCCGCTAGTTGAATTTTAAGTTTAGTCAGCCACTTGGCGTTTTGATTAAAGTTAGACAATATTCACCCGGGACAGCAGTTTAATCTATATCAAAGCGATGGTTGACGGTTATAAAAAAATACAGCTAAGTGGATGCTTAAGACTATTGATAGCAGAATCGAAAAACTAATCAACGACTCCTCCAATAAATTCGACAACCGGGGATAGGCTTATTAAAAACGTATATAACCTTTAATAAAAGGTACCTTTCAATTTCAGCCGGGCAATTCACAATCATTCGAAAAAAAAAAACGGATTCAGAAACTACCTCCCCTTCGACTTAGATCTTTGCAATTCACATTTATCGGAACGGAGATACTTGCATTTCAATTCGTTAAATCAGGGATTCTAAATGGAAATATAATTATGTTTATAATTTTAAATGACACTTTCAATGAATTTGAATGTATCCGATTTAAATTAGAGTACGGAGAGTACTCATAGATACATTTTTGACCATCTTCATAATAACACAAAATAGTAAGTTACTTTCTTGTTTGTCTGTCGTTCATTCCAGGTGTAATATTGTGACGACTTAAATTTCAAAATCTTTCCAATTAGTTAACCAGCTGAAAGTTTCAGGGAAGCTAAAATATCGATGAAAATGCATTCTATAGCGTGGTTTTTAGATCAATTTTAACCGACATTTATTGCTTTGTCTAAAGCATGTTTTAAGTTTTTCGGGTATTTATATAAAGAGAGTGCACTTAAACAATAGAAAGTCTTAACTGGCTAAGTGCAAGACGGACTCGCACTCGTAGGGTTCCGTAACATAAGCGTGTTTATGAAAAACAAATTTATATTTGCGGTTCGGAAAATGTGCTATATCTCAAAAACTACTGACTTCAAACCAATTTTCGGTTAAAGTTTTATTGAGATCTACACGATATTTTTTTTTAGATTTTTCAGTTTACACATACATTTTACCACTTTAGAAGTGTAAAACTTTCAAACGAATGACTTTGAAAAAAAATGTTTTAAAAACCTCAATGTCATTTTCAACGACCTATCCAAAAACATACCGCACGTAAAGGTTTGATTAAAACATTTTTTTAGATTCTGTTCCCATGTGCCCCCCCCCCCCTTAATCTTTATTTTTTTTTTTTTGTATAAAACTCGTAAAGCTGTTCACAGAATACATCTACCTACCAAGTTTTAAATGTGTAGCCTTAAAATTTCAGTCATTCAATAAAATGGCTGTGACATACGGACGGACAGACGGACAGACAGACATGACGAATTTAAAATGGTACGAAATGCACAACATTTCTACCTCATAGAACTACGCCAGCGATACGAATTTAGAAGCGGAAACCCGACGTACCCGAATATGTTTTCGAATGATTGAGAATACGCGCAAAATAACTAACAAATAACTACAAAAACATTACATTTTCGACAAAATTTCTCACGCGTTGAGATTCGAACTACAGCCTTTGCTTCTTAAAGCAATCTCTGTTCCACCTGATTCAATCATTTACATACGCAGTGTGGCGAATTTAAGAATAACAATGTAAATCTGCACGTATAATAAATCTGCACGCATAATTACGGTACCAGGAACGATTCCCGTATCCTGTTTTTTTTTTGTCATGAAATGCTCACTTTAAGTTTCATAAAAATCCGTCCAGTAGTTTCGGCGTTATGATTTTTCAAACGGACATACATACAGACAAAAATTTTAAAAATTATATTTTCGCCATCTATAGCGTTCATAATGCTTCCCCTAATATAAATTTCAAAAAAATATTTAATGTACAGTTTTCGTAAAGTTTTTACAAGCTTTTTTTATTCTATTTTTTTTTAAATAAAGCTTACTAGCTATGTGGGTTGCGCATTACTAGTAGTATTGTTAACCCCTCAACTAAGCTAAATGTGGAGTGAGTTCACGTCAATAGTGCTATGGATCGAGATCGGATTCACGACCTCTCGAACGCCAGGCTGACCGACGCCTTAGCCATTGGGCTATAGCGGCTCTTTTTACAAGCTTTTATTTAATTTATATTTAAGTTGCCGTGTTGATATGTATGTTAGTGTGGGTCAAATGTTGTGATCGTGTTCCAGAGGTAAGACAGACTACGGCATCATGATATTCGCCGACAAGCGGTTCAGCCGCGCGGACAAGCGCACCAAGCTGCCGCGCTGGATACAGGAACACCTCAAGGAGTCTCTGTGTAACCTCAGCACCGAGGAGGCGGTGCAGGTATGTACATACATCCCGTCTTACTAACATAATGATACATATATTCTAACTAACGTGGTGATACATATCCTGCCCAATTAACAAAATGATTCATAAATCCTACCATAATCATAACTAACATATACATACATACACCCTACCATAATCATAACTAACATATACATACATACATCCTACCATAATCATAACTAACATATACATACATACATCCTACCATAATCATAACTAATATATACATACATACACCCTACCATAATCACAACTAACATATACATACATACACCCTACCATAATCATAACTAACATATACATACATACATCCTACCATAATCATAACTAACATATACATACATACACCCTACCATAATCATAACTAACATATACATACATACACCCTACCATAATCATAATTAACATAAACATACATACACCCTACCATAATCATAACTAACATATACATACATACACCCTACCATAATTATAACTAACGTATACATACATACACCCTACCATAATCATAACTAACATATACATACATACACCCTACCATAATCATAACTAACATATACATACATACATCCTACTTTACTTATATAATGATATATATTTTACCTGATATAACATACGTACATCCTGTTATATTCATATAAATTAAGAAACTAGCGACCCGCCCCGACTTCGCACGGGTAGAGCATATATGCCTGCATTTTTGAATCAGTTTGTTGTTTGAATTAAGGTCTTCAACAATCACCCAATCAACCAATTTACAAAAAATCTTAACGAATTACATACATAAACCTTTTTCATGAATCACTCTGTCAATTAGTGAAAACCGCATGAAAATCTGTTCAGTAGTGCTTGAATTTATCACGAACAGACAGAGACGACGCGGGGGCCTTCGTTTTATAAAAAAAAACGTGCGTAGTTCCAAGTTCATTCAATTTATTTCTCAACATAACTAGCTATTATTTGTATAACTCCATCTGTTGAACTTTTTTGTACAACTCTATCTGTTGAACTATATATAAGCTGGACGAATGCCCGAATGATAGCGAGTATGTCTTGGTAGTTACGCCGTTCTACAATAGAGGACGTTTATAAATATAAAAAAATAAAATATAACATGAAGCCTACGTCATTTCCGTTGCCTTCGGAGCGTTACGCTACGTCACTTGTCAAGATTTACCTCAGTCAGGGTCAGGTATTCCCGCCTAGGCCAACAAGGCACTGACCTAGGGGCTCACCATCCAAGCCCTACTCACCCAGTTATTGCGACAGAATTTTTTAAATCAATCTATTTTGATCCGCTGCAGGCCTCCCTTTCCTCCTTCCATACAATAATACATCACAGTCTGTTGCCTGTATTGTTTGTAGTAAAACAAATTTCTAACACCTTCGGGATATAGGGTGGAGGGGTCTCAAATGTAAAGTGCCTAGGGGCCTTAGATTTCTAAATCCGGTCCTGACCCCAGTGCGCCTTATCATCATCATCATCAGCCGGTGTCAGTCCACAGCTGGACGTAGGCCTCTCCCAAGATGCGCCACTGAGCCCGGTCTTCGGCTCTTCTTTTCCAGTCACTGCCCACCGCTTTGCGTATGTCGTCGCTCCACCTGGTCACAGGACAGTCCAGTGCGCCTCAAGAAGTTTAATTTCATAAACATGAGGTGATTAATGGACGCTCCCTATGTATGTGTACAGATCTGCAAGCGCTGGCTCCGGCAGATGGCGCAGCCGTTCACACGCGAGGACCAGCTGGGCGTGTCGCTGCTCACCTTGCAGCAGCTGCAGTCCAAGGAGCAGCAGGACAAGATACAGAAACAAGTTATACAGAAATAACACTTAGGTATTACTAATCATTTAGGTAGTTGAAAAATTAAAACAACCGACTTCCATGCCCCGCGACTCAGTTTCAGTAGCAACTTTGAGACGTTTATCGTCATATCTCTGGAGATACTTATCAGATCTCGGTTCAATTACAATGGGATCACCTCGGAAATGTACCCTACCGTTTAAAAAAATAATCATTCGTATCGGTTCACAATTGACGGAGTAATCGCGTAACATACATACAAAAAAAAAGATCATACAGACGAATTGAGAACCTCCTCCTTTTGTGAAGTCGGTTGAAAAAAGAGCGCGTACAAAGCTACGCGTTACAAGTGAAACTTGCACAGAGTGGAATTCAGAGTACAACTCCATGACGCGGGCTGGATGGATGGATGGATGGATGGATGGATGGATGGATGGATGCCGGACTGATGGCGAATACGTCTTCGTAGTTATTGGTTTCTTAACGTTGTTTATAGACCTAAACCCGCGCTTTATACACGCTTTTCCGTGACTTAAATAGTCGATTATTGCACGACGTTTAGCACTCTCGCTGCGCTCGGGTGCCAACTTCACGTCGTGCATAAATCTTCTATTTGACGGAAAAGCGTAGCAAGCGTAGTGCGCGGGTTCAGTCACACTGACAGCTATAAAATAACATACGATACTCGTGACTAAAGTTGTCTATTATTTAAGTCACTCTTATCGTAATATACTATTTTCCTTTACCGGAGGGCCGCTGTCAAAAGCGTACATAATTTTTTCGATAAAAAAATCATTGGCGCGCGGCGGGGATTGAACTTGTACCTCTGGCATCTAAGCCGACTATTCTCCCTCTTACACCACTGGGCCCCTCAAAACATTACTTGTATAATAACCCCCATGGGTTAGTATTTTTGTGAATATGGGTTATAAATATATCGCCGCTTATGTACAATCAAGCGAGTGTTTCGTTTGTCCTTGTTGTTACATTATGACATAAAATATCACTTCGTCATATTAGAGCATAATTATGCTGAGCTGTAACATGTGTACTAGCTAGTGGCCGGTTTCTGAGTACATTTATTGACAGTTTATCTACGCAATAGCGCTATGATTGAGTAGATAAACTCTCAATAAACGTACCTCACAAACCGGCCATAGGAGAGTTCCAACAGTTTGTCTAACAGAAATGATGAGCCGTCGAAATAACTTTTTTGTATTATAGTGGTGTTGAGAATATTGTTCGTACTTCTAGTTTAGGCTTATTTAATGTGAATACACTAATAGTAAGTAATGAGCGTGAAATATATTTGTTTTGTGAAATTGTATTTTGAAAAAGGACGTTAAAGGACGTTTGATATAAGCTATCGCATTTGTAAATAGTTTTGTTAATTAAAAGGATCTAATTGTAATGTCTTGCAAAATAAATAATTGTTTTGTGAAATTTGTTTTCTTTTAAGTTATAAATACTTACGTAAAACACACATATTTCGTTCAGTCCTGTCAGAGATGTGAGAGAGAGTGAGCAATCACAAATAACATCTGAGATTGCTCACTCCATTCTATATACATTATTACTTATTTTCATCTTCGATACCTCGCAGTTAGACTAATTTTAATGTGATGTCGGGCCATATTTACGAGAAACGTGAGTGTTTATCATCGCGATAAATATTGCCTTTATTATTAACGCGTTAAATGGAGTGCCCATACTTCCACGGTCATTGGAAATGAAACTGCAATGTGAATCATCATCAGTATACTTATACTATGTAGTCCACTGCTGGACATAGGCCTCACCGATTGCACGCTACTGAGAACGATCCTCGGCTACTCTCATCCAGCTCTCGCCAGCCACCTTGCTAACATCATCGCTTCACCTAGTCTGAGTAGCGTTACATTTTACTATTCCTCTTCCAAAAGAGGGGCAACGCACCAGTATTGCCCCTAGTATTGCAGGTGTTAATAGGCGGCGGTAACCTCTTACCATCAGGTGGGCCGCATGCTTGTTTGCTTGTCTATATATATTTTTTTTAAACATTTAACTATGAGAATACCGTTACAAAATAATCGTGATGAGATGTGGCTACACTACACCAACTTTATACGTACATCATTGCGATAATTAACGGCGTTTCGCGTTAGTTTAGCCCCAGCACTCGTAGAACTACGAGATACCGACGACGATAATAAGTAATTAAGTATGTATGGAGTGAGCAATCTTTTATGTGACTTATGTCTGATTCCGTCCACAAGAACAACAGTCTTGCGCGAATACTGGACTAGTAATTCCCAGCAATCCCAGCCCTCGGAACAGGAAGGGTTTCAGCCTCCCTAGACAAAATAACATTTCTGTTTCCATTCACGCTAACGAAAGTGCAATGGAATGACATGTTTCCCCAACAAAGATGTCATTCCCATACATTTTGAAGTTGCGTTAGCGTGAATGAAAACAGACATTGGATTTTGTCTAGGGGCCCAGATATGGCACGATGGAACCATCCACATATATTTTTTTACACACATATATTCACATATATACACACATACACATGAATAAATCACAAAATATATTTTCACACATATTTTTTTAAGAAGGGGATGATTGTGGGGACAGTGGCGGTGCGGAATGTGCTAGATTGCAAAATGTACAGTAGCAGGCCCCCGCACGCCGCTGTCCCCACACAGCGCTTCGTTCCGGATCAGCGTTCTAAGATTTTATGGGAGTTCTAAATAAATGAAACAAAGTAGAAAAAGTGCTAACTGCGTCATGTATTATTTATACATACAAACAACCAAACGTAACTTCTCATACATGTTACATACAGTCCAACGGACCACACGAGTAAAACTGTAAACAAGTAAGTCTAAAACAGTGCAAAATATGTACGTAAAATATAAACATTTATTTGTACTTACTTAATTATAAGAGAAAGTTAACTATCACACAAGCTACTCGTTCCAGTAGCTAGCTACAAGTCATCCTATCAACTAATCAAATAACAACCAGAGAATCATCGCAGTTTACATCAGCAAATGTCGAAACAAAATAGAGTAATTACTACAGCTATAAGACGAAAGATTCACTAACAAAGTTTTATAAACATTTTATGTTTAACATGTTTATAAAACTTCATTCAAAAACGTGTTAAAAAGCTGCCATCACAAAATGGCACTTTTTTGTCATGTTTTCTTACTTGATTGGCAAAGTATTAGAAACAAAATAATAAATAACATATTGGGGCAATCATGACTGCAATAAGTGATATCTGAGATCAATGTTCCGATCACATTTCCACAGGTGGTAAGATTATATCGATGTTCCGCCTGACTTGCTACCAAAAGTAGCTTACCATCATTGAGAAGAAAATCTGCCGCCTTCACCTTACGGTGTTCCGGCAGCACACAGCCCTTGAGAGACAGACCATTCCTGTCCTAGCACGTTCACCATCTTCTACCACATCATGGCTTACCACCAGGCGAGAGTGGTAAAACGCTAGCCTACAAAAAAATAACAACATGAAAAACAAAATATAGTAACAAAATGTTAGCATTGGATTTAACTACCACTGTACCGTCCGCAATAAAAGTAGCGAAGTGCCACAACATTCACGATAGCTGTAATGTTAAAAACGATTAATCGCCACCGAATACATCATCATTTCACCACCTAAGTAAGAAGCTTCTGGAAACTGGAAGTAATGCGTCAGCAACTAAAAGCATTCCTTCCGTTCATAATAGACCACCAATAACATTGTAAATGTTATATTAAGAAACTAGGATATCTGGGTTTAAAATGTAAAATTAACCCTAAGCGGAAACGTCATTATGACTTCATCACAAATTAAAATAATATATATAGTGGATAAGCAAATGTAAAACTATGAT
This sequence comes from Cabera pusaria, assembly GCA_954871355.1. NCBI lineage: Eukaryota > Metazoa > Arthropoda > Insecta > Lepidoptera > Geometridae > Cabera > Cabera pusaria. The sequence continues at coordinate 23,058,088 of OX940899.1, forward strand.
GGCAAACCCATGTTTCGTTCAAAAATCAACTCTGACCTGACTATTATTAGAGTCTAAATCAGTGTTCATAATATTCTATAGTGAATATTCTTTGATTCAAAATAGCAACATTTTATTTTAAGTACAGATATAATAATACAATCAACTAAATTGCAGCAGATTTATAAAATTCACAAATATATTACAAAATTGCCTTTTGTTTTTTTTAACAGTTCATTATTTTGGGACACATTTCATTAACTATATGAAATACTTTTAAAAAAATATATTTTATTATCAACATTTTGGTGATTTCGAAACAAATACAGTTAATTTTAAAACAGAGATACTAACAGGCTGTTTGTTGTGAAAATTATATAAAAACATTAGATGCTTAGATTTTGAGATTGAAACCCTGAAACAGCCGACTGACTGGTCATGTAACATTATCGTCATGATAAAATAACAGAGACGCAGCTATGCAGCACTACAGTTGTCTCTTTTCTTCTGTAGCAATGTGTCAAGTTTGGGCTGGACATGTATGCAATGCCGCATATCAAATAGAGGGAGAAACTTTCACACACACAGGAACAGAGAACGTTTTAATAATAACTACTATGTATGTAATAATAAAATAATTTATTTTTTAATGTTTTATCAGTATAAAAATTTTCTCATTTCGTATTTCGTCGCTACAATTTTAAATGCGAATTATCGTCATAACCATTGTGTGCATGTATCTAAGATACTATTTATTTCCATCAGCGCGGATAACTTTAACACAGGTTTATTATTGTTCTCCAGAGGACACACTAAACTGAGATTAAAGTGAAGTGATCGGCCCATCGAAGTAATTAATTGTAACTCATTCGAAATTTTACCGTTCGAAAAATGTATACATGTCAACATTTTTGCACAAATTAAAGTAAGAACACAAAACCAAAGAAAGTAATTAAATATTCAAATACAACTTTATAATTAAGTAAAACGTCTGAAGAGGCTTTAGGCATTTTAGTCCTCTAACCGGTTTCGACCAATTGCGTCTCTCAAGGAGTGCGCGCGGCTCCGAAGATTTAAAAGACTTCTCGACTAGAATTTACCAGAGTAAAACCGATCTTAATTTTTATTATTTTATATTCATTTAATTTCATTTCTGTCTGTACGCTTAGATCTATTAAGCTAAGCAACAGATTTTAATACGAATTAATTTAATAGATAGAGTGATTCAACAGGAAGGTTTATAACCAGGATGAGGCGCGGGCAAAGCTGCGGGGCACAGCTAGTTGACTTATACATTATGGAGCAACTCACGGTAGTTACGATAGTGAAATAGACAACAAGTAATCAATAAGATGCATTATTTACAATATCGGTGGATTCATATAGGATATGTGGCCTCATTGTTGATCAACTAAAAGAAAGAGACGCAGCTATGTAGTGTATAGATAGCTGCATCTCTTTCATTTCATACATACATTCGTTCTGAATTCAACAATAAGGCCTCTCGTTTAGTGAAACGATGAATACTTGGTCCAGTATCGATAGATACGAGTATATTTAGAACTAATATGCACCAAACATTTAGACCGCTCGGGAAAATCGAGAGGGAAATATATGTGCCTCTCTTTCACCGAGAGACCGACACTAAACACTAGCACATTAGAAGCATATCAATGCTTCAGTCATACATGCATACTTTTTCACAATACATTTCGTTACAATGTCGCCGCGATTTATATGCAGCTACCACTAGTTACCGGCTGTATCTATATGTTATCTATCCATACTTCACCCGACTGGAGATTGATGAGACATAACATTATAATGTTGTCGCCGACTGGTACAACACCGCTCTCTCCCGGAAAAAAATGTTCATTATAATGTAAGCCTTATGACGTTAACTGTAGACACTTCACATTGACAACACAAAGAGCAAAACAAAGAACATTTTGCCGGGTGGGAGCGGTGTTGGACTAGTCGCCGACAAACTTTAAAGTTTACATGAAGGTTAAGGTACAATATGTTGGGTCGGGTGAAGTTAAGATAGAAAGAATGTGTGATCCAACCTATTGCACCTCTTATACTTGCAAGTTTGCGGAGTATAGTACTAATACTTTACTTCTCATAAATTAAAACAAGTTAGTTCAGTTTGAGATACAATGACACGTTTTCATTTAAAAAAAAAGAGGATGCGTAGCGTCAATTTATTTCTCAACATCACTGATTATTTTTTGTACAACTCCATCTGTTGAACGTAGCGGGACGAATGCCCGAATGATAGCGAATACGTCTTGGTAGTTACGCCGTTCTACAATAGAGGGCGTTTATAAATATAAAATATATCATGACGCTTACTTCACTTCCGTTGCATTCGGACCGTGACACTACGTTACTTCCGTCAAATTTTACCCGAGTGCGTCTAAAAAAGTTTCACTTCAAAAATTATTAGTTCCTGGAGACTCAACAGATGGCGTGTATGACAATAAATCAAATACAATACACATATAATGACAATAAATCTGACAAACCTCGTCATTCGTTTACCATTGATGTCTAAACCGCTTTTATTTCCTTAATTTTTTACATTTGTAATTTTCCACGACCTTTGCTTTAATAAATAATAAATATATTAACTAAAAAAAGAATAAAACAAAATAAAACGATTCTGTAGGTTCCGCACAAATTCAGCATCAAACAACTAGGTTAAAGCCACTTAATTAATGTAGTGAAATATTTTATTTTATAAAAACAGGGCTGCGTTCACGTCCTCTGGAGACGGTTGTTTGGTTGTTTTGCAACTAGCTCGAAGGTCCGGAACGACCGCGGGTGTTTGTCACTCAAATTTCAATTTTGCGCAGACTCAAATTCCAAGGTTATGTTCATTTATGTTTCTTTTTCTGAAACTTTTCCGTTTGTTTTTACGATTAATGGCTCGTTATGTCACGTCTCGGTCTCGACAATACAAATTCTTCTCATTCATTTAATCTGTTATAAAAATTACAGCTTTACCCGCCAAATTTACTGTCACAAACGTCAGAGCGTTTTTTAACCATCAAATTTGCTGGTTATAAAGTTGCACCTGTAGTGAAACAACCGAGGTGGTAAACGACACAGTTGCGCTAACCGAGTGACAGACACTCAGAGGTCGTGAACGCGGTTAGAGCGTTTGCACTCTGGGCGTAGGTCGTGAACGCACGCCGCGGCTCATTATTTCGGTTACATATAGAGTATCGCAGTCGAACATTTCATATAGGCCTTCAAGGTCCCATTATTTATAACAAGTCACAACTATTTCGAGATCTTTTCATACATATATTTGACAGTCGACGGTAAAGTATCGTACGTTTATTTAGTCGAGTTACGGCTACGTTTACATCAGCGGCAGCAAAGCGATGGAAAAATTACCCGTCGTTTTTAATATAAATATTTGCCTATAAATTAAGTTATTTAAGTTAATCAGTGGATGTTTATCGCTCATCGCTTAGCTACCATCGCGTCGCGTATACCTGGTGGAAACGCGGCCTAAAGTGCCGATTCACATTTTGTTTATCTAAGATGTTTAGCGGCCTCCTGTTTATAATTTTCGCCTTGAAACTGAATGTTGAACTGTGGGAAGGATTAAACAAATTTTAGTTCTAGCGTTGGTAGTACTACAATATTCGATTTGTATAGAGAGTAAATAAACATATTGCCTCCTATTTTTATCCACTGCCACAAACGTTTATCCTTGCCAGTGGATAATGACAGAGAACCAGCTAAGCCGACAGAGGAAGATTGTATTTTATGTCTTTTCTATTTCCGTTATTTTAAGTCCCGTTGGCATAAAGGATAGATTAGATTAGATGAAAGCTGAATGGCTCATTAGTATTGTTTTTTTTTAATTCAAAGCAATGAGTTATGTTTTTCATCACGGAGAAAATCTTCCGCGGTAACCTTGCGATGTTCCGGCAGCACACAGCCTTTATTTAACAGTCAGACTGTTCTAGGTCTAGCGTGTTCCAAATCCTCGACCACATCATCGCTTACCACCAGCTGAGATAGTGGCCAAACGCTAGCCTATCAGATAATAAATAAAAAAAACAATATTTGTAAGGTTGTGTCTTAATGTACATTATGAAGACACGTCACACTGAAAACGTTAGTCAATTTTAGGTCGCACATATGTGCATATAAGGTTATATATCCAGTACATGCAATGCTAATGTTGCCGTTGTGTTTTTGTAAAGGTGTCGTAAGTAGTGTAGTACGTTACAGTACAGTACGCGGCACACAGCGCGCGCCCCGAGTTGATACAGTGGTGAGTCTACGTACAATGTTACTGGTCATTGTGTTTCTGTATAGGTCTGGCGTGGTGTCTACGTCTCGCACACAGCGCGGCACACAGCGCGCGCCCCGAGTTGCTACAGTGGTGAGTGTACGTACAATGTTACTGGTCGTTGTGTTTCTGTATAGGTCTGGCGTGGTGTCTACGTCTCGCACACAGCGCGCGCCCCGAGTTGATACAGTGGTGAGTGTACGTACAATGTTACTGGTCATTGTGTTTCTGTATAGGTCTGGCGTGGTGTCTACGTCTCGCACACAGCGCGGCACACAGCGCGCGCCCCGAGTTGCTACAGTGGTGAGTGTACGTACAATGTTACTGGTCGTTGTGTTTCTGTATAGGTCTGGCGTGGTGTCTACGTCTCGCACACAGCGCGGCACACAGCGCGCGCCCCGAGTTGATACAGTGGTGAGTGTACGTACAATGTTACTGGTCGTTGTGTTTCTGTATAGGTCTGGCGTGGTGTCTACGTCTCGCACACAGCGCGGCACACAGCGCGCGCCCCGAGTTGCTACAGTGGTGAGTGTACGTACAATGTTACTGGTCGTTGTGTTTCTGTATAGGTCTGGCGTGGTGTCTACGTCTCGCACACAGCGCGGCACACAGCGCGCGCCCCGAGTTGATACAGTGGTGAGTGTACGTACAATGTTACTGGTCGTTGTGTTTCTGTATAGGTCTGGCGTGGTGTCTACGTCTCGCACACAGCGCGGCACACAGCGCGCGCCCCGAGTTGCTACAGTGGTGAGTGTACGTACAATGTTACTGGTCGTTGTGTTTCTGTATAGGTCTGGCGTGGTGTCTACGTCTCGCACACAGCGCGGCACACAGCGCGCGCCCCGAGTTGATACAGTGGTGAGTCTACGTACAATGTTACTGGTCATTGTGTTTCTGTATAGGTCTGGCGTGGTGTCTACGTCTCGCACACAGCGCGGCACACAGCGCGCGCCCCGAGTTGCTACAGTGGTGAGTGTACGTACAATGTTACTGGTCGTTGTGTTTCTGTATAGGTCTGGCGTGGTGTCTACGTCTCGCACACAGCGCGCGCCCCGAGTTGATACAGTGGTGAGTGTACGTACAATGTTACTGGTCATTGTGTTTCTGTATAGGTCTGGCGTGGTGTCTACGTCTCGCACACAGCGCGGCACACAGCGCGCGCCCCGAGTTGCTACAGTGGTGAGTGTACGTACAATGTTACTGGTCGTTGTGTTTCTGTATAGGTCTGGCGTGGTGTCTACGTCTCGCACACAGCGCGCGCCCCGAGTTGATACAGTGGTGAGTGTACGTACAATGTTACTGGTCATTGTGTTTCTGTATAGGTCTGGCGTGGTGTCTACGTCTCGCACACAGCGCGGCACACAGCGCGCGCCCCGAGTTGCTACAGTGGTGAGTGTACGTACAATGTTACTGGTCGTTGTGTTTCTGTATAGGTCTGGCGTGGTGTCTACGTCTCGCACACAGCGCGGCACACAGCGCGCGCCCCGAGTTGATACAGTGGTGAGTGTACGTACAATGTTACTGGTCATTGTGTTTCTGTATAGGCCTGGCGTGGTGTCTACGTCTCGAACACAGCGCGGCACACAGCGCGCGCCCCGAGTTGCTACAGTGGTGAGTGTACGTACAATGTTACTGGTCGTTGTGTTTCTGTATAGGTCTGGCGTGGTGTCTACGTCTCGCACACAGCGCGGCACACAGCGCGCGCCCCGAGTTGATACAGTGGTGAGTGTACGTACAATGTTACTGGTCGTTGTGTTTCTGTATAGGTCTGGCGTGGTGTCTACGTCTCGCACACAGCGCGGCACACAGCGCGCGCCCCGAGTTGCTACAGTGGTGAGTGTACGTACAATGTTACTGGTCGTTGTGTTTCTGTATAGGTCTGGCGTGGTGTCTACGTCTCGCACACAGCGCGGCACACAGCGCGCGCCCCGAGTTGCTACAGTGGTGATTGTACGTACAATGTTACTGGTCGTTGTGTTTCTGTATAGGTCTGGCGTGGTGTCTACGTCTCGCACACAGCGCGCGCCCCGAGTAGTTACAGTGGTGAGTGTACGTACAATGTTACTGGTCGTTGTGTTTCTGTATAGGTCTGGCGTGGTGTCTACGTCTCGCACACAGCGCGGCACACAGCGCGCGCCCCGAGTTGCTACAGTGGTGAGTGTACGTACAATGTTACTGGTCGTTGTGTTTCTGTATAGGTCTGGCGTGGTGTCTACGTCTCGCACACAGCGCGGCACACAGCGCGCGCCCCGAGTTGATACAGTGGTGAGTGTACGTACAATGTTACTGGTCGTTGTGTTTCTGTATAGGTCTGGCGTGGTGTCTACGTCTCGCACACAGCGCGGCACACAGCGCGCGCCCCGAGTTGATACAGTGGTGAGTGTACGTACAATGTTACTGGTCGTTGTGTTTCTGTATAGGTCTGGCGTGGTGTCTACGTCTCGCACACAGCGCGGCACACAGCGCGCGCCCCGAGTTGCTACAGTGGTGAGTGTACGTACAATGTTACTGGTCGTTGTGTTTCTGTATAGGTCTGGCGTGGTGTCTACGTCTCGCACACAGCGCGGCACACAGCGCGCGCCCCGAGTTGCTACAGTGGTGATTGTACGTACAATGTTACTGGTCGTTGTGTTTCTGTATAGGTCTGGCGTGGTGTCTACGTCTCGCACACAGCGCGCGCCCCGAGTAGTTACAGTGGTGAGTGTACGTACAATGTTACTGGTCGTTGTGTTTCTGTATAGGTCTGGCGTGGTGTCTACGTCTCGCACACAGCGCGGCACACAGCGCGCGCCCCGAGTAGTTACAGTGGTGAGTGTACGTACAATGTTACTGGTCGTTGTGTTTCTGTATAGGTCTGGCGTGGTGTCTACGTCTCGCACACAGCGCGGCACACAGCGCGCGCCCCGAGTTGTTGCACAGCTCGGCACCGTCCCGCGCGCCACACACGCGGGCGCCGCCCGCCAGCGAGTTCGTTATATGTCTGGAAACATATCATGCACGTTAGAGGGCCCAAAAGGGTGTAGTGGGAGAATAATGGGCTTTGACGAACGAGTACAAGCTCCGCCGTGCACCAATAAGAAGATACGCTACCCTTGTCCACACATTGGAGATGTTTTACAGCTCTTCTTCCAGTTGTGACAGGTGTGCATCGAGCCGTCACAACCAACCTCAACGAAATCCATCAAGTCGTTTAGCCGAGGTCACAACAACCAAACGCAACGAAATCCATGAAGTCGTTTAGCTGAGGTCACAACCAAACTTAACGGAATCCATCAAGTCGTTTAGCCGAGGTCACAACAACCATAATTCAACGAAATCCATTAAGTCGTTTAGCTGAGGTCACAATCAAACTCAACGAAATCCGTCGAGTCGTTTAGCCAAGGTAACAACCAAACTCAACGAAATCCATGGAGTCGTTTAGCCGAGGTCACATCCAAACTTAACGAAATCCATCAAGTTGTTGAGCTGAGGTCACAGCCAAATCCATCAAGTCGTTTAGCAGAGGTCACAACAACTAAACTCAATAAAATCCATTAAGTCGTGTGGCATATCTTTAATCACCTCATACATTTTTATATATCATACATATACTCTTTTGTATTAAAACGATTTATGTTTCTTTATGACGGAACGTTTTCAAAATTTAAAAAGAATGACGGAAAAATATGGAGAAGTCAGTCAATCAGAGGGTGATCAACTGGTCACGTTGCCATGGCACACGATCAAAACAAAGATTAATTTTATTTACGTATTTTTACATAAAACTCAAATATTTCTCAACAAAATGACGGAGAATGAATGAGATGAAATACATAGTGAAGGCGTTGAATTCTACACTGGGAAGTACCTATGACTTGATAAAGTTCGATGCTCTGAATGAAAAGCAACTCTTGCAGTTGCTTGTGGACCTCCTAGTGAATAGTGAGTAGTGAGTAATGCTGTCCTAGTTGCTAGTGTCTAGCTGTCCTAGTGAATAGTGAGTAGTGAGTAATGTAAAAGTGAGTAGTGAGTAAATAGTGAGTAATGCTGGAGATAAGTTGGATATAAACGCTAAGTCAGGGAAGGCAAGTCCGCAATTATAGCAAATGCCTGCTGCAATAATGAAATACCTACCGATGTTTCTGAAATGCTATAATACCTACAACTGAAATGATTTGTGGATGGAGGGGACTCTCACCTTTACCAGGATATAAAGGAAGAGCAGTGATGAACACTAAGTTTTATTTAAGTTAAGTATCGTAGAGTTTTGTAGAATCAATAGGAATATAACTGTTATAACTTCTTCTGTAGTTTCCCTTGTCTAGGTTCCCTCATTACCCGTAGCGAGAAGAAGGCGCTCCGTTACGTTACAGTCGTTTATCCAAGGTCACAACAACCAAACTCAACGATATCCATCAAGTCGTTTAGCCGAGGTCTCAACCAAATATAAAAACTGGCTCTTGGATGTTTAATTCGTTATATATAATGGACAATAAAAGAACCGACTAACCTCAACATATGGAAAGGCACGTGTGTGTTAGAGATCCACTCCAAGGCCCCCGCCGGATCGAGCTGCGCGGCGCCGATGAACTTGGACACACTCGCGCATGAGAACACCAGCGTTACTCGACCTCCCTCCTGTTACAAACACAAAATAAACAGTATTAAGTCATTGTTTTTATGTTCAAAACGGAACAACAAAAGGTGGTTAGATATACTCACATTATAAGTATCAAACATTAATTAACGTAAAAGTCTTTAGCTCGATGGTCAGACTATACCGTGCGGAAAGTCGGCTAATATTGGATGAGGTTGGTCGGAACACCTACTCATGGTGTACTCTGGGGTCTCTGGGTATCCGCTGACAACTTAAGCGAATATTATTTTAGCTTTTAGCGAAGTTCCGCCGTGAGGGGCTCCTTCGCATGTTCCTCTGATATTTAGCAGAGGGCACAGTGTGACGGGGCAGGGCGGGCTCGGTGGTGGGAGCCGCCCAGTGGAGAGTCTGAGCATAATGCTCGGACTAAGTGGCGGGGCCGGTAACGGCCGCAAGAGGGCTGTTCGCATGCTTTTGACATACGAGCCGGATGGTGGACGGTGTGCGAGTAGGGGTAGTTGCCCTTCCCACACCTGTCATGTTAGGGACAGAGGGTGTGGTAAGTTTGACGAGAAGACGAGCCACACTCATCTTTCATTGTGGGTCCGACAAACTCGGGCCGAGTGGTGGGGCCTGTGGCGGTCGTTAAGTGGAGCCTCTCATGCCAGCCTGGCATGCGAGACGAGCAGTGGACGGTGTGCGAGTAGGGGTATTTGCTCTTCGCATGTCTGTCATCAGAGGGACGGAGGATGTGGGGCCAGCTGCCACACTCCTCTGTCATTGTGGGGTAACTGTTGGAGAGTCGGGGCAATGCAATGGCTTGCACTCCCCACATGCCGGTTGAGGGTTGACCTTGGTGAGCAAAGACCCTCCACTATCTTGTGCTACCACAGTGGACGACGGCTCACCCCAGGTTTGAAAAAGTTAGGCAGCATACAGTGAGAGAAAAAAACAATCACAAAAACTGGATGACAATCACACAGCATCGAAAAAGAGGTGACTGGACCGATTATCAAAATTCTTTCACTAATATATAGAATGGACTTTCGGAATGAAAATAGGCTATATATTATCCCGTTTAAATCAAAGGAACATTCATGGAGACCTAATTTGTCGAAAAAACACGTTCCTCACGAACGCTGCTCAATTGAAAAAAGATGGAAGAATATTTTCTATGGAAGAGTTGTACAACTTAATAAGACCTACAAAAAAGTCCGCGACAGCGTATGTCTATCTCTTAAGGTTGACTCACAGTAACCATTTTAATCTTTAATTTTTTGTTAAAAAAATATTACATAACTTCCAAGGCTATTTTTGAGTATATAGTATTAATCCTTATCCAAATAATTATGTTAATTAGCTTGGCCACATATTATAGATTAAAATTGTCATTTACAGTATATAATTCAAATGAAAACTCTAGAAGATATCACGGATTTAACATACACGCATCGCAAAATTAATAAAATATTTGAAGTGAAACCACAGATTAATACTATTACCCGTTTTTCAGGCTAGGTAATTACTATACTTCAGTGCCTCAAGCTTTTAAAAATATAGGTAAGTACCTACACGCCGAATACTTACTAGAATTTATTTTTAACATTTTAGTTTATTGTCCCAGATAAAAGCTTGTTTTTAAAAATATTTTTTACTTATAATTTATTTTTAGTAGGTAGGTATAGATACCGACTACCTTAGTATTGATGCCTTAGGCATGATGTTTTAAAATATTTCACGGATATTTGAAGTGCTCTTCAAGGAAAATCAATCGACTCGGTGGGGCTATGTTGCTTTATAACAGAAATGCCATGGCCACCTTACAGCTTCATCATCAGATCCTGGCTATCATTTAAGTGTAAAGTGCTCCTCAAGACGAATCATTTTAGCCCAAATTCACTGGGGTTACGTTATTTTATCATAGAGATGCCGTGGCCACCTTCCAACTTCATCACCAGTCGCTAAATATGATCTAAGTGTAATTTTTTCTTTAAGACAAATTAATCGAGCTCAAACTCGGTGGGGTTATGTTGTTTTATCACAGAGATGCCGTGGCCACCTTCCGTCTCCATCATCAGGCCAGCTCCATGGTACCATATCATTGTATTGTCACCGAAGATACATAAGTACACCAAATTTGAGTCCAATCGGACATCCGGAAGTGGGTCTAATTTAGCTTCCAAGATTCTACCCGAACATACATAGTTACATACATACATTGCAAGTTAAATATAAGCTTGTAAAAAGCTCATAGTTTTATAACGATTGAACGAATTTTCATGAATCAAAACTAAGAACACTCTCGATGAAGACATTTATCAAACATAAAAAAAACTATCAATAATAAAATCAAAATCGGTTCATCCGGTTGGGTGCTAAGATGCTATAGACAGACACACAGATACACACGTTAAACGTATAATACCCCTACTTTTTGCGTCGGGGAACGCCGTAAGGTTACGGCGGCAGATGTTCTCCTTGGTGGTAAGCTACTTTTTGGTAGATTTAATCATCCCACTACCTCTGTACGAAAACCCATGATTCATGAATGCACAGAACACAGACTTTCATTGGTAGATATAAAGCTAGGATTAGAACCAACGACCGTCGGGTCAGAATCAGGGTAACTATTCTTTACGCCAAAGGGCCGTTCAATATCACTACGTAAGTATTATAAAACAAAGTCCATCACTGCGTCTGTCTGTCTGTTCGCAATAATCTCAATAGCTACTGAACGGATTATCCTGCGGTTTTCACCAATAGCCAGAGTGTTTATGAGGTTAAGGTGCATAATTCGTTATGGTTTTGTGTAAATTGGTTGAAATATGACGATGATTGTTAAATATGTTAATATTTTATATTCGATTTTGTAGGCATATATGTGCTAGTGTATAATAAATATCTAAACAAAAAATAATGAATTAAATAAATATTCTGTAAATGATATTCTCAGACGAAATATGTAGGATACCAAACAAAGAGGCAACAGTAAGCAAATAATAATACATATGAAATGTTTCCTCACCTGTCTAACCTTCTGTATCTTCTTAGCAGTATTCTGCGTGAAGGGGTAACTGCCGGTCGTCTGCGCCACGTCGACCGCGTGACCATCGTCCGCTTTCACCACGAAGTACCGCATGTTGTCGCTCGGTTGTTCTGCATATTTCTCTATATTGGCCAGCAATGTCTTCCCGTTCGGAGACATGGGACTCTTCGGACCATTGTTGTAAGCTTGGGGAGAAAACCCTTGCGGCCCTTGCCCCGCCCACGTTGAACGACCCTGCCCGTTTCGATAGTACGCATTAGCGTTCGGATAGAAGTTAGTATTGAAGTCGTTCTGTTGCTGGTACGGGTACTGACGATATTGTTCGTCCTCTACCCTCATTCTCCAATTAGGCGAGTCGACGGTCAACGGCTTCGGTCGCTGGCCGATACCGCTCGGTTGATTTAACCCGACGTTCTTTTCCTCCGCACCTAACACGTGAACCACAGTGTTCAGGATCTGCTCGTCGAGGGGAGACATAGGCTTGGCCGGGTTAGACATCCTTCTGATGACTAGAGCGCAGAGTTTCTGCCGGAGATTGTAGACGCTGATCGCGTCGGAAGCGTCCGCTGTGAACGCCATCCAGTCGTCCAGCGTTAACACGGCGGTGTCAGGGGAAGAATTGTTCTCGTCCGCTTCGCTGTCTGAATCGCTGGATAACCCGGGCGGGTTGGCGCGCTGAGTCAAAGCCCCCGGGGGTAATCTCAGCGGACCTCCGAATAACGCCACCGTTAACGGAGTTACTAGTGTATTACACCGTATGAAGCAGAATCTCCCCGCTCGCGATATCTCCTCAAACGCCACCCAATCCGTTGGTAGATTTTTAACAGATTTCTGAGCACCGGTGACTCCCCCGCCCCTGTGCAAAGTAGAACTCGGATGGAACGCGACTTTCACCTCCTTCGAAGTCCTCAAAGTTGAAGAATCTCGATCTACACGAGCCACTGACGGGTACAACCCGGCGACGAGGACAGCTTTGACCACGTGCCACTTCTCCGAGTTGAGATTCACATCCTTTATATCCCCGGAGCCGCGAGCTTTCACCAGACATAGAGCTCGGAGCTGGGCGAGCAGCTGCGACCGGTATCCGACGATCATCTCCATGGTTGCGCCGCAGATAAGGCTCTTGGAACAGAACGCCCGTTCGGTACCGCTGGCTCTCGCCGCCTGCCACGCTTGAAAAGCTCTCAACAACGCCATATGATCCGAAAAACTTTCCGAAGCGAATTCCTTCCTCGCCATGCTCCCTCGCTTCCTATTCTCCGGGTTCATGGATATCTGGAAAGGTTCCTTATTGGCCAGACTGCAGACTACAGTCAACACCGGGTCGAGGCACTTCATCACACACGCGTATAGCAACATCTTCCCTAACTTCGGTTCCACGGTCAAGTCTAGTAAATGCTGTCCGATTTCCGTCAAATCTTCCATCGGAGTCAACGCTCCAATAGTCTTCAAAAGGGTGACAGCGTTTCTCACGGCCAAGAATGAGGGTGGTTCTAGCGCTTTGGATAGGAAGTCAGCTATTGGGGTGTTTCCAGGGGCTAACAGCTTCGTATGAAGGCATAGCTCTTGCAGGGGTACTCTTAAGATTTCTGGCACTGAATTCAAAGGTAGAGTTTTAAATCTTCGTTTGGAGCACATGTGGAAGCAATGTCCTGGCTTCGTCCGGCCAGCTCTGCCCGCTCTCTGCTGGCAGCAAGCTCGCGACGTCCAAACACACTGCAAGGAACAAACGCCACCGTTCGACTCGTAGTACTTCTCCTTAACTTTGCAGGAGTCGACGACGTACACCACGTCGTCTATGGTGATGGAAGTTTCCGCAATGTTGGTGGATATGATGATCTTCCTCGCGTTGGGTAGCGGGTTGAACACCTTCTTCTGGTCGAGGGTCTGCATGTTGCTGTGCAGGGTGAAGATCTGGTACTTCATCACATTCATCTCTGTGCATGATTGGATCATGTCTCTGAAACAGAAAGGGTTTGTCAGCGATAGGATAGGAGAAAAGGAGAATTACTCAACATAAACATACAACTCACCTGATAGTAACAATATCATCATATCCCGGCAAGAAGATCAGAATGCTGCCTTTCGGCAGATTCACGTGTATGTGCTTGATCAGCGCCAGCATCAGGTCATGGTCTATCAGTTCCTCTGATGAAGTATGATGGTAAACGTCAAGGAGGAAGTTGTCTGCCGGGTCTTCGTCACCGTTCTCCTTCGTATCTTCTGTGTAGGATGTGGAGAGGAGTTTGATGCATTCAGTGTGGTTGTTTTCGGTGGCGTAGTCCAGGGCCGTTTTGCCTTCTTTGTCCTTTGTTGAAGGGTCGGCGCCTGTGGGTATGAAGAAATGATTATGGTACCTTTAGAAGTGGTAACATTATACAGTTACAAGAGGATTTGCTTCTTTATTTCGGGTATCGTGACATGACATTTATGCTCTTCGGTGTTTGTTGACTCAAAGCCAACAAACTCTACTTGAAGGAATGTCTACTTCATACATAAAGGCACTCATCAGTGATGAAATGACGGAATGGAGAACGAGCCGAACACTTATCGCGAGCGCGTCCGAAGATCCCCGACACCACTTGCCGTCTGCAACCACTGTTTCGAGTCGGCTGTGCGTCGGAAGCTTGAGTGGCATGTCGCAAATCCTAGCTATTCTAGTCGTTCATTTGTCTAAGAGGCTTCCTTCTAAATAAATCAAAACTGATCGAAACATTTACAAGAAATAAACGCGAGTGACCATCCCGTGGTGGCGGACTATGTGTGAGTGTCCGCACTGTACTGACATATACACGTACAGAGTGTTACAGAACGTTGTCATATACTGACCTATCTGCAACATATGAGCCACAGTCTCGTGCAAGCCGTGCGCGGCGGCGGCCATCAGGCCCGTGGTGGCGGACTGTGAGTGTCCACAATCTACCGGCACGCCCTCCGACATGTACATGTAGAGGATCTGACAGAACGAGTCCTGTGGACGACATTATTTAGCTATAACATTATAGGTCACGTCATGTAAAAATAACGCTGGCGGTGAAGCTGCGCATTAGGCGATGTATCGGAGTGTTTGGTGGTATGAGGAAGGCGCGGGGCGGGCGGGTCACGCGCTGGTGCGCTATTGGTTCGTCAGCCGACCTTTACTTTCCCGCGCTGATTACCCATTCGTGCGCGAGTGTACCCCATGTGCAAACATACCCCCCCACTCTCTTCCAGCGTTCTTTTTACATGACGCATACTGTACATTCAGGAGCCTTCCTTCCTGGTGCTTGTTCCTTATGAAGAGGGATATTCTGGGTCGAAAGATACGTGAAGTACAGCCCATTGCATATGGGCATTCTTGTTCAACATTTGATGTTAGCGACTTTTCATAAAATTGTATTCAATATAGGGAAAACATAAGCTGAAGAAAATCAGATAAGCTAAGAAAAAGGTATAAGATTTGAAAGCACTGTTTGAGGAAAATTTGTTTCGATATTTGTTCCTCAATCATGCAAAAATGGGGATTTGGATGCAATTTGACACAGACAGCATTTTATAACGCAGTTAAGAAGGGTATCAGAGCCTGGCTACGTTTGCAGCTCTTCTCTTTCAAGGCTTGTAACCTCCTGTTGATATCTAAACATAATACGTTGTATAAACGAAAAAGTTGCTCTTCTTCTTCTTCTGCAAGAACTTATGAACTACATGAACGTTGGTGTCGCAAGGTAATGCTTACCAAGCTGCCCTCATTGAAGCACTGGTCCAAGAACTCGTCCATATCGGCCTGTAAAGCTGGCTCCAGAGGGTCATCCTTGCTGCCGGTCTCTTCTGCAGGAGTTTGTCCCTTCTGACCTGGAGGTATCATAAATTAGTGTCTTTACACACATCTGAACTGATTACACACACACACACAACACACTTTTGACTTTTGAGATAATGGTGGTCAAGCGCTAGCCTATCTGATATAAAAAGTTGAAAAAAAAATCTTCACCGTACTTTGGTGACAAAATGTTAGATCGAAAATAGGTATAACTCACAAAACTATAAAATACAAATGGTTACCTTCTAACTGCGACCAATAGCTCTGGTTAGCAGCACCCGGCCCACTCTTCAGCTTGGCCTTCAGCTCACGTTCCACCTGGATCATCTTGTTGGTGGAGTACTGCGTCATCTTCAGGATGTCTTCCAGGAAGTAGCGCTGCACTTCGTGCAGACGCCCGGGGATCGTCACCACGGGGCAGTTGTTAAAATATCTGGTGTTGTGAAAAATATTACTTGTTAGTGTTATTACTGGAGCCTCGTTAAGTAGCATCGCTTGAGATGACCAGGAGAGATAACACCAGGGCTGTTAATTTTTTTTATCATATAGGCTAGCATTTTGACCACTATCTCACCTGTTGGTAAGTGATGATGCGGTCGAGGATGTAGAATGATAAGTGGCTCTCAAGGAAAGCTGCCGGAACACATAAGATTTTTGGCTCAAATTATCTTAGATTAGTAGCAGGTTATATACCAAATACAAGTCACGCTGATATGATCAGAAAAAAAATATTAGAAAGTCTTCATGCTACTTGTACCTCTTCAGACAGAAGAGTTAACAGATGTGAGCAAATAACCTGGAGAATATCTGGGTATCCGCGGTGGCTGACATCAGTATCAGCTTGAGGTCCTTACACCGCGGGAGGGCGTCCCTCAGAGTTATGAGGAGGAGGTCAGTATGTGGGTCACACGAGGTACACATTGTTATACTAACGTTACCTGGAGAATATCTGCGTATCCGCGGTGGCGGACATCAGTATCAGCTTGAGGTCCTTACACCGCGGGAGAGCGTCCCTCAGAGTTATGAGGAGGAGGTCAGTATGTGGGTCACACGAGGTACACATTGTTATACTAACGTTACCTGGAGAATATCTGCGTATCCGCGGTGGCGGACATCAGTATCAGCTTGAGGTCCTTACACCGCGGGAGGGCGTCCCTCAGAGTTATGAGGAGGAGGTCAGTATGTGGGTCACACGAGGTACACATTGTTATACTAACGTTACCTGGAGAATATCTGCGTATCCGCGGTGGCGGACATCAGTATCAGCTTGAGGTCCTTACACCGCGGGAGAGCGTCCCTCAGAGTTATGAGGAGGAGGTCAGTATGTGGGTCACACGAGGTACACATTGTTATACTAACGTTACCTGGAGAATATCTGCGTATCCGCGGTGGCGGACATCAGTATCAGCTTGAGGTCCTTACACCGCGGGAGAGCGTCCCTCAGAGTTATGAGGAGGAGGTCAGTATGTGGGTCACACGAGGTACACATTGTTATACTAACGTTACCTGGAGAATATCTGCGTATCCGCGGTGGCGGACATCAGTATCAGCTTGAGGTCCTTACACCGCGGGAGAGCGTCCCTCAGAGTTATGAGGAGGAGGTCAGTATGTGGGTCACACGAGGTACACATTGTTATACTAACGTTACCTGGAGAATATCTGCGTATCCGCGGTGGCGGACATCAGTATCAGCTTGAGGTCCTTACACCGCGGGAGGGCGTCCCTTAGAGTTATGAGGAGGAGGTCAGTATGTGGGTCACACGAGGTACACATTGTTATACTAACGTTACCTGGAGAATATCTGCGTATCCGCGGTGGCGGACATCAGTATCAGCTTGAGGTCCTTACACCGCGGGAGGGCGTCCCTCAGAGTTATGAGGAGGAGGTCAGTATGTGGGTCACACGAGGTACACATTGTTATACTAACGTTACCTGGAGAATATCTGCGTATCCGCGGTGGCGGACATCAGTATCAGCTTGAGGTCCTTACACCGCGGGAGAGCGTCCCTCAGAGTTATGAGGAGGAGGTCAGTATGTGGGTCACACGAGGTACACATTGTTATACTAACGTTACCTGGAGAATATCTGCGTATCCGCGGTGGCGGACATCAGTATCAGCTTGAGGTCCTTACACCGCGGGAGGGCGTCCCTTAGTGTTATGAGGAGGAGGTCAGTATGTGGGTCACACGAGGTACACATTGTTATACTAACGTTACCTGGAGAATATCTGCGTATCCGCGGTGGCGGAATCAGTATAAGCTTGAGGTCCTTACACCGCGGGAGGGCGTCCCTCAGAGTTATGAGGAGGAGGTCAGTATGTGGGTCACACGAGGTACACATTGTTATACTAACGTTACCTGGAGAATATCTGCGTATCCGCGGTGGCGGACATCAGTATCAGCTTGAGGTCCTTACACCGCGGGAGAGCGTCCCTCAGAGTTATGAGGAGGAGGTCAGTATGTGGGTCACACGAGGTACACATTGTTATACTAACGTTACCTGGAGAATATCTGCGTATCCGCGGTGGCGGACATCAGTATCAGCTTGAGGTCCTTACACCGCGGGAGGGCGTCCCTTAGAGTTATGAGGAGGAGGTCAGTATGTGGGTCACACGAGGTACACATTGTTATACTAACGTTACCTGGAGAATATCTGCGTATCCGCGGTGGCGGACATCAGTATCAGCTTGAGGTCCTTACACCGCGGGAGGGCGTCCCTCAGAGCTATGAGGAGGAAGTCGCTGAACTTGTCACGCTCGTGGACCTCGTCCACGAATATGTGGCTCACACCTGGACAAATTATAAAAATACCTATTAAAATTTATATTCAATCAAAGATTCATTGAAATGATTGTAGTGAAATGATGAATGACAAGAAATGATTGAAAATGTAAGAAATAAATTAGGGACTTGTCCATGACTTTGGCAAGATTGTTGTCTTCCACTTGCCGACACGTAAGTTTCCATCTGACACCATCCTATGACATATTAGCTCAAGATATGTCATACGATGTCAGATGGAAACTTGCTTAACGGCATATGTTGATACATAGACTCACTGTGTTCACAGTAATATATGTTGTAGCTATGTTCATATAATAGACGGTGTAAAGTACAGACTTGCCAGCGAGCTATCGCCGCCCATCAGAGTTCTGAGCAACACTCCGTTGGTACAGTATGTGAGCATGGTCTGTGGACTCACTGTGTTCACAGTAATATATGTTGTAGCTATGTTCATATAATAGACGGTGTAAAGTACAGACTTGCCAGCGAGCTATCGCCGCCCATCAGAGTTCTGAGCAACACTCCGTTGGTACAGTATGTGAGCATGGTCTGTGGACTCACTGTGTTCACAGTAATATATGTTGTAGCTATGTTCATATAATAGACGGTGTAAAGTACAGACTTGCCAGCGAGCTATCGCCGCCCATCAGAGTTCTGAGCAACACTCCGTTGGTACAGTATGTGAGCATGGTCTGTGGACTCACTGTGTTCACAGTAATATATGTTGTAGCTATGTTCATATAATAGACGGT
Source organism: Cabera pusaria (assembly GCA_954871355.1). Lineage (NCBI taxonomy): Eukaryota > Metazoa > Arthropoda > Insecta > Lepidoptera > Geometridae > Cabera > Cabera pusaria. The sequence continues at coordinate 23,077,338 of OX940899.1, forward strand.
GTAAAGTACAGACCTGCCAGCGAGCTATCGCCGCCCATCAGAGTTCTGAGCAATACTCCGTTGGTACAGTATGTGAGCACGGTCCGTGGACTCACTCTGGATTCTAGTCTGATCTGGTAGCCTACAGCTTGGCCTATTTTTTCCATTCTTTCGTACGCCACCTGAAAGGAAATTGTATATTAGCTAGATTAAAAGTAGAGATGCACCGAGTACTCGTTTACTACTAGCCTCGGTACTCGGCAAACGGCCGAATAACTCGAACTTCAAGTAAAGACTACTCGGTAAAAATAAAATCTCCTAATTCGTGATCTTTTATGTCCACTCATTTTCATAAGTCACTCAGCACTCAGCAGTAGGTACTGAACAAAAACAATTGATAAATAAGTCAAACCTCTATTCAAAACTTATTATCTTTTAATTTTGAACGCGTGCTGTATATGATTTATAGCCAAATAACAAGAGACTGATAGACGAAGACGGGACGGCGAGAGTGCGGTCGGCGAGGAACTGCTCGCTCGCGCGCCGAACTGCATATGTTAGTATATACATAGTGCTATAAAGTAATTACGTATACACAACTGAACCGAGTAATATTCGGTACTCCGTTACTCGGTAAAACTAGTACTCGGCTCATATCTAATTAATAAAACACAATTTTCGTGGGGTTTTTACCGCTCAATTTTTATGTTTATGTAGATGAAACCGTACTCAAGCTTAATTGATAAATTAACGATCGCTAAAATTACAAACAAATATCAAGAACCTTGATGGAGCTTGACATATTGAATGCAGCGAAACCTCTCTACAGAACAAAATAAAGAAACAAATACAACAAAATAAAACTGGCCAAGTGCGAGTCAGATTTTTGTCCCGCACACGGAGGGTTCCGATCCGATACGAATTTCCGAACGCCACGAACTTCTAACACCAACTAAGTAAATATTAACACAAAGGTAATTAATATAAATAATTAAATATCAGGAAGACCGAGTGTTCATACGACTAACTTTCTACTGATTCTAGCCAAATGAAGCTCTTTAAGTACTAAAATTGAAGATATATTATTCAATACTGTACACTAAATTTTTTTTTTCTGCAAATAATCCTTAACGTAAACAAATCGACCGAGGCCCACAAGTTTAACAAATGAAACGCTTGCGCGTGCTAATTTTTTCTGTGCTGCCATCTAGCTGCGTCGAGGTGAATTAATTTCGTATCGTATCGTATCGTAAAAAACACGTTTTTTGTTTTAAACCCTTTAATATTTAACTTTGTTCTGTTCTTAGTATTTGTTGTTATAGCGGCAACAGAAATACATCTGTGAAAATTTCAACCGTATAACTATCACGGTTCATAAGATACAGCCTGGTGACTGACGGACAGACAGACAGACAGACAGACAGAAGGACAGCGGAGTCTCAGTAATAGGGTTCTGTTGGTACCCTTTGGGTTCGGAACCCTAAAAAATTGATAATTTATCAATATGAATTTCCCTTCACAACATGATTTGCAAAAATTGACAATTTTATGTCAATAGTCTCAAATTTACTTCCAAAAATACTAAGTAGGGAGTGCTTCAAAGCAAAACACGCATCAAAACAGCACCACCCCATTTAGAATACTAGTAAGAATGCAGTAATCTATGACTACTACTGTGTATGTAATGTACATACCCTCTCAGCGACGGACACAGCAGATATCCTCCTCGGCTGTGTGCAGTAGATGCGAGCTGGTTGTTTATGTTCCTGGCAGTAGTCTAACACTAGTTGCGGCAGTTGCGTTGTCTTGCCACAACCTGTCGCTCCTGCTACTATGATCACCTGCAAGAAATAGTACGGGATATTATATTGAAGTGGCAGTGGCTGACAGTTCTATTGATTAACTATTTTCAAATTTCTCTCTAACACTAATGCCAGGTCTCCATCAAGTCAACAGGAGTGAACGAATAGTGAATGGAAGTATATGCATCTTATTAGAGGCGTATAGCTCCATCTCCCTCAATTCATTTTTTTAAATATCATATAGGCTAGCGTTTGACCTCTATCTCACCTGTTGGTAAGTGATTTTTAAGTTTAGTAAGTGATGATGCAGTCGAAGATGGTAAGCACGCTAGGCCTAGAATGGGAATTGTTCATTGTTCGCTGTGAGGCCATTTGATTGGTTAATTCAGGCCTTGTTATCGATCAAGTGGCGCCCTTCTGTCCTAGGAACGCATTGGATCATTGCTTGAGATTCTGAGCCAAGTGATCGTGAAGAGGTTCCAAACAAACAAATAAACAAACTGACTCTTGCATTTATAGTATTGGTTTTGATTTTGCCACCTGGAGACCTTAGAGAATGAACATCTGTATGTGTCAAGGTAAAAGCCACAGTGCAGTGAAGTGCAAAATTATGACAATTATGAGCTTTATACAAAAACAATGTTATACAGGAAGGTACACAGGTATATGAGCATCAGAAGCTTACTCATCATGATCATCAGACCATTACACTATCAGGAATTAAAAGATAAGTTCTTTAAGACACAGACAGGCCCATCTTTCCCCACAGTTGCCAGAATAATACAGTTTTCCCAAGTATGATATGCGCATCATAATCCAGTCAAAATAGACTAAATTATGATTCCAGTTTGCATTAATTCCCAACAAGGTGGATTTCTGTGCAGGCCTTGGATGCGTCATTACAAATGACATGTCAAAAGTCCCCATCGATCCCGATTGTGCGTTGTTAAAAAACAACGCACAATCGGGACAACGCAAAATAAAAATTCGAGGTCAAAGGTCACAAATTTGCGTTTTTCGCAATTTTCCGAAAAACGGTAAGTTTTATCACAAAGGACCGTAGACAAAATTGTAGACCATAAAATTATCTATAAAAATTGTATCAATACTTTTTTTCCTACGAGCCACCGTTTCAGAGATATAGAAGAAGAAGAAGAAAATCGTTTATTTGGCAAAAACTCACATGATAACAAATTCAAAAACACTAAATATTATAATAATGTAAACATACAAAAAACAAGAACATAAAACAGATAAAAATGAGGTGAGGTGCCAAAATGAATACATGGAACTGAAACAAAAAAAAATTTGTTCAAACCTATACGTGCTGGGTGTCTGTGGATAGGTCTTTAAAAATGACATTGAGGTTCCTAAAATTATTTTTTCTCAAAGTCAATCATTTAAAAGATAGGCGCGTCTAAAGTGGTATAATGTGTGTCCCCCTCCGCCCTTTAACTTTTAAAGTAAGGGAATGAAAAATCTAGAAAAAATATATTCTGTAGATCTCAATAAAAACTTTCAACGAAAATTGGTTTGAACGAGATACAGTCAGCAGTTTTTGAGATACAGCGACCGCAAATATAACTTGGTTTTTCATACAAACACTATGAAAAACAAAGTTATTTTTGTAGTTGCGAATATCATACATCATATATACGTGGCGTACTCTTTCATTTCATTCATCATTAAGACGATAACAACTTTTATAACTTTTTGAATCGTTATATCTCAGAAACGGTGGCTCGTAGAAAAAAAAAGTATTGATAAATTTTTTATAGATAATTTTGTGATCTACAATTTTCTCACAGGTACTTTTATGATAAAACTTACCGTTTTTCTGAAAATCGCGAAAACCGCAAATTTGTGACCTTTGACCTCGAATAAAAAACAACGCACAAGCGGGATCGATGGGGACTTTTGACATATCATTTGTAATGACGTATTCAAGGCCTGCACAAAAATCCAGCTTGTTGGGAATTAATGCAAACTGTAATGTACATTTTGACTGGACTATCAGACTGAATTTACGACCTAGGTGTTACTGGTACATAATAAAGTCAGTTTCAGCAGCCAGTTTTAGACGTTTATCATCATATCTCTGGAGATACTTATCAGATCTTAATGAAATTAAAACGGAAACACCTCGAAAATGTACCCTACCAATGAAAAAAGACACATTCGAATCGGTTCACAATTGACGGAGTAATCGCGTAACATACATACAACAAAAATCTTACTTTTATATATTTTCAACCGACTTCCACAAAAAGAAGGAGGTTCTCAATACGTCTGTTTTTTTTATATTTTTTTTTGTGTGTATATTACGCGATTACTCCGTTAATTGTGAACCGATTCGAATGATTCTTTTTGTAATCGGTAGGGTACGTTTCAGAGGTGGTCCCATTGTAATTTCATCGAGATCTGATAAGTATCTCCAGAGATATGACGATAAACGTCTCAAATTTGCTACTGAAATAGACTCGCGGGGCATTGAAGTCGGTTGTTTTAGTTTTTAAACTATCTTTATCTAATATTTTTTGTAAGTCGGTTGATAAAATAATGACCTGATTGTGAGTGACAGCATTGATGAGGTCTTGTCTCTGTTCATACACGGGCAGCTTCTCTCTAAACTTCACCAGCTCCGGGTTGTAGCTTGTGTTTGGCACCTGCAAACATTTGTTTTTAATTTATTTCATTTAAAAAATACACGTAATATAAATTGACTGCGCAAAACGGACCTGATGAAACTGACCTAGAATGGAGTTTGTGCCTTTCTTTTGATGATGACTTAGATATAAATATATACCATACATATAAAATAGAACATATAATATAGCACTAGCAGATTGTTAGACAAGGACACACTCCCACCTGGGTGCCTTTCGTTTGGGCCGTTTTGTTGTACAAAGCAATTACAACCTTATTGTTGGAGCATACGGATTAAATTGAATTTGTCAAAACATCTGCAGTGCACGATGCTTTTATATTACGTCTATGATTTTAAGCTTACTAGCCATTTGAGTAGCACATTACTAATATTCTTGTTAACTCCTCCGACTAAGCTTAATATGCTTGTGTCTGGAGTAGGTTTACGTCAATAGTGTAATGGGTGGGATCGAACTCACGACCTCTTGATCGCTAGGCCGACGCCTTAGCCATTGGGCTATTGCCACTTAAATTTAGTTCTAATATTTTATTGTTTATAGAAATAGTACTACTTTAACTGTAATCTGACATATCAAATAATCTGCAGTGTTTGTATTTGTAATAGGATAATGGAATTTAGTAAAGGACAATGTCCACTTGGTAAGCCAGGACACTATTTTACTTAGACTTGTATTTTATTGTGCTATGTTTGACGGCTTGTCATTAACGATACGTTACTTTGGCAAATGGCGATGATGTAAAAGACCGCGGTTTCAATTGAAAATGCTGAGAAAACCGACAGCGGTGACGTCATCAAAGTTCGTCCGTTTTCGCGCGATTTTATAAAGTATGAATTTAAAGCAGAATTTTTAGAATTCCGTACCCAAAGAGTACCTAAGGTACCCTATTACTGAGGCTTCGCTGTCCTTCCGTCCGTCCGCCTTTCACAGGGCTGTATCTGCTTAACTGTAATGGGTAGATACTTGAAATTTTCACGAAGTATGTATTACTATGGGGGATTTAACAACAAATACTAAAAACTTAATAAAATTAAATATTAAAGAGGGTCCCCATACAAGTAACGTGTTTTTTCGGCGTCTTTTGCTTGAACTTATGAACCATACCATAATAGATAGAGACTTGAAATGTTGACAAAGTATGTATTACTATGGCTGCTGTAACAACAAATACTAAAAACAGAATAAAGTTAAAACTAAAAGGGGTCCCCCATACAATAAACTTATATTTACGGTAATTTTGGACATGAGCCTGGCACATACATGTGTTTCTTTAAAATGGAAGTAAAAATAAAAATAATGCTTCCTTGTTAGTGACATTCCAAAGTGTCATGAACCTTACATATTTTAGAAAGCTCTCAGGTTCTAATAAAGTGAATGATATAAATTAGTTGTACGCCACAGCTTCAACCGCATTGTCCTATACAACTCTATTGGCTATCCTAGGACAAATTTTCAGTTTCTGTTTAGTTCTGGACAGCAGAAAAAAAATTGATTGTCGTATTTATAATTTTCGTGGAATTGCAGATTTGATGTAAACATCACTTACATTGGTTTTCCATACAAACATGTCAGGCTTGAAATCAGAAAAAAACTTTAGTTTCGCCTCATATATAACTTAAATATAGAATACTAGACAATTATATTCTACAAGGAGAATTTTCATAATGTCAGTATTGATTGAATGTTCATTAAAAGTAATGTAGGGTACTTTGACACAGTCTTTATTATATATTACCATTATTGTTAAACCGAACCTCACATTTTGATTTTAAAATTATCGTGAATTTGTAACATTATTATTGTTATATACCGCGAACATCGCGATCTCACCGCGTGACCTCACTCCCGAGGAAGAGCGACTGACTCGCTCGAAACCTAGGTCGTGAAAATTCAACTAAAGGTACGTGAAGTACAGCCGGTATATAACAATAATAACGAACTTCACATGCTGTATGAGTTATTTTATGTAGAAAGTTTGAGGTGTTCATATCTATATCTCTGGAGATAATCATCAGATTATGATACATTATATAATGTGTCGTAAAATCAATTTTAGAACTTCTTTTTATGAAGTCTAGCATTTGACCACCATCTTGCCTGATGGTAAGTGATGATGTGGTTGAAGATGTTGAACATGCTGGCTCTAGAATACTCTGACTCTCAAGGGCTGCGTGCTGCCAGAACATTGTAAGGTTACGACGACAGATTTTCTCCTTGATGGTGGAACTACTTTTTGGTAGCAAGTAAAAATAATGCTGTCTAATGCGGGTAAGTTTTTACCTTCTTCTACAATGGCTACATAATTTTATACCATTACATACTTTACAGCTTAAAGGTGTTTTATTTAGATAAGCACTTAATTATGTTTGTTATGTTTATTTATTGCATATCTCAAGCAGTTATTAGAGTTAAGTTTATACCTGAGCAACTCCATTGTTCAACTGTCCCAGTGCTTTATGAGCCAGCTGGGGGCTCCGCTCTTTCTCTGGACAGCTGCTGAGGTCATCCTTCTCCTTGGTAGTGATGGGGAATGCATTAATCAGCTCCGTGATGCTGCATCGCATGTTGGAGTCCAAGATCAACTTGGCATCGTTCTGGATGATGGTGGAGCCAATGCGCTTGTATATTGTTAGGTAACGGTTTACACCTGCAAAATAAATACATTTACAATGACTGAGTTTATATATTTACACCGCACCTTACCACGCCACGCTAATCCTCCCTTCCTCCCTCCCCGTTCCACTCACTTCCCCCTCCCCTCCCTCTCCCCTCACTCCCACTTCCCTTCCCCCTTCCCTTCCCCTAAGTTACCCTCCCCTCCCTAGCTATGGAAAGAGCTATGCTCGGTGTTTCTCTGCTGGATTGAATCTGAAACAAAGTAATTCGCCAGAGAACTAAAGTGATCAACATAGATCAACGGATTAGCCAACTGAAGTGGCAGTGGGCTGGCATATCTGCCGTAGGACCTTTAACCGTTGAGGTAGACCGGTTCTATAGTGGAGACCACGAATCGGTAAACGTAGAGTAGGATGCCCTGTGACCAGATTCACAAAGCAATGGACAGTGACTGGAAACAACAAGCTGAAGATCGGGCTCAGTGGAATGACTTGGGAGATGCCTATGTCCAGCAGTGGACTGATACCGAATGATTATGATGATGATGATCACTAGGCATACAACACCTACCTGTCCTACTTTCAGTATGCCAGCTGTATTTTATTAAACAACTGTGCAGGCAGAAAAAGAACGAAAAAGAAAAAGTCACAGTTTTGGTATGGGCATTCTAATTCTAATTGGTAATGGGGGCAATAAGACCTGCACTGACGTCCCGCTCAGGGTGTATTGTGCATTTCCCCCTGCCAGCGTCTACCCTAGCCAACCTAGCTCCTTGACGAAGCGGAGCACGGCTTTAGGTTGCTGACATAACGCTTCCAATGGTGAAGGTGGTGAATTGTTTAGTAACAATGATGCAGGTGAATGTGTGTGTGTATGCCTGCTCATTTGTAAACTAGGATGTAATGATAAATCTAAAGCAGATGGTGATGATGATGATTGCAAATGTTGTTGCTGCTGCTGCGACTGGTACTCTGCATCCGGGTTCTGCTTATGCAACCCAGCTGTGATTCGTTTTGTTTTTGCATTTCATTTAAGACGGGACAATGTAAGATTACATGTTCCACGGTCTCATGTTCTGACATGCATCCTCGACAAAGAGGACTGTCTGTGGCTCCAATTTTATGAAGATGATAGTTAAGATTACAATGTCCCGTGATGAGGCCTACTATTAGGCGAAGGTCCTGCCTTTGCAATTTTAGCAGATTGTTGGTAATTTTCTTGTCTAGAGTTGGCAGAGCAACTTATCGTGTTGTTCCATAATCTTTGTTGTTCACTTTCTGCGTGACGGTGAACTTCCATCGATGACGGTCTGCATAGGTCCATTACGTTGTCGCTTAGCTGCAGTTTCGCACCTTCCTTGGCGAGTTTGTCTGCTGAGATATTGCCGGTACAGGCTGCATGGCTTCTCGTCCACTTTACCTTTACGTTTAAATTGCACTCGGTTGCCAAAGTTTGTAAGATAGCGTGGCATTTAGCCAGAACTTTTGATCTAGTTGTAGGTCTTCTTAGCGCATATATAATGGCAGCACTGTCAGTGACAAATTCTAGAGTTGCGCCTTGGTCGCCTACTATTGAGGTGGGGTTTAGTGATAAGACTGCTTGCGCAGCCAATAACAGTCCCATCGTCTCTGCCTGTAAGACGGTAATTGTCTTGTTCAGCCCTTTCGACGCTGAAAGACCCAGTTCTGACGAGTAATAACTACAACCTGCTTCCGAGTCATTTTTTGCAGCGTCAGTGTAGATTTTGTACGTAGGAAGCTGGCATTAGTCGGAGCCGACTTAGACATCTTGTCTTCCGTTAAAAGTTCGTATTTCTTGCCATCGAGGTGAGTACTCGCAATTCTGTCTGTGCCTTTGATGGCTTCTGGAACGACGTTCGTCGCCAAAGATATGATTTTGCAGTGTTGTAGATCCTGTGCCTTTCCACTGGTTCGTAGATTTTAATTCTGAGAGCGAGGCCATCGCTTCTTGCTGTATGTGCAAATGTAGCAGTGTTAGGCCCAGGATGACATTTAAAGCGTTCAACGGAGTCTTCTTCGTGCAGCCCCTGATAAGTGTGCATGCTAGTCTTTGTACCTGTTGTAGTTTGGTAATTGTAGTCAATTGATTAGTGCGCATCCACCATACCACGCATCCATATGTGAGTACTGGACGCACAATTACAGTGTATAACCACTTACAGAGCTTGGGTTTTAAACCCCAGTCTTTGCTGACTGCTCTCGTGCTCTGACATAAGATGTAATAGTTGCTTTTTTAGTAATGTGGTCTAGATGTTTGTTCCACAGAAGTTTGCTGTCCAACCATATTCCAAGATATTTTGCATCTTTGCTTAGGGTCAGCTCGGTTCCAAATAACGTCAGTAGTTTAAGTTTAGCTACCTTGGTTTTGCGCGTGAATAAGATAAGTTCCGTTTTATGTAGGTTAACTGATAGTCTGTGTTCATTGCACCAGTTTTCAACTTTACGTAGTGCCCTCTGCATTTTTTCACAGAGCATCGTTTCGAAGAGGCCGGAGACCATAATAACAAGGTCATCCGCATACCCAATCGTCATTATACCATCCCGGTTTAAGAGTTCCATCAGCTCGTTTACTACCAATACCCAGAGCAGTGGCGAAAGAACTCCACCTTGTGGGCAACCTCGTGGTATGAGGCAGCGTGCTTCGTTTGTTCCTTCTATGCAAGCAACTCTGCTTGACAGCATATTTGTAACCCATTTGTTTATTCTTTCGTTAACACCTCGTGCTGTTAATACATTTCCGATACTAGAAAAGGTTGTGTTATCAAATGCCCCTTCAATATCTATAAAGGTCACGAGACATGACTGTTTACTTTCCAGTGTCGATTCGATCTTATGCACCACATGGTGTAGGGCAGTCTCTGTCGATTTGCCAGATTGATAGGCGTGTTGATTGTTGTGAACCGGATATTCTGCTAGCGGTCCACTCTTTCGGCCTTACTAATAAAAATTTGCCTGTACATCTGTTAAACGGTTGTACAGTTGCACAGTGAATGAGCGCTAAACACGCGTCAATCCATTGTTTGACTAATAAATGTTGAATATAGACATAGACGTTTAACTCTTTTTTCATAAAGTTTACTAATTATTAATATTAGTCATGAAATTTTGTTTTAGGAATGCAATATTAATCTAACTACGTTGTTTTTAGAACTTTTTGTTGAAATTTGTTGATATAATGGAAAATATTTTCTTTTAGTAGGAGTGAAAGACTTAAACCAAATTTTTGAACGAAACATTCAAATTGACTGTTGTCCTCTGTCTACGCTGTTGACATTGTATCCATGATTGTAGCCATGTTTGAATAAATTGTCAATTTCCAAAGAGAATGTAATCACTGCGTTTAGTTTGTTCCACATAGCTTTTCGTAAACCTGTAATTTGTATTTCAAATGGAAAATCTGAATTGTTCAAAAGAATGGATCTGCATGGTCTTCATAATGTTTTCGATTTTTTTATTTGTCTCCTCTCTATCTCCCAATGGTCAAATATGTCGAAATAATTTATGTATATCCATTTCAATGAGAACAAATCTAACACATACAAACGATCCTCAAATAACAACATACTTTTTGAAGTTTGAAGAATCAAAACGTTTATTCACAGAATACTAGATACAGATTCAATAATAGTTACTGTGTCTAGACATGATTTCGATCAGCTGATAATGGAGAAATCCGCCATTTTAATCCTTTACACACTCGCTAAACTAGGGTCCCAGGCTGTTTAAGAAATGATTAGCCTCCTTTGATAATGGCACATCTGTATACCAACTTTATCCAACGCTTACGTCAAAAATATTTTTATTGGTCAGCTTTTGTGGTATACAACGTGTATACAGAGTGAAAAAAACTTTATTAGTAAGGCCGTTTATGTATTTGTCGCGTAAACGCTCCATGGTTTTTAACAGAAATGAGCTTAAGCTTATGTATGGTATGGGCATATTGAACCAGAAAAGTTTTGCTGAAGTTTATTTTTAATATCATTGTCCTATCATGCTCCGATTTGCATAACTCATTGTTGTTTCAAAATGATATATTTAAAGAAAAGTATTAAAAGCTATTATTAAGCTTAGCCCTTAAAAAAAGAAGTCAAATTCAGATAAGATATAAATTTTCAGTAATATTGAATGAACTCCTGAAGAGCCAACAGCTTTGCAGGTAACAATATTAATTCCAAGTGTAGTGTTTTTAAATGTAAGCTTGTACAATATGTATTTATAAGTATAAATTCATCTTAAAAGTTACAAATTGTAATGTAAAAGTCTATTAGAATAGGTGGTCTGTATTTATTAATAGTATTACACAATATGTTTTAACACATTGGGCCTGCCGCGTAAGATTTGAGTAAATATAAGTAAGACTTAAATTGATAGTATTATGCATTGTTAGCTTATTCAAAAGATGTTCAATAAGATCTGGCAAGGTAAGACTGATGCATAAAATTTTACCTTTCCCGCGCGATTTCGACTTCAGACCCAGCTTGGCGACTGTTTCGTGGATAAAGCCCCTTTCTTGCGCAGACAAGAACGTAGGGAATTTCAGCTCAGTCTCGTTTTCATCACTTAGAAATTTATCCAACTGAATCTTCAAAGCGATGCTGACTGACTCCGCTATGGGGAAATGCTTGTTGCCATGCCTTTTTCCCTTTTTAGAACTCATAATTAGTCTTTTATACAACACAAAACTGCATAGTAGTCAAATAATATAGATAAATGCAGTATATGTTTTGTTTTTAAAAATCAGCAAAATGTAACAAAACGCTTGATGAAAAACGAAGATCAAAGATTTTTTTTTTACTGTTTGATAGTGTAGTGACACTGACATGCTCACTGCACAGCAACAAACAAATCTGAATTAATCGATTTTGATAGCAATCGATTTTAATAACTATTATGGCCCATTTTTCACATCTCAGTTATGTCATGTAGACGTATTAGGATTGCATTAGAATCTCGCATCCTGATATAAGAGCTGGGGTTAGGGGGGGGGGTCCCCCAACCCCCCCCCACCCCTTCAACCCCCAAAGCGAGGAAATGCGTAGTTTAAAGTTAGTAAAAAAAAAACACAAAGGGGATGGCAGGGTCTATTCGCTCGCTTCGCTCGCTCACTCGACCCCGTCGAGTCGACAGCCATCTATGAATCTTCATAGATGGCGCTATCGTGTTTACCTTAATCTCGGAATCTGAATCTGAATCTCAGAAACGGCTCCAAAATAAAATGTTATATACAGGGGATTTCGGGGACAATAAATCTATCTAGCTAGGATTCGTTTTCAGAAAATGTTGTTTTATTCGTGTTTTCAATAATCAACTTTATCGATAATCAACTTAAAATATGACTCTTCTCGATATCTATTGGCGAGTAGAAGAAGTAACTTTAGTGTTATTTTACTTGATGGTGTTAGAAGTTCGTTAGATATTCTTTAGATGGCGTTCGGAACCCTTCGTGTGCGGGACATAAGTCTGACTCGCACTTGGCCAGTTTTATTTATATCGATGCGTAAATGTATATTATCTATATGGCTAAGGTGTAAATCGCGATGTAGAGACGGCGTAAGGCGTGGGCGGTGTGGACCACCACCCACGGCCTCGCGGTGAAAAGGACCTCCCTTCTAACAGCCGAAAATAAATTTAAAAAGTATGGAAAATCTAAAAGAACACGCCACAAGATTTTTATTGTAATAAATAGATTAGAATTAATTCTCGACTTAAAGATATTCCGAACTCTTCAGCGCAAGAAATGAACGTGAATGAAATGATCGATATTTCTGATAACTGTTTAATATCAAGTGATTTTTTATTCCCTTATGCTTGCACTATCAGTGGGCCTCGTGAAATGTACCTTGTATGTACGTACACATTAAGTTTAGGTCTTGCGCCGCCACTGTCGCGATGGCAAGCTGTGGTGGCGCCAGCGTTATGTTAGTGAAGTTATTAGTTTCTCCTAATTTTTTTCTGAGGAACTCGTGGAGATTTCTAGATAAAACTTATATCAAATACTTGGGTTTATGGTAATTTTCAGCTGTGAAAAATTAAAGTTGTATAAGGGAAGTGGTCAAATGATATGACTGTTTATGTCGCATATCATGTTTTCGCATATTTTGCGATTTCACACAAGAATTAAAACCTTTATGGTATTTCCCGTTTACCTAGAATTATGAAATTTGGCAAGAAGTATATCTTGGCCGGTCTTGTTTTCATTATTTACTTGTTTTCATATATAGCAATGCATACAATACTTATATCGAATCTGTACAATTATATCGATTAAAATAGATCGATATCCTGTCGAAATCCCTAAAGAAAATGAGGTGACAATCACGAATATGTCAAACGTCAGTCAAGTCATTCGTGTTAAGCACTGAACACACTGCCGCGGTCTGCGGTCCATCTGCGGTTATTCCAGGGTCAGCTGTGATGTAAGCGCACTCTGGCGTGTGGACAATCTCATTGTTTTTTACACGTCTAAGCTGACCCTGGCATGACCGTAGATGGACCGCAGACCGCGGCAGTGTGTCTGGTGCTTTAGCTAATAATCACAGTTGGCAGCATTGATAAACCGTCATTGTCAATCAGTTGATCAATGACATCTCAATACATATCACAATTATAGTGCATAGAGTAATTATAGGGCTGCGTTCACGACCTACACTCGGAGTACACCCAAACGCTCCAACCCAGTTCACGACCTCAGAGCGTCACATTCGCTAAACGAGTTAGAGTTTGGTTGCACAGGTTGCAACCTGTGCAACCAAACGCTCTAACCTCTCTAACGTGAACGCAGCCCAGGTCGTGAACGGAGCCTAGTGATTTGATTACTGATTGATTAGTTATCTGTGGTCATTTCATTTCCTATTAACAAAATGTGCTACACGTGAAAACAGTGATTTTTGTAAAACCATTGTTTTTGTTGTGAAATTCGTACCATAATACTGTAAAATTCAGTAATAATGACATCTAAAAATATAGAAAATTTAGTTGTGGACACCACAGCATTCATAAAGGCGGGTAACCTTCAAAATATCGCCGAAAATGTATACACCATACAAGAGGTGATCGACGAGATTACAAACGACATACAACGGAGGAAGCTCGTGGTGCTGCCTTACGACTTAATCGTGAAGGATGTGTTCATAGAGAATATTAAATTCGTCGCAGAGTTCGCAAAGAAAACCGGAGATTACACGAGTCTCTCGGCTACAGACATCAAAGTTATGGCCCTCACATACCAGCTCGAGAAGGAAAAACTTGGAACTGATCATCTGAAAACTGAACCGACAATGCAGAAAACTGTTAAAGTGACCGGACTCTCAGGTTTCGACTTGCACCCTGAACCTGAAACAAACAAATCAACCTCAGGTTTTAATCAAGAAACAGGAGAAACTGTAATTGAATCAGTTATACAACCACCAAATGCCAGTAGAGACCAACTTGCAGTAACACAAACAAATACTAACGAACTAGATAATGAAGTAGGATACAACGTCAATCAAAGTGATGATGACAAATTAGCCAGAGATATAGCAGAGCAAATAGAACATATGGATTTAAAAGATAATGAAGTTGACAATGTTATCATCAAAGTATCCAAGGAAGAATGTACAGAATCTGAAGAGGACTCGGAGAGTGATGACAGTGATGGAGGAGAATGGATCACTCCGGGTAACTTAGCAGCTAAAAAGAAAGAGCTAGAACTGGGAGAGTTTGAAGAGAAAGCAGTCAAAGTAGCCTGCATCACATCAGATTTTGCCATGCAAAATGTAATGAAGCAAATCGGTCTTAACGTAACATCTATAGATGGTAGAATAATAAGACAGCTGAGAACTTTCATTTTTCGTTGTACAACATGCTTTAAAACCACCAGTGTAATGACCAAACTCTTCTGCCCCAAGTGTGGTCACTCAACACTCAAGAAAGTTGCAGTCAGTATAGACGAGGAGGGCAATCAACACATTCATATCAATGGTCGAAAGCCATTGACAGCTAGAGGAAAGAGGTTCAGCTTACCCACACCTAGAGGTGGGCAACATTTCCAGTATCCCATTTTGAGTGAAGACCAGCACATTCACAAAAGGTTTGCCACGAAGCAGGCGAGAAATAAAACAAATGCTATGGACCCTGATTACGATGCTGGATTTTCACCATTTGTAATGAAAGATGTAAACTCAAAATCTGCAGTATTGGGAGTACGAGCCAACAAACAGGACATCAAATACTGGATGAAAAACTTCTCTAAAGGAAAGAAATAAGAGCTACTATGTAAAATAAATTTATTTACTTATAATTAAATATTTAAACACAATTGTTGTGTTTACATGACCTTAACTTTATAATAACACAACACTATTTATTGCTCGCTTTTTGCGAGTTTTTCTGCAACAAACTTAAAGACAGATTCTATACAGGAGCATGATGTCATTTCATGCTTTTGATTACCTGGAACAAAAAAAAATTCTTTAAAAAATTATGCACTTTACTAAATTAATGTATTTGTGTTGTTATTTATGAAATCTGCAGCATTAAAAATATTTTTTTTACTGAAATAAAAGGAGTATCAGATAATTATTTTTTACTTACCAGCTGAAACTCTGGTGATATCAAATTCTGGCGTTTTCATTGGCGCATCTAAGGGTTCTGAACTTGATATCCAATTTTTGGCAACCTGCCAACAAAAATGATAACACTTAGTTTCCTGTGACTTCAGCAACTTTGGCTGGCAGGATGGTATTGGTGACTCAAACTACACACTGGACAAAGATATGTCACCAATTGGTTCACTGAGTTTCAACATGATGTGCAGTGTCAACCAGCTTGAAAGATAATTTGTGAAAGTTGCTCGTAAATAATTTGCTCTAGTTGGCCTGTGATGAGGCTAATTTTTAGGGTTCCGAACCCAAAGGGTACCAACGGAACCCTATTACTGAGACTCCGCTGTCCGTCTGTCTGTCTGTCTGTCTGTCTGTCTGTCCGTCTGTCACCAGGCTGTATCTCATGAACCGTGATAGTTAGATGGTTGAAATTTTCACAGATGATGTATTTCTGTTGCCGCTATAACAACAAATACTAAAAACAGAACCAAGTTAAAAATTAAAGAATGGTTTAAAAAAAGTTTTTTACGATAGTGCAGCGCCACCTATCTAGTTGCTAAGGTGGCGCTATCGTCTTTACCTTAATCTGAATCTCGGAAGCGGCTCCAACAATTGAATTAACTGTAGTATACCTACAGGGGATTTCGGGGGCGATAAATCGATCTAGCTAGGAGTAATTTTCAGAAAATGTTGTTTTATTCTTGTTTTCAATAATCAACTTTATTGATAATCAACTTAAAATATGACTCTTCCCGACATCTATTGGCGAGTAGAAGTACTGTATCAGTAAAGCAGTTACTTGCTCTCAATTAAAAAAAATTGTATTATTATTCGTCAATAGATGTCGGGAAGAGTCATATTTGTCTGTTTAAGTGGCAAAAAATACCGAGCAAAGCTTGGTCAACCAGATATTTAATAATATTAATTACTACAATTACTATTACCACTATTACTATTACTACTATGTAATACTATTCTACCTTTGTGTTAACGTTTACTTATTTGGTGTTAGAAGTTCGTTAGAAATTCGATAGATGGCGTTTGGAACCCTCCGTGTGCGGGACAAAGTCTGACTCCCACTTGGCCAGTTTTATTGTCTTCCATTTCAGACCACATCATCATTTAACACATTGCCTGCTGAAAACGTTTCAAACGTTTTTTCGTAACGTTATACAAGTGCTCTTTATTGCGTCACATATGGTGTGAGAGCGAAATTTACGTTACGGCAATGCAGTGCCACACAGACGGTGTGTGTGGTGCGGCACTACTACAGTACAGCTCACACACTACTTGTGCATTTCTCAGTAGTAATTAAATTAGTACAACACGCCTGGCGTGTAATCCCCACAGCTGTATCGGCAATCTTCTCACAACTGGTGTCTGTGCATCGCACTGCTGTTGATTTTTAGTTATGATCTGACGCCAGTGCTACGAAACACAGACGTCGTGTGTAGATTCGCATAGCTGGAACGTTGCGAAAATGGTGCCGCAGGCAAAGTGTTGACATCAGGTGAGATAGTATTCAAGTCCTTGTCCGTAAGATATAAAAAAGTTGCTGGGCACCTATACCATCTAATTCTAACCACACCTAGGCACTACCTACAGCTTAGTTATACTACACTACTACTAGATAAAGTTAGAAATTAAGTAGCTTATTATCTCACGTATTAGGTTAAAAATGTGATATATTTACCTGTTTCATATAGTCAGTCATTTTAATATTCGAGTAACTGTGTACAGAGTCTGTTAAAGCTATCGCCTTGACTCTAGACTCAAATTCTTTTCTAAATTTATCAGCCAAAGAAACGGTCACTACTCCTCCATAACTGTGTGCTACAATGATAACATTTGGTGCTTTTGTTTTTGAGACGTATGTGTCCCAAACGTATTGTGCATGTTCCTCTGCTGTGCTACTGTTTTTGATCTTCTTTCCGTCAGGCAAGCAGTTATCATTAGTATTGAGCACCATGACTCCATAACCTTTGGCTATAGCTTTTTTGATGTAAGGGATTTGTGTGCCCATATCAAGACTTTCGTTAAGAATGAGTCTGCAAATAAGATGAAAGTTAAAACCAGTGTTGTTGCAATAGTCAATAGTTTTGCTATCGATAGTTCACCTTGAAAAATAAACTGGCCAAGTGCAAGTCGGACTCGCACACGTAGGGTTCCGTACCACACTACAGTATTTTATAAGATCGAGCAAAAAATACCACTATCATTTTTTGCCAGCAAAAAATAAAAATTAATAAACATTTTATTTCTTATAACGCCATCTAACGTATAACAAAGGTGTTAGGGATCGACATTTCAATATGACTCCATCTATGGGACGTTTACCTAACTAAGCGTTCATAGATGGCGTGAAATGCCGAAAAAAACACGTGTCTTGTATGGGGACCTTCTATTATTTTTAATTTTATTCTGTTTTTAGTATTTGTTGTTATAGCGGCAACAGAAATACATCATCTGTGCAAATTTCAACTGTCTAACTATCACAGTTCATGAGATACAGCCTGGTGACAGACAGACAGACAGACGGACAGCGGAGTCTCAGTAATAGGGTTCCGTTGGTACCCTTTGGGTTCGGAACCCTAATAGTCGATAGTGCTATCAAAAATATCAAAATGCTGTAATACTATCGATAGTATCTATAGAGAAAATTAGGCGATACTATTGAACTTTGTTAATAATATCAAAATATGATACTATCGATAGACCTATCGACGCCTTACGATAGTATTGGTTTAGTAACTATCGACATATTTTCGATACTATTGACTGGGAATAAAATGACACCTGGTCGGTAACACAGGGACAGAAATATACAACATGTTGAATGTTTACGAAAGTATATTACACCCGAATATTACACGGTAGCATGAGATATATTGTCATCAAGCAATACTATCGATAGGGCACAACTATTGGTACGATCAAAATTAATTCTATCGACACTATTGAAAGTTTTTGTAGTGATACTATGGATACTATTGATCTTGAGCAATAGTATTACTTATTTTTAACAATCGATAGTATCATCAAGGGTCGATAGTTTCGATGGGGCTATGTATGTATGTAGTATTTCAAGGTCACTAGACTATCGCTATCACAACATCAGTTAAAACTTGAGGTATAAACTATGCGAATGTATTCTCATTTTAAAAATGTATACTTGTTGATAGTAGTGTTAACTTACGATCTAGCCCACTGTCCAGCTCGGACTGCTCCTGAACCATGAATTAATATCATCAACGTTTCTTTTTTATCATAATCTTTGGACACAAATATAAAAGTGCCTTGTTTAGCATCTTTCGGTACCAGCAGCTTCGATAATTTTGTTTCGGTTTCTAGAAGATGATAGACATAGTCCGTTACAGCATCTCCGAGTTTTTCATAATGTGCCTGGCAGTCCTGGTGCTTGTCACTCACGTTGAATTGAAATGGCTCATCGCCTGGCTGGCCGTCTTTGTTTATTTTACGTAGCTGGCCATCTGTTTTAAATAAAAGTCTTCTAAATTAATTCTATACTATTCACTGCTAAAGAAACCTTATCACGTGATTGTCTGGACCAGATGTATTCTTTCAAAGTGTAAAGTAAACAAGTGTCAGTAATTTGCACTATAGGCACTTTTCATGGGTAGATCTCATGAATAATATTTTATTCGAAACTGATAGTTCTGCGGATTTGTTGTATAAACAAATATATTTATAGAACTGCATTATCTCCGGGTACCGACCCGGAGCTACTTGATTTAAAAGACGCGAATGTACTAGCTTATTCCATTACTTACCGGAATTGAATGCATAGCCAAGTTCTTTCATGGTTTTAGTAGAGGTCATTTTAATTTCTTTGACTTCACTATGTTTATTAGCAGAAAATTGCAATTGTTTACATGAGGCGGGTTCGCGGCTTCGTCGAAATGAACCGATCAATTTTCGAAACATAGAAGGATAAATCTAAATGGAGAGAAACGAACAGCATGGGTGACTAGGTAAGTAAATAAATCAGATAATTCACAGTGTAGCATAAGAAATAACAAGCCTGGAATAAATTAAATAATTCGTTCAATTCTTTTATTTACTGAGAAAAATGTTTTTTTTTATCCACAGCAAAGAGAATATAAATAATATCCACAGAACAGCCTAGCCTAGCCCACTTTACTTCACAGGTTACTATATGTCAAAATCATAGAGAAAGTATATAATACTGTGGAGAGAACATTACCGTATGCGAATGAAACAGCTATAGAGATATAACCCGACTAAAACGATGAACACGTGATACATATGCCAGCTATAAGATAAATGAACACTACTTAATTAGGTCGGGTCATACAAAAAACTTTAAAGCTAGCCCTATTTCTAATAGTTACTGCTCTGAAATACATACCAGAAGACTATATAGCAACAATATTTACTAAATTTATAAAGATATAATTGCATCAACACGCTTACTTACCGGTGAAAGGTTATTCTTTCATCGTAACGGTCAGGACGGTTTTTACACTCTTTTACACAGCAACGCCCCATGAATAACCGTAATATTTCTACAAAAATGGAACTTTGCCAGAAAAATAGCGTTTTATCACAGAAATATTGAAAACTTCCCGTAAACGCAGTCAAAACACTATTAGGAATAAATCGACTTTTATAGTTTTGTGTGGATTGACACGTTGTGTTATTAAGCCAGTATCATGTCCTGTTCAAATCATTTAAATGTTCACATCCTTTACTTTCTTCATAAAGAACTATCAATCTACCCTTATCTTAGAACTGCTCTCCGCCTAAACCAGGTTATCCCAGCTAGACAAAATACAATTTCTGTTTACATCCACGCTAACGCAAGCTTAAAATGTACGGAATGACATTTGTTCCCGCAACAATGATGTAATTCCCATAAATTTTGAAGTTGCGTTAGCGTGAATGGAAACAGTAATTGGATTTTGTCTAGGGGGGCAGGCAAGCTTGGGAATCTCAGCTTGCATTGACTTAGATCACTAAATGTGTAGCAAACTAGTATTAAGGTATGTACAGACTATGTAACATAACATGTTATTTAACGTGTTTCAGATAATGTGGACACGGACTGTCATAAAACATGTTATAATATCATGGTTTATAACATTCCGTGTCTACATTATCTGAAACATGTTAAATAACAATGTTATGTTACATAGTCTGTACGCACCCATCAGTGATCATACTGCAAACACTGCTGGATTGTACATATTATTTAGTACCAATTATAAAACGCTAACCAGTTTTAGTTTAGGCTACTCCTGGCATACCTACATTCTGATATCAAATACAGAATAACTCTATTATTATATCAGAACATAGGTTTTTATTGAGGTTAATTAATAAAAGCTTGTCAATAGTGCAGGCTCACTAATATCTATATATATATATAGGATAGGATATAACATGAAATTTTAAAGACTCTTGAGCCTCAGCTGTAGTATTGTTATCTATACTGCGGCTCAGCTCAGGTTTCAACACAAAATGTAAAAAATTGTTCAGTGGGTTTTTAACCTTTTGAGCATCACGCTACAAACACACTCCCGTGCCCTATATGCCAAGTGGTACGATTTTGTATTCTATAGATGACGCTGGCATACATGGCCGACTACTATTTAAAAGTAGTAATGAAATAAAATTTCCAAAAGTCACAAAGAAAGTACCTGTATTACAACTTTTACTTACTGAAATAGTCACACACACATTACCTCACGGCCTGACTTGTTTGCAAAAGAGATGCAGTTATACACACTGTATAGCTCCATATATTTTGCAAATTAAAGCAAGTGAGGCACCCTCTTTACTCTAATCATTGTACCAATCTAAGAACAAAAGGCTGAATGACATAACAAGTAGAAAGAAGAGCACATAGACTCGTAGACCGGCATTTCTCTGGATAGCTTGTTTGATTTGTTCGTTAGCATCTTTTACATTTTCTGTTGCACCAACAACTGTGTATGATATTCTGTCGATGTCTTGCTCTTGTTGCAGTACCTGGAAATGTAATAAGTCAGCGTATAATTTGTTTTATAATACTAATACTTCATAGATCATGTAGTTCATATTGAATTGAAAATCTCTAAAAGATAAATAAACTAAATGAAGGCAATTTCTCTTGTTTTAATATAGTTTAGAATAATGTTGTTTCTCGTAATTATATTTAAGCATACATTAAATTGGTATAAAGTTATTAGGCATATTTTTCTTGCCATAATTACTGTTAACATAAACATTTCTAGCATAACAGCATAAGTTAACATAAATATTCTAAAGAATAATATTATACACATAACCACAATTGGGCATAATTGTTTAGGTTCATATATCAATAAATATGAATTTAAACGTTATGCCTAAGAAAATTAGGAATAAAAAATTATGCGAATCAAAGGGATCCCAAGTACAACACCCCGGGTACTAATGAAGTGTTGATAATATAGTGAAATCTGGATAAAGTGACCTAATTATATGACTCAGTGATATGCATCCAGCATATGCAAAGCTGGATGCATAATAATATCACTGAGTGTGAATTTTGCAAAGAAGGTGAAGTTGTCAAATGACGATTACAAAACAAGTATCTGACCTTTTCCGTGAATATCTCCTGAAGTTCTGCAATATGTAGGACTTTACTTTCAATCTGTTTCACTTCCTCAGTCATGCTGTTCAGTTCATTGAGAAGCTGCAGATTTTCAGACTCGAACATTTGCAGTTCCTCTGCACTGAGTTGTCCTTCATCTGACAAAACTGCAACTTCGTTTTCAGACAGATCAAGCTTTGATTTACCCACATCTGGAGAGTCTAGTTCTTCCTCGGCCACCTCACTGAGTTCTTCTGTAACTGGCTCTGTTTCCAACACTTTATCATCTTTATCAAACCTCTCAGATACGAACGGGTTAGGGATGTTAGATTTAGTCTGTGGTAGCTCCAAACGCGAAAGTTTACGTATATCTAGTGCTCGTTTCACTCTCAGCGCTTTAAGTTCACTGTGTATTTTACATACAGCTTTAAGATACATGTCGATGAGATCTATCACGGCGTCCATGTACTCCCGCATCTGCGCGGACACAGCTACCTTACGATTATCATTCCTAAACTCCTTCAGTAAGTGAGAACATGTATTGATGATCCTCTGTGCCCCGATATCGATTTGATCGCGCTCTTCCTCGCTCATCTCATCTCCCCCGCTTCCAGCATTGAAAAAGCTCAGATACCTTATCCTATGTTCGAGTAGAAAATCTCGCAGGCGAGTTATTTGGGATGTTATATCCTTGGCAGATGTCGTGAAGCCGCTTTTGGATTTTGTTCTGAGAATGCGCTGTTTATCTTCGCTTATTGGACTTTGTATGCCAAAGGCTTTGTTGCGAGTTTTAACTGTTTTAATACATGCTTTAAATAGAGGTGTTATATCCATTTTGTACGCGGAATTAATTTAATTTCTATTTTCATTTACCAACAATACCAACTTACAATCACAGATTACTATATTATATGCACAGAACAGTATTACTCACGGGGAGATTAATGTGTCACTTACAATACTACATATCATAGAATAACTATACTCCTACCGGAGCTACATATTCAATGTACTCTGTGAATACTACTAAGTCAGTAGCACATACTATATGGTCAGTCTGACAGTGACGTTTGGTAAAACTGAAACTGACAATGAGATGAGACTTCCGAGATGGCACTGACTGACTCATCTGTGGCACTGACCACGGAGAATAGACAAGACTGGTAGTCATTGTCCGTGGGGGTTAGACTAAAGAGTTATATAAGTCGACGTTCCACTACCGGCCCGAAAGAGACCAACCTTGAACGGAGTTTGTTCCTTTAGTATGGATAACATATATATATATATATATATATATATATGAACAGGCAGGTTGTTAGACAAGGACACACTCCATCTAAGCAATTAGGCAATTAAAACCTTATGTTTTATGGATTGTAAAACTATGGTTTAGACTTTCGAGCATACGGATTAGATTGGATTTGTAAAAAATATCTGCTGTACACGATATTTATAATATACTAGCTATTAATGCGACTTTGTCCACGTGAAATAGTGCTTTGGGTAGAATTTTTAATTATATAGGCTAAATATTTTACGAATAAAACACGTACGTATAAATACTTTATCGTCGTCTATCTGCCCGTTTGGGTAAGCACACCTTAGTATATTTTCTCACCTACGCCGCGCTCCGAAACAAGTTAACTCCAGTTACACATTTTGTAATGACTCCTTAAATATTACATCAAGATAGCTGTAATATGTTGTCTCTTGTCGCAAACTTATAAAACATTTACATAAGCCTCAAACTTATAAAACATTACATATTTCCATACAAACTTTCATCCCCTATTGTTATTTTACACCCTTGAGGCTAAAACTTTTACAAACTTTGCTTGTCATATTTATTTACATCGATGATCGAATCAACAGCCTAAATAATAAGTTTCAAGTTTGTAGCTCACAACAGAACGCCATAACTCATTAAACTATGAAAGTAAGCATAGTAAACTATTCTCGCTGTTTTAATGTCTGTAAGTTTTCTAACTTCTCGGATAGCGTGGATTGCAGAACTTAATTTGCTCCCCATTAAATATTAAAAAAAAACTGCCTTCAAAATTATTATTAGGCAGAAAAACTACGCGAGCCCTTACAAAGTTCGGCTTTTAGCTAGTAAATTATATCGAGACAAATTCTATCCTCCTTGCTTGCCAACTTTTTGCCACACATATATCATCTGTGACTTTTATAGTAATCTGTAGTTGTTCTGTGTCTGTGGTCCAAAAGTAATCTGTGCTGTGGTCATTTAATATCTATGCTTAATCTTTTGTGCACAAACAAAATATAAAATTACGTATTTTTATCGTAACATTACTTTTCTTAGTAGATCTAAGCCAAATTTTTAGTTCTATCAGTGCAATATCTAATTAGAATCATGGGATCAACGAGTGGAAACACTCACCACAACAGACATTCTATACCTATCGATATTTTGGACGACCTTTGCAGGTTTGTTGAATGCCAATAATTGTTTTTATTAATATTTCCTCCATATTTGGCTCCTCCTGTTTGAGGTTTAGCTTAGATAAGTATTTATTTGCCTCACGGGTATACACGTACCTTAAAAGAGGCACCAAAAAGCACTTGAGCTCACTTAATTTAAAAGTAACGATGCAGGTATAATGTGGAATCGCGTTGTCTTTATGTTATATTCATCAGGGCACAGGCCATGGATAGGCTGCCACCAACATTTAGTGCTTTTCAACAGTAGGTACATAAAACGAGCATATTCATATTCAAAAGCGGCATTGACCTGGGGGTTAGAGTTTGGAACCAAACCCTGAATATTCCAACTTTGAGAATCGACTCCATAATGGAGTACGACCAAAAAAACCTCAACATTGGTTAAGGAGTTGACGAAATGTTCCTGCCGCAGTTTATTTTAAGGTCATTTTATATATATATTTTAAGGCCTATGTAGAAAGACAGTCAGCACTTTTAGCCGTTGGTCCAGGTCATCAACACACTAGTATCATGAATGCGAAAGTTTTTATGTGAATTTGTGAGTCTATTTGCTACTCAGTAATGGGAAAATGGCTAAACAGATATAAATGTAATTTTGCACTCGGGTAGATTATGATCTGGATTAGCAAAAATGCTTATTTTTAACCCGGTTGAAAATTCGAATGACACGCAGATGAAGGTGCTGGTGTAGGACTAGTGTTTGTAAAAACGTA
The DNA here is from genome assembly GCA_954871355.1 of Cabera pusaria. NCBI lineage: Eukaryota > Metazoa > Arthropoda > Insecta > Lepidoptera > Geometridae > Cabera > Cabera pusaria. The sequence continues at coordinate 23,102,780 of OX940899.1, forward strand.
AAAAAGAGTTATATTGTTTCGTGGAGTCAAGCGCGGTGAGCTGTATCTCGGGAACCAAATTAGGGAAAGGGAACAGGAATTAAATTATTAAATTTGTTTGCTGTACGAGGCAGGATTTTGATGGATTTTACTATTAGTAACACCAACATGTACCAAAATTCTGACTAAATCATTTCATTTCATTCATTTCATTTCATTTCAACCAATCCATCTACCACTATGAATTTGGTGTCATATTGCAGCTATATAAATAAGGTATTTAACCTCTTTAGCCCATTTTATCACAACTCTTGTCATTTTCCTTTAAATGGAGCAAGAAAGAAAAAACTGTACCTGTTTTCATAATTTTATAATATGTTGATGGCTGTATTTTTTAAAATATAAAATTTACTACTGTAAATTTTGTATCGTTTTGTAGGTTATTTATCAAACATGATTTGGTACTAAGAAAGTAAACTCCTCAGTCTTACCGTTTTTGTACAAAATGAAGAATAGATTTACAATATTTTTTAATACTGAATTTGTTTCGTGAAACTAATATTATTGTATCAACTTATTTGATGTTCATAATATTTTCAGTCGTTTCATAATAAACTTGCCACCTGAAGACCGTGAGAATTTGGTGCGGATCTGTTTCCAGACAGAACTGGCACATTGGTTCTATTTGGACTATTATGTGACTGATGAGAGCAACAGACTTAACCCCTGCGGTATTAGAGATTTTGCCGCACATATTTTTCAAGTAAGTTACACCTATACAGGATGTCGGGAATTTAATGTCAAATGGCTACCCAGTTACATTGTTCACATTATAAAAAAAAATATATATATATAAAAATATATATTTTTTTATAAAATTTTTTTATTTTTTATTACAATTTTTTTTCTTTTTTTACATCATATAGGCTAGCGTTTGACCATTATCTCACCTGTTGATAAGTGATAATGTGGTCAAGGATGGTACCATGCTAGGCCTAGAATGGGAACTATTTAAAAATATTATATTCTTTTTTTTTACAATTTACATTTATAACTTGTTATTATGTGAAAACCATGACAATATGTGGAACTTTATCATCATAGTATCTAAAAATGTTGTCAACAATTTTCAGTTATAAAGAAAGTTCAAAAAGTAAAACAACCGACTTTCATGCCCACAAGGCAGTTTCAGTAACGAGTTTGAAAAGTTAAAAGTCAAAGCATTAATTCAGCAAATGAAAAATTTGCACTTCACACGTCAAATAACATTAAATAGATCATATTCAATAAAAATCATCCTACTAATATTATAAATGCGAAAGTAAGTGTGTGTGTGTTAATGTTTGTTACCACGTATCTCGATAACCACTAAACCAATGTTGATGAAATTTAAAGCGTAGATAGTGTAGGTTCTAACTTAAGACATAGGCTAATATTATTTTTGAAAATCATCCCCTAAAGGGGTTAAATAGGGTGATAAAGTTTCTATGGAAAATTTTATTCCTTGGGCCGATTTACTCAAAACTCGGTTCAAATAAACCTTAAAACAAATAATGAGACATATGTTTTTCATTTTTTCAAAACCACCAATAGGAGGCTTGAAAAATGAATTTTCTTTGTAAAAATTATAAAAAAATCAGTAATATTTGTTCTCACATATTCCTTTGTCCGATTCACTCAAAACTCGGTACAAACAAACCTTAAAACAAATAATGAGACACGTGTTTTTTATTTTGTCAAATCTACCCCTAAGGTGGGTGTAAAATGATTTTGTTTGAAAAAGTCGTAGAAAATTCAGTAATGTTTGTTTCCACGTATTCCTTAGCCCGATTCACTCAAAACTCGGTACATATAATCTATCCAACAAATAATGAGACACGTGTTTTTTATTTTTTCAAATCTACCCCTAAGGGGGGTGTAAAATGATTTTGTTTGGAATAGTCATAGAAAATTCAGTAATGTTTGTTTTCACGTATTCCTTGGCCCGATTCACTTAAAACACGGTACATATAATCTATCTAACAAATAATTATACACATGTATTTCATTTTTTCAATACTACCCCTTAGGGGGGTGTAAAATGATTTTGTTTGGAATAGATAGAAAATTCAGTAATGTTTGTTTTCACGTATTCCTTTGTCCTATTCACTCAAAACTCGGCTCAAACAAACCTTAAAACAAATAATGAAACACGTTTTTTATTTTTAACCAACTTCAAGAAAAGGAGGAGGTTTCTCAATTCGACCGTTTTTTTTTTTTTTTTAATGTTTGTTCGCGGATAACTTCGTCGTTTATGAACCGATTTTGATTATTCTTTTTTTGTTGGAAAGGAGATATCCCAAGTGTAGTACCATGGTAATTTTATCGAGGTCTGATAAATATCTCCAGAGATATTGAGATAAACACCTCAAAATTCTTAATAATTTTATTTATTTAGTTCTGCCTTCCAAGTGACCCAGCTATTCCTTTCTAAATTAAAAGCCTCCAAATGTTGTTCCTTTCCTAATTAACCTAAAATAAATATGTATATTTTTATTTTTATATTTTTTTTTTTCGCTCCGACATATAAATTTTTTATACATATATTTAGTATCTAATATCTATATTTAATATTATTAAATATATTTATATTTAATATCTATCTAAGTGTACCTATTTTATCTATGTATCAATTTATTATTTATTTTTATTATTTTATTTACAAATATTTTCGCATTTTTTTCATCACCCGCAGGCTTGTCTGAAAATCAGCGTCCAGGTGTAAATCTAGACATAATGTGCTGAGACAAGCCTTTTTGACACCTCACATTGTTTCTTGTTTTATTGTTTTAGTAAGTATTTTAATGTGTTATGTCAAATAAATGATTTTTCTTTCTTCTCTTCTTTTTTTTAAAATTGGTACTGAAAATGAATAGCACGGCATTGAAGTCGGTTCTTTTTTAGTTTTTAAACGATATTATTTCAAATCTACCCCTAGGGTGGTGTAAGATTGTTTTTAATTTTGTTTGGAAAAGTCATAGAAAATTCAGTAATGTTTGTTTCCACGTATTCCTTGGTCCGATTCACTCAAAACTAGGTACATATAATCTATAAAACAAATAGCGAGACACGTATTTTTTTATTTTCCAAATCTACCCCTAGGGGGTCTGTAAAATTAATTTTGTATGGAAAAATCATATATAAAATCCAGTCATGTTTGTTTTGACGTGCATAACTAATAAACCGATTTCCATGAAATTTGACATGTAGATAGTGTAAGTTTTAAAATAACATATAGAGTAATTTGATTTTCAAAATTCAACCCCTGAAGGGGTAACATAGGGTGATAAAGTTTCTATAAAAATGTTATTCCTTGGTCTGGTTCACTCAAAACTGTACAATACAAAAAAGGTACAAATAAAACTTAAAACAAATAATGAAACATGTATCTTTTATTTCTTTCAAATTTACCCCTTGGGGGAGTGAATATGTAATTTTATCTGGAGAAATCATAGAAAATACATTAATGTTTGTTTCCACGTATCTGTATAACTACTAAATCCATTTTGATGATAGTATAGGTCCTGAAATAAAACATAATAAGGTACTTTAATTTTCAAAAATCATCCTTAAAATGGTTAAATAGGGTGATAAAGTTTCTATGGTAAATTTTATTACAAACTTGGTTTGATTCACTCAACTTTCGTGTGCAAAATGAAATTTGTAAGTATAGAAAACATGTATTTCCTGGTTCCATTCACTATGTAGGGAAATACAGTTTAACATAAATAATGAAATCAACACCAATATTATAAATGCGAAAGTCAGTTTGTTTGTTTGTTTGTTTGTTTAAGACTTGTTCACAGTCAAACGGCTTGACCGATTTGGCTGAAATTTTGTACAAAGATAGTACATAGGGCAGAATAGGATATAGGATACTTTTTTTTTGGCTATCGAGTCAGGGGGTCAAGATATTTTTAATTGAATTTTGTAAATATAAGACTCCTTCTCGAATAAACGGCTTGACCGATTTGCCTGAAATGTAGTATAAAGACAGTTCATAGGGACAAATAGGATATAGGATACTTTTTTTCTGGCGGTCGAGTCAGGGGGTCCAGATATTTTTAATTTAATTTTGTAAATATAGGACCTCTTCTCGAATAAACGGCTTGACCGATTTGCCTGATACGAGTATGTTGTATAAAGACAGTTCATAGGGCCGAATAGGATATAGAATACTTTTTTTCTGGCTATCGAGTCAGGGGGCCCAAATATGTTTAATTGTTTTTTGTAAATATAAGACCTCTTCTCGAATAAACGGCTTGACCAATTTTCCTGACATGTTGTATAAAGACACTTCATAGGGCAGAATAAGATATAGGATACTTTTTTTTGGCTATCGAGTCTGGGTAACCAGATTTTTTTTATTGAATTTTGTGCATGTGTGGCTTCTTATCAGCAAAACGGCTTGACCGATACGGCTGAAATTTTCTACATATACAGCTCATATGGCATAGAAGCACATAGGATACTTTTTTTCTGGCAGTTGAGTCCAAGTGTCCAGATTTTTTTTATTGAACTTTGTAAATGTGTGGCCTCCTCTCAGTCAAACGGGTCAACCATTTCAGCTGAAATTTTGTACACAGACAGTCAATAAGACATAGGATACTTTTTTATGGCTGGCAATTTTGGGTGTCCAGATTTTTATTATGGAATAATGTGTGGCCTCTTACTGGCAATCGTTTTGACCTATTCAGCTCAAATTTTGTACAAATACAGTTAATAGGGCATAGAACGACAAAGGATATTTTTTTTAGCGGTTGAGCCTGGGTAACACTTTTTATTGAATTTTTTAAACGTGTGACCCTCTTCTCGCTTAAACGAGTTGACCGATTGAGCAAAAATTGTACAGAGACAGTCAATAAGACATAGACCAAGAGTAGAATCTATTATCCGAGCACATAGGTTACTTTTTTTACAATCGAGTCCAGTTGTCAGTTTTATATTATTGAATTTTATAAATGTGTGGCCTCTTTTCGGCCAAAAGGCTTGACCGATTCACATGACATTTTGTACAAAGACATTTAATAGGGCATAATAAAAGGGCAAAGAATACTTCTTTCGACAGTTAAGTGTAGGTGCCAATATTTTTTGTAAACTTATATAGAATTAACATAATCATAAAAATTTGACCTTAGGTTCGTCTATAATGACTTAATTAGTGTCTTAATTAGGCCATAAATCTGTCAGGGTCATTAGTAGTCATCAAAATTTACGCGCTGGCTTTGCTTGCCCACCGTGTTTATCTGCTTTGTGGGAAGTATTTCAGAAACTTCGCGTTTTAACAGCCACATTTAACCTTAGGGTAATCGGTGTTGACTTAGTAGGTCATAAACACTGTCAGGGTCATAAAAAGTCGTAAAATTTTTCGCGCTCGCTTCGCTCGCGCAGTGATAGCACTCGCTGCGCTCGCGCAAACATTTGTTTTATTTACTTTGTATGTAAGATTTCAACAAATTTTGTATTTTAATAGCCACATGCATCAAAACGAGTCATAATTTAAAACAGTACAACCTTCAATAATTGCAATGATTATAAACCTTAAAATAAGTGATTATCGAATTTAACCTGATTGTCTTCAGTGTTGACTTAGTAGGTCATAAAAACTGTCAGGGTCATAAAAAGTCGTAAAATTTTTTCGCAGTAATAACGCTATATAGCGTATATTAGCGTGTTCAACAGCCTCATACGTTAGACTGACTGAAATACTTAAACAGCAAAACTTGGTAAACCTTGGTTAGGTTTACCAAGTAATTATTAGTAACTTTAACAATAGACGATATCCAGTTCGACCTAAGAGTCATCTATAGTGAGTTGATTATTAGGTCGTAAAACTGTCAGGGTCATAAAAAATGTTCGCTCGCGCAATGATAGCACTCGCTGCGCTCGCGCAGCTATTCACCTTATTTTCTTTGTAAGAAATGTTTCAGGAACTTTCGTGTTGAGTCAAACATTTAAACAGCACAACTTCGTATACCTTACCAAAATGATTAATAACTTTAACAAAAGAGGATATTGAGTTCGACTTTAGGGTCATCTATGCTGACTTAAAGCCTAAGAGATCATCGATCTTGACCTCAAAGGTCATAAAGACTCAAATAACGCGGGCGAAGCCGCGGGTAACAGCTAGTTACAGATATAACAGAAACATATTAAAAAAAACAAAGGTATTGAGCCAATCAGCATTCATCTAGACGTCGATCGTCACACGTAAAACAAATGTGTGTGTGTGTGTGTGTGTGCGTGCGTGCGTGCGGTGCGTGCGTGCGTGCGTGCGTGCGTGCGTGCGTGCGTGTTTGTTTACTATTATACATACTATTCACTATTTTTCCATTCACTATTTATTTAGGGAAATACAGTTTAACGTTAATAATGAAATCTGTATATACAAGCTGTAACATAAGGGTGTAGTAATATTGAAAGGTGTGTATGTATAGCATGTCACGAATCCTATACCTAAATATCAAACTTCAAATCGAAACTTTATTTCACCATACAAAGTTTAAAAATTAATTTTTCGCAATATTTTGGACAACCCTAACTGTTCTTTCGCCACTGGTCGCCGCCATTTTCTTTTTTTCCTTTCTTTCGTGTTGCTATTGGCTGGCCGTATTTCAAGGACATGGAGCTCGTATTCGATTGGCCAGCGGTATTTCAAAGAAGTGATCGATTCCGTACCCAATTGGTGAGCGGCATTCACAAAAAATGATTTATGGCTTATCGGTTCCTTTGACCTAAATAATAAATTTTATTTTAAATTATTTTAGTCAATGAATAAGTTTAGTACTTGTACTATTATTTATTTTGTGCGTTTACGTCTGCTAATCAGCTGACATTAGGGACATAAGTAGCGAAGTTTTTGGAAAAGTTTAACTTGTCATAACTCTGGATCCATGCTGCTGAGGAAAGCGAGACTTTGCAGGTAGATTATACATCAGGCTAGGTGTACACAGTTTAAATATTACTACACCCTTATGTTACACCTTGTATAAACGGCACACGTTACCTGACAAACTGACTGATCTATCAACGCACAGCTCAAACCACTTAACGGATTTGGCGAAATTTGGCATGTAGATAGTTGTTATGCGTTATGACGTAGGTATCCGCTATGAAAGGATTTTCCAAAATTCGCCCCTTAAACGGATGAAACGGGAGTTCAAAGTCTGTATATAGAAACAACAAAAGATCTATTTTATTGGAAACTTCACATAAGTACTTCTGTAAATAAGACAGTATATATGTTTTAGACTTTTTCGAAATTCCACCTTTAAGAGAGTGAAATGGGGTACAAACAAACACAACAAAGTCTGAAAATCAATATGATTTTTTGGGTTTTATAACAATGAATCCCTTAGTCCCTTGGTCACGCCATTACTTGAAAACGGGTAGACCAATAATAATAGCTAATTCAGTGTTTCATGTGTTTTTACGGAAAAAAAAATAAATGAATGAAGTTATTAACGCGGGCGAAGCCGCGGGGCACTGCTAGTCGTATATAAAAATGAACCTCTATTTCTCCTTGTCACGCTATAACTTGAGAACGAGTGGACTGATTTGGCTAAGTTTTTTTTTGTTGTATTTGTAATTACAAATTGTCAGGACAAGGTTATTATAAAAGAAAAGTTTTAAATTATTGAAAGTAGTTTTTTACGCGGGCGAATCCGCGGGGCACAGCTAGTAAATAAATAAAACGCAGACTAATTGCAGTACAAATCATATTCCGAATGGAACTGATAGTCTATCAGCTGCATAATGCCGTCGTAACAGGCAACCCTAGATCTGCAAACAAAAGATAAAAACTGATTGACTGTTGAATCTACTGGTGTTTCGGAAGTACTCTATGGGGCTAGAGAAGAAACTCTATGGGGCTTGTCACTTATTTTAATTCTTTTTTTTTTTAATTCATATTAAATATATTTTTTTAATTTACAACAAATAATTATATTATCATACAATTTATATTTATTCGGGATCCTACACAAACATTATTTCTACACTAAAACTGTTAGTTTAACCTTTAATAATACAGTAGAACTCGAGATTAAAAGTTGGGTATATGACAATTTGTCAGAAATGACAATTTGTCACCGACTGATCGAATTTAATGTGTGTTGTGCAGTGAGTTTATAAACAGTACCTAATGCATACGGTTAATAAAGGTTACGAAAACAATACTCCCCAGGTGTTTTGTTCAGAATCATCCAAAGGTCCAGGATATATCCTGATATGATATACCAAGAGGTCTTTCTCTTGTTTGACAGCTCCAGTTCCCGCGCCGACTGACCGTATTATTGTCGATTTTCGAATCACACGAAATAGGTCACACAGATATTAAATAACACGAAGTGGTGTTAGTTACCACTTTTGCACTTAAGATTTAATAATATTTCTAAGTTTTAATGACTATTTTCCTATTATTTAGATTAAAACCGGCACAGCTGATTTTTGACAATGTTATCGTTAGTGTTACCACAAGGTCATATCTCTGGAGATACTTATCAGATCTCGATAAAAGTACATTGGGCCCAACTCAGGAATGCACCCTGTCGATTAAAAAAATGATTATTTGAATCGGCTCACAATTAACAGAGTAAATGCACAACATACATGAAAACACACAAAAACAAAAAAACCGGCCAAGTCGAGTTGAACTCGCCCACCGAGGCTTCCGTACCAACGTTGGTAAGTACCAATTAAGCTAGACCTCTAAATTGTATCAGCGCTCATATAACTCAGAGGTCTACCTAAATTGGAGTAAACAAGCACCCTTTAATTTTCAACGTATTTTATTTTTTGGATTTTTTCTTTAATTTGTGCTGTAAGACCTTGCTTCTTGCCAAATTTCATGATTCTAGGTCAACGGAAAGTACCCTATAGGTTTTCGACCCAAAACCTATAGGGTACTTCCGGTTGACCTAGAATTGTCAATTTTGGTTAAAAGCAAGGTCTTACAGCACAAGTAAAGGAAAAATTCCGAAATTAAGGTATATTTTGGTACTAAGAAGTTTTTGCGAAAATCTAAATTTGCCCATTTCTTTTTATTGTGTTGATTCAAGACCTTGATTTTTATACACCCAATAGGGACTATAGACCTCAGTATCAGGTATACATTTCAACTTGCTAAGTCCACCTGTTCCTGAGAAAATCAGTGGTGACACACGGACAGACAGACAGACAGACAAGAAAGTGATCTTATAAAGGTTCCTTTTTTTACCTTTTGAGGCACGGAACCCTAAAAAATAAAACATACAGACGAATTAAATATGTATCTTCGGTGACAATACAATAATATGGTACCATGGAGCTGGTCTGATGATAGAGATGGAAGGTGGCCACGGCATCTCTCTGGTAAAACAACATAACCCAACCTAGTTTTAGCTCGATTGATTTGTCTTGAGGAGATCTTATTTACACCTAGATGATATCCAGGGTCTGATGATGAAGCTGGAAGGTGGGCACGGCATCTCTGTGATAAATTAACGTAATTACGTACGTAAATTCGTTGGGAAAATTCCCAACGAATTTACTATAATAAATAGGCTCAATGATTCGTCTTGAGGAGCACTTTACACTTAAAAGATATCCAGGATCTAATGATGAAGCTGAAAGGTGTGGCATGGCATTTCTGTGATAAAAAAACATGCACAGACAAACCCCACCGAGTTTGGGCTCGATTGATTTGCCTTGTTATCCATAATGACATCATAATATTCGTAGAATATTTTAAAACATGACGCCTACTCTAAAATACTCAGGTATCCTCCTATACCTACCAAAAAGTTAAAAATAAATTAAAAGTAAAAAATATTTTTTAAAACAAGCTTTTATCTGGAGCAAAGAACTAAAATGTTAAAAATAAATTCTAGTAAATATTTTGCTGGTAGGTACCAGCATTATATTTACTAAAGTCCAGTCGCGGAGCAGGAAGAATTTCGTACAATGACCTGTTATTACCTGTCTCTGTCACTCCCGCTTAAATATAAATAGTCTCGCTCGCCCAGATGCAATGGCCTATATTCTTAAAAGCTTGAGGCACAGAAGTATAGTAAGTACCTAACCTATAAAACGGGTAGTGCCTCAAGCTTTTAAGAATATAGGTAAGTACCTACCCGCAAAATACTTAAGTTCCTTGTCCCAAATAAAAGCTTGTTTTAAAAAATATTTTTAAATAAAAGCTGATGAGAACAGGTACAGCCTTGTTAATAATTATGCTGTGTTAAAATTTTGAATTAATAATCATAACTTTACGCTATCAGTGTAGATTAAACATAATATTCAATAAAACCTGCTCATTGATTATGATTTGATATATCTTCATAAATGCAACAGTATAACCTAGTCATATGCCCTCAGACTAGGTGGAGCAATAATCTTTGCAAGATTGCTTGCTAGCGCTGTAGTTGAGTAGCCGAGGATCGTGCAAATTGTCTTGCAATTGGAGAGGTCTATGTCCAGCAGTAGAATAGTGTTAGCTGATGATGATGATGATAACGAGCTCAGTTGATTAAGAAATCATCACCCCTCCTTCCAGCATGTACCGCAACTCCGAGAACACGTCAGCAGCCTCGACCAAGTCCTCGACAACTGGCGCAACTACAAGCAGACTGTGCCCACATACGGAGCCATTCTACTGGACACAGAGCTCACACATGTGCTGCTTGTGCAGTCCTACTGGACCAAGGCCTCCTGGGGCTTCCCTAAAGGCAAGGTTAATGAGGATGAAGAGCCTTGGAAGTGCGCTGCCAGAGAGGTATGTTACGTATAATAGTCCATTAGGGTGAGGACATAAAGAGGCGGGTTCCCGGTGCAGACAAGCCGGAACGGGCAAGAATCGCTTAATAAGATTTCAAAATATCTCAATTTAAGCAACATCGGGAATCAAAATCTCAAAATATATCTTGCAGATAGGCTAAATCATCCTATATTATATTATTCATCTATATTTTGAGATTTTGGTAGCCAAATTTGTTTATTATGTAATATTTTGACAAGCTTAAGGTGATTCTTAAGTTTATTACAAACGGGCATAAATCTCCTTCCTTGACTGGACTTATTGTCCTACTATGCCAGTCCATAGAAGAACCACAAACTTCGATATATCGATTAATATTATAAATAATAGTTTTGATATGTATGATGTTGTACGGTATGAATGGATGTTATGTTTGTTACTCTTTCACGCCAAAACTGAACAGATTTGGATGAAATTTGGAACACAGAGTTTATGGCCTGGACTAACACATACATTTTACATGTACTTTTTAACGCAGGCACATCTAGTTCTCAGTTAATCACTACATAGTGATTCATGAGGAAGGTTTAGGTGCAGAATTCGCTTAATTGGTTGAAATATGACGATAATGATTGTTAAAGATGTTAACTCATACTTAACGCAACAAACTTATGCAAAAATGTTGGCAATGAATGTTCTACTCGCGCAAAGCCGAAGCGGGTCGCTAGTTTATAATAATTTCGGGATATTTTCATGCCAGAATTTGGGTTTTTATTTGTAGATATAACAATATCCTGCCTTGTAAAAACCACAACCACTTCTCCAATTGCAGGTTTTCGAAGAGACAGGCTTTGACATCAGCAAATTGATCAACAAGAATGACTACATAGAAGCTATCGTACACGAACAGATCGTCCGTCTATACATCATCGGCTACATTCCTCGGGACACCAAGTTCCAGCCTCGCACGAGGAACGAGATCAAAGCCTGCGAATGGTTCCCGCTAGCTGACCTCCCTGCTAACAAGAAAGATATGACGCCGAAAGTCAAGATGGGAGTGAGTCCCAACGCCTTCTTCATGGTGCTACCGTTCGTCAAGAGAATGAGACGCTGGGTCGCCGAACGAAACCCCAAAGTATTTACGAATAGTACTCGAAGAACCAGACACAAATCTATGGGGGACATCGAAGCATCCACCAGCAAAAATAAGAAATCCATCTCGCAGGGATTCCAGAATGAGATCACGGAGTACCAGCAGTGCAATCCTCTACAGAATAATCCTCAACAGATGTTAACTACTAAAAGCAAGCATAACAACGGCAATCAAAACGGGAACTCTGTCAAAAATGTGACCAATCCAAATGGAAATACAGGGAAGAATGGCAACACCCAAAACGGAAATCGAAAGGAAAGGAAGATGGCTAAAAGACAATTGTTTACGCCACAACACATGCATTCGAATAACATGTCTCCTGTTTTGAAGGATGCCAGTCCGTTGCCTAATGTACAATCTCAGGAAGCAGAGGCGTTCTTCAACTTCGTGGCACCATCTTGGGCTAACTTCAAGTTTGACCGACGCGCTATTCTGGAGTGTTTGACTTGAAACTCGTCAGTTTCAGTTGAAGGTGAAATCATGACTAGAGTTTCTTCTTGTTATTAAACGTTGCAAGTAGAACAGATGTTGTTGTTTTACTTAACTAATAATTTTTTAACCGACTTCAAAAAAAGAAAGGGGGTTTCTTAATTCGACCGTATTTTTTTTTTTTGTGTGTTCGCAGATAGCTTCGTCGTTTATGAACCGGTTTTGATGATTATTTTTTTGTTGGAAAGGAGATATCCCAAGGGTGATACCATTGTAATTAATCGAGATCTGATAAGGATCTCCAGAGATATAGAGATAAACACCTCAAACTCGATACTGAACATTAATAGCGTGGCATTTGAAGTCGGTTCTTTTAGTTTTTTGAACGATCTTATCATTTTAAGGGTTCCGTACCCAAAAGGTAAAACGGGATCTTATTACTAAGACTGCTGTCCGTGTGTCACCAGGCTGTATCTCTTGAACCGTGATAGACGGTTGAAAATTTCACAGATGATGTATTTCTGTTGCCGCTATAACAACAAATACTAAAAACAGAAAGTTAAAAATGAAAGGGGGCTCCCATACAACAAACGTGATTTTATGCTCGATATTGATAACAGCAACAGGTGCCGCTTAAAATATTTACAGGATATCTAACTATATATTCACATTAAAAATAAATGTTGAATTAAAATGAAGAAAAAAAAACGGCCAAGTCGAGTTGGGACTCGCCCACCGAGGCTTGCCGTACCAACGTTGGTGAGTACCAATTAAGCTAGACCTCTAAATTGTATGAGCGCTCATATAACTCAGAGGCCTATCTTAATTGGCGTCAACTTATGTATGTATGGGGAGACACCTTTTAATTTTTATTTTTTGGAATTTTTCCTTTATTTGTGCTGTAAAACCTTGCTTCTTGCCAAATTTCATGATTCTAGGTCAACGGGAAGTACCCTATAGGTTTTCGACCTAAAACCTATAAGGTACTTCCGGTTGACCTAGAATTGTCAATTTTGGTTAAAAGGTATGAGAAGTTTGATGATGAAGTTTGATGAGAAGTATGATCGGAGTGACTCTGATGGATAAGTTGGAGAACAGCGTGATAAGGGAATGTTGTGGTTTGGTAGAAGATGTAGTGACAAAGATAGAGAAAGGGATGCTTTGGACATCTAGAGAGGATGGATGAAGAAAGATTGACGAAACAGATTAATGAGACGTGTGTGAATGGGCCAGTTGGTAGAGGCCGACCTAGGCGAACGTATCACGACCAGATCGGAGACGTTTTAAAGAAAGGCCAAGTCAAAAGCACCTATAACCGGCGAGCATGTATGAAGACGCTCATGAAAGTGGAAGAAGCGAAGGAGGTATGTCAGGATCGTAGCATGTGGAAAGAAGTAGTCTCTGCCTACCCCAACGGTAGAAAGGCGTGATTGTATGTATGTAAGGTATGAGTAAGGTATTCCAGCACAAGTAATGGAAAAATTCCGAAAAATAAAAGTTGAAAATTAAGGTAAATTGTAGTGGTAAGGACTTACAAGTTTTTTCGAAAATCTAAATTTGCCCATATCTTTTTATCGTGTTAGTAGGTGGTTATTGGGTGTTCTACTCCAACCACATCTGTTGATTAAACGATATACCCAACTGCGTTCGCTCCGCTTGCTGCGCTCACTTGTTGCAGTTGGGTATATCGTTTAATCAACAGATGTGGCTGGAGTAGAACACCCAATAACTAAAAATTGATTATCTCTCGCCACTTGTGTTTTAGAACTCTCAAAGCTTCCGGTGTAATAATTTTGATCAACATGTTTTAGAACTCTCAAAGCCTCCGGTGAAAATTATAATGTTTATTAATGTGGTTACTAAACATTACTTATCATTCTGCGAAAAGCGCTCTTGCAATGAAGTTCGTTAAGCAGCCAATATCATTAAAATTCGAAAATATAAATATTAATTCTGAAAAACGCAGTTTTCGTCATGGAAAGCTTTTACCAAATACAATACGATGTATAATATGTGGCCCGTCGAACTGTGGAAAAACTAATTTGGCTATCGGACTCATCTTACATGAAAATGGTTTGCAATTTAAAAATGTTTATGTTTATTCAAAAACTCTTTATCAACCGAGATACATGTATTTGGAACAGGTATTACGAATGGTTCCTGGTGTTACTTTTTCTAAGTATCATGAAAATGAAGAAGTTCTTACTCCAGAGGCAGCAAAATGTAACTCAATAATTATATTCGATGACGTAGCGTGTGAGAATCAAAATAATATGCGCGACTATTTTGCAATGGGAAGACATAAATATATAGACTGTTTTTATCTAAATCAGACTTATAGCAAAATACCAAAACAGTTAGTGAGAGATAATGCAAATTTAATTGTTCTCTTTAAGCAAGATGATATAAATATGAGACATATTTATGATGAACACGTCAATACAGATATGACGTGGCAGGAATTTAGAGAAATGTGTGCAAATATATGGAAAGAACCCTACAGTTATGTAGTGATTAACAAGGATTGTGAAAAAAACAAAGGATGTTACCGAAAGAAATTCGATACGTTTGTTGTGTTTCATTAGTATGTATGTCGTAAATATGTCAATGCTTGTCGAGGTGTTGAAAAGTAAACAGCTAATAGCAGTAAACTTAATAATTAAATATAGAAATCATGTTTAATAATCCTGTGAACCGTATATACTCCACTGTATACAAACGTTTAAGAAGTTTCGATACCTGGCCTCGAGGATTAACACAAAAACCACAAGAAATGGCTGAAGCAGGATTTTTTTATGCAGGCTGTGACGACAGAGTTATTTGTTTTTACTGCGATGGAAGGCTTAAAGACTGGAACTCCGAAGATCAACCATGGGTAGAGCACGCGCGCTGGTTCCAGTCATGTCCGTATGTTTTAGTAATGAAAGGAAAAGACTACGTTAAGAGCATGAAAAATTATGTATACGAAGAAATTAAAAAAAATTGCCAACAGACTCCACTGGATGATCTACCTTTGATAGTAAATACATCATCTTCAATAATCTGTAAAATTTGTTTAGAAGAAGAGCTTAACACTTGTTTTTTACCTTGTGGTCATGCTGCGGCTTGTGCAAAGTGTGCTTTTTCCATTGGTAATAAGTGTCCAATTTGTAGGCGAGTATTCGCCAATATAACACGATTGTATTTCTGATTATACTCTATTGCTAGCCTACTATAAATAGCTGAAGTAAAAACATATGTTATCACTTTCGTGAGAACACTGACAATAGTTCAATCAATTGAAATTCAATTTAAAGATATGGAAAAAAATCTAAAGAGACAAATTGTAAAGGCTGCGGCAGCTGTTAAAAATAAGGTTAAAAAGATGCGAGATATTGAAATGGAAAACAATAGTATTTTGGAATCTGTTTTTAAACCAATTACAAGTCCTCTTAATGAAATGGTGGAAAAATCTAAAACGTGTTCCCAAACTAAAGGAGTACAATTTGAAACTTCAAGTCCATTAGACAAGGACAAAACTCTTAAGAGAGATTCTAACATCGAGTTCGACGTATTTAGTCCAAGAGACTCTAATGATTCAGATGAAAGCTATGAGAATTCAGAAAAATCTGATAATGAAGAAAATGAGGAATCATTTAAATCAGTGCAATCAGGTTCAAGTGATCAAGAAATTTCTTCGTGGTCCATGTCTTCCAAAACTTTACAAGATGTTCCGTTTGGCGTGAGAAATGAACGAGGTAAACACATGATGGGATCTTCGCGTGTAACTCTTTTTGATGATTATATTCAAGTTGGTGCAAACAAGTACAAATATACTCCTGGTATAAAGGAACTTCTGTTTAAAAAAGTACCTAATATATCTGCAATAACTGATGAAGATTTGAGACATTATAAAATAATGTTACTAGAAACAAATGTGCACCGAAGAGAATTCGATCCAAATAAACCAATCAGAAGTAACAGAGGTCGAAAATACTTGAATATAATAAAACCGCTATTTAAATTGCGTAAAGTTTCAGCGAGCACTGACAGTAGTCAACCTGATTTACTTCATCAAGGAAAAGGACTACCTCTGTTGAAACAGTGGAAGAAAAATGTTGACTACGTTTACTGGGACAATCCTAATGAACTGGTTGAAAGATTAAAACTATTGATTGCTTCAAAAGATGCTGGTAACACTGGGTTAGATAATGAAATAATATCTATTATAGAAGAACTGCGCGAAAGCAACATTATACCTTAATAAATAGCATACATTTCTAAAAATAGTATCATTTGATCTTTGTCAACAACACCCATCAGTTCACAATAATGGATAAGTTTGGACATCATATTCATAAACGATTGCGTTTACCAGACTTTTTAGAAAATTTTGATAAAGTCTTGATGCGAACTGAAACCGGAGAGTTCGATTTACAAAATACAAGGTTGACTGGGATTACAATTCCATTGAAAAATACCGATGCTGTGAACAAGGAATACGTAGACAGCCAATCTCAATTGTTTGTAAAAAAGCAAGAAGTCGATATACTATTCAACGATTTAAAAGCAGATGTTAAAAAAGGCATTGAGAATTTAAAAGCAGATTATTATACAAAGGCTGAATTAGACCAAATCATTAAATCAAAGAAATGAGTAAGCTACAAATAGTAAATGAAATTCATAAAACAGCTCGTAAAAACTTTGTTCGACGATCTGTAATATTAAGAGGAATTGATGATTTATGGCAAGCTGATCTTATGGATTTTCAAAATATAAAAAGTTGTAATAATGGATATAGGTATATTTTTGTTGTAATAGATTGTTTTTCTAAATTTTCCTGGGCTATCCCTGTTAAAACGAAGACTAAATCCGAAATAGCAAATGCATTTAGTTCGCTATTATTTAAAAATTATCGAAAGCCAGTTAACTTACAAACTGACATGGGCACAGAATTTTATAACGATGAATTTAAAAAAGTTATGCTAAAAAATAAAATTAATCATTACTCTACATATTCCATAAAAAAGGCTTCTATAGTAGAAAGACTAATCAAAACTCTCAAGAACAAGTTGTATAAAAAATTTAGTTTGAATGGTAGTTACAAATGGATTGGAAAGCTTTTAGAAAGTGTTATGGCAACATACAATAACACAATACATCGAACAATAAAATATAAACCAAACGATGTTAACCAATCAAACCAAAGTGAAGTATTGAGAAATATAATCAAATCACAGGAAATTAATTGTCTGTCAAAGACCAGAAAATTAGAAGTTGGTGACCATGTTCGTATAAGTAAATATAAAGGTAACTTTGAAAAAGGATACACCCCAAACTGGTCTACGGAATTGTTTTTGATTAAAAAAGTTCATGGTTCTAAACCTATCACTTATTCCATAGAAGATCTACACTATCAACCAATTTTAGGAAGTTTTTATGAACAAGAACTTCAAAAAACTAAGTGTCCTAATGTGTATCTAATTGAAAAGGTTATAAGAAAAAAAGGTAATAAATTATTCGTAAAGTGGTTAGGTCTACCTAGTACTGAAAACAGTTGGATTGAAAAACGAGCAATTGTATGATTATCTTTTCTATAGAGTTACATACCTAAGTATATAAAATTAAGTCAATTTAGATATTTTATCTCATTTATAACTCAGCTATGCACGGTGGTGGACTCGTTAACAGCATCATAAATAACTTACCATTTGAATTGCATTTACCTGGGTACAATTACTGTGGACCTGGTACCAGATTAAGAAAACGATTATTGAGAGGTGATCAAGGAGTTAATGAGCTTGATAATGCTTGCATGAGACACGATATAGCATACGATAATTCAAATAAATTGGAAGATCGACACAGAGCTGATTTAGAATTATTAAATATGGCAAAGCAACGGATGAAATCGAAAAATGCAGGAAGAGGAGAAAAACTGTCTTCGTGGCTTGTGAGCAAAGTGATGAAAACCAAAATGAAGCATGGTGCTGGCGTGAGAACATTTAAATCGATCGTCTCTACAATACATAAACGACTGAAAAAATTAAAACCAAAAAGCAATTCTAGAGCTATTAAAGCTGCATATTCAGCTGCGAAAAAACTGATAAAAAATAAAAAAGGAGTGTGTCTGCCTCGTGTAATACCGTTACCAAAAACAGGTGGTATTTTACCACTTATACCAATATTCGCAGGACTGTCTGCTCTAGGTGCATTGGTTGGAGGTGCAGCAGGTATTACTAAAGCTGTAAATGATCATAAAGCAGCTAAAAAGAATTTGGAAGAAGCCCAACGTCATAATAAAACGATGGAAAGTATCGCCTTAGGAAAAGGCTTATATATAAAACCATATAAAAAAGGCAATGGTCTTTTTGTAAATAGTTCAAAAAACTAATAGAAAGGTTACCCAAGCGTGCTCTCACTGATATAGACATATTAGAGTATGCTACTAAACACATACCTTACTTTAGAGGTGTTTTCATGAGAAATGAATTGCCGCCAAAGCCTAAGGACATTGAGTGTGCGATTGTTAATTTAGATAGCTCAGAGAATGAAGGAACCCATTGGGTAGCCTATGTAAAACATTTTAACTATTGTGAGTATTTTGATAGCTTTGGTGATTTAAAGCCACCAATTGAGTTAATAAGATATTTAAAATTTAATATAACATACAATTATTGTAGATATCAACGTTTTAATACATCTAATTGTGGTCATTTATGTTTAAAGTTCCTAAGTGAATTTTGGAAAAAATGTTATGCTAATACTATTTGTATAAAATGTTCTAATAAAGTATTGTGACTATATATTTATAAACGTGTTTTTATTACCATCATTTCTAAAATGTCTTTCACGCTGTCAATAACAGGCAACACCTCTATTTTATCCACTACCTATTATCCAGCTTTACAATTTGATGATGAATACGAGTGTGCTCTGTTATATTTCTCAACAATTCAATTCAATACCTAACATTGATAACAGAAACAATAAATATTATTATGACAATAACGAAGTCGTAGACATACCAGAAGGCACTTACGAACTGCAAGATATTTCTGATTATCTAAAGTCAAACGTAAAAAAAGGAGTCGCTTTTAATTTATTTTGCAATAATAACACGTTGAAATCGTTTATCTTCTGCTCTAAAGATATCCATTTTGAAAAAGCTAATTCTCCAGGAACTTTACTAGGATTTGGTAATAAAACTCTTAAAGCCAATATAATACACGAGTCGCAACTCCCAGTTAACATTTTATCGACAACAGTGGTAAGAGTCGAATGTGATATAGTGAGCGGATCATATATTAATGGAAAACCAAGCCATATTCTTTATGAATTTGCTCCTAACGTGCCTCCAGGATACCGAATAATAGAAGTGCCAAAGAATATAATTTATTTTCCTGTCAATCAAATTGACGTCAGCACTATTAATATTAGATTATTAGATATTAATAATAATTTAATAAATCTACGCGGTGAAGAAGTTCAATTATATTTGCATATCAGGAAAAGATGATCGACTTCAATAAAAGTAGTAATTCAATAATGAAACACATCAGTACTCATCGAACAATCCAAAAAGGAACAACTAAGAAAAAAATTAAATTGACCAGGGAAAATAAAAAGTTCCTGAAATTAATTGGTCTATTAAAATGAACATTTTGGATATAACAAGTTCACCAGCATACGATAACACCATAGACGGTATCGAATATCATTCATATAAACCTTACGTAACAAGTTTTAACAGGAATGATGAAATCCGCATACCTATCAATCAGCAGGATTTATACATACTACCATCAGCAAGTACCCTTTATTTAGAAGGAACAGTAAACATCATAAAGAAGGATACAAAACTAAAAGTTACTGCTGTGGAATTCACAAACAATCCATTACTGTTTCTTTTTCAAGATATTCGTTATGAACTAAATGGAGTTGAAATAGATAGAATCAAAAATGCTGGAATGACTACAACAATGAAGAGTTTAGTATCATTTAATGAAAATGAAGCTAAGATAGCAAAAGCTTGGGGTTGGGATATAAATGGAACAAAAACAACCCATGGAAATAGTTTTTCTGCCTCAATACCTCTTAGTAATATTTTGGGCTTTGCTGAAGATTATAAGAAAATAATTATGAATTGTAAACATGAACTGATATTATTACGCAGTAATACAAATTTGAATTCTTTGAAAGTTCCATCTGGTGAGGTTCTTGAAGATATAATAATAAATAAGTTAGTTTGGCGCGTTCCACACGTCAAGGTATCAGATAAAGAAAAAGTTAATATACTAAAGTTATTGGAAAAGGATCGTTCTCTATATTTGGCTTTTAGAAATTGGGATTTATATGAGTATCCCTTATTACCTAAAACAACTAAGCATACTTGGTCAATTAAAACGTCCTCACAGATTGAAAAGCCAAGATATGTAATCATAGGCTTACAAACAAATAGAAAAAATTTAGCTGATCGCGATATATCAAAATTCGACCCTTGTTATTTAAGAGATGTCAAAGTATATCTTAACTCTAACTATTTTCCATATGAAAACTTGAATATTAGTCTTGATGATCATAAATATTCATTATTGTATGAGCAATATGTCAGGTTTCAGACATCTTATTATGGACGCAGAAGTGAACCACTGCTAAGTACTTCTGAATTCAAAGAAAAAGCACCGCTGTTTGTAATCGATTGCTCTAGACAAAGCGAAAACCTTAAGTCAGGTCCTGTAGTTAGCGTACGTGTGGAACTTGAATGTCATTCAGAAATACCTGATCAGACAGCTGCATATTGTCTTATTTTAAACGATTCCATCATCGAGTACAGACCGTTGAGTAATATAGTAAAAAAAATATCTTAAAATATGAATCCTTGCAGAATAAAATATATATTCGTGGATGTACAAGGATTCAAAGATACACAAAATAATTTTATTATAAAAGAATTGTCTATTTTAAACGAAGAAAATACCCAAACCTTTCTTGTCAAGCCCCCCTATCCATTTAAAAACTTATCGATCGAAGAAAAGAAACAAGTGCGGTGGATAGAAGCAAATCGAGGATATTTCTGGAGTGAAGGCCACATTGACTACAGGGAATTCAAAAGAATTATAATACCATATTTGAATAAGAAAAAAGTGTTAACAAAAGGAACTGAGAAAGTTATGTGGATCAAAGGCCTTTGTGAGAACTGTGAAATAATAGATGTGGGAGAAAAAGGATGTCCTAATTTTTTAAAATTATATCACGACTATGAAAAACCTAATATAAATTTAAATTGTGTACAACACACGAAAATGTGTGCATTAAAAAATGTATTGTGCTTAAAAAAGTGGTATGATAATAATAATATACATTTATTCAATGTAAGCTAAGAATTTAATGTTTTAAATAAAATAAAATAATTATTGCCTAAACTGGTTGTTGTTTTATTCTACCAAATTATATTTTAACGAATTAAAGTGGTGAGTATTTAGGAATTAAAATACAGCAGATATTTGAATAGGTTTTTAATATAATATCGAAAATTAAAACATATCTTAAATTTAATGAATTAAATAGTACAATGCATTCAGGGAGATACTACTTACTGATTTGATTAAACATCTTAAGAATCACTTCTAATTTAATTTAACTGATCTATTTAAAAATAATTTTATTCAATTATGCGTCTCATCAGTCAGAATCACTTATTATATTTTCAGATATATTTTTAATCACTCTTTCGGTTTGATCTAATATTCTGTCCGTAAAATCTTTTACTATATATTGAGCCGATATTACAACATCACTTTCTGTGTCACTGTTATCACCACTAATGTCTATTATTTTGATCTGAATCAAACGTCTCCCTTTGCATGCTTCACGGTTTAAAACAAATGATGATCGCCGCATACTATTGCGAAGATTCTTAGTTTCACCAGGTGTCTTCTTTGTTTTCCGTTTTGGACGTTTTGGAGACGATTTCTTCTGATTAGTGATTGGAAAAATTTCGTCAAAGCCTTCTAATGGATTCTGCGCACAGTGGAAAAGAAGGTCTTGGGTATTAATTCCAAAAAGTCCATCTTGAGTCTCACTGTTATTATTTATTACAATGTCTGTCATAATCTGAAACAAAATAGAAAACTATTAGGGTCATTTTTATGGATAATATCGAGTAAATAGAAATAAACGAATAAAAGTTCAAAACTTACGTCTTAAGTCGACTTGAAAGTATGTGAATATGTGTGTTAACTGCGACGCTCGAACAGGGTATAATGAGCAGGGCATGATGAATTTTATTCAATGTTTGTCGAATGTGCAAAATCATGTAGTGACATGTCAGTGCACCTGCGTCGGTGTTAAAAGTTTATGCTGCGTTAGTGAATTTGAAGTATCTACGTAGATTACAGGAATAGCTTACACAAAATTTTTCACAAACATTAAATTGATTTTGCATTATTAACTTAAGCTAGATGTTAAGGCTCGTAAAATAAAATAAAAACAACAAGTATTCTAAATGAAATTCGTTTATTCACTATATTCTTACTTAAGGTTCACTTTACATTATTATTATAACATTATTATTATTATTATTATATTACATATTTATTTCATCTAACTGATAATCTTAAGCTACTTACATTAGATTAGACCCCAAGAATTGAAATATGACCCCAAGCTCTGCTTGATTTTTTATCTTGCGAAATAAATCGTTTATCGTCGCTACTAGAAAGCGCAATTTTGTTTACAGAACGTGTAAATATTTCATGTTTTATACTTTTAAACAATATGTTTTTCTTGCGTAGTGTATTTGATGTAAGCAATGTGTTTGTATAATCTAAGATACTAAGATCTCGAACAACACATGATTTTACTCCCTTAGCCTTTTTAATTTCAGTGTCAGTATTTTTTATACAATATAATTTAGAGCGTAATCCTACATATTCAGTGATTATTTTTCCACCCATTTCATCTTTGAAAAGTCCTGGTACTTTTTTGTTAATTATTGGTAATTTGTGATAATTATCAACAGAAAAGTTACTGGTATCAAAATACTCCAAAAACGTATTTTTCACATCTTGATAAAAAATTTTGGTTTGGATGTGATAAATAAAGCTGTCTGTATCAGTATAACACATCGTCAAGCGGTCCCTGTAAAATGGTTTAAATATAGAATAGTGAAAATCATACATATGTGATTTTGATAATTCCAAAACTGTAAATCCGATATACAGTGGCTTATCCAATACTATACGATTAGGCTTTAATTGAATCGCAACCAAACTTTCCGTAAAAACTGAAGCACTGTGAAAGTTTGGACTCGCGATTAATTTTTCTGCGTTATTTCTTTTTTTAGTTCTATTGTTTTGATCATTCCATTGATTTATCAACTCAACATGGACCTTCTTGCGGTTGTTTTCTAACGTTTTACCAAAAACACTGTTATTGAGCAATTTGAAAAAGTCTTGCTCAAAAGTTGACGTTGCTTTTTGACGCAAATTTGTATTAAGATCGATGTATTGTTTTAAATATGCACTCTGTCGAAACGTTATAGCACGATGTACTTGTCTCAAGATCAAACCATGTCTTAAACAGGTTTTTAAATGTACATAATGTATAACATAATTAAATTTGTCATAAAGATTTGGAATTAACTTTTCATTTTTTCCACCCGGTGGAATATCTTTTTCGGGGCAAAACGGTAAATCATTATGTTCCCAATGTAATTTTTTTGGATAAATGAGATCGACTTCTAGAATGAAGCCGAACTCTGCATCATCAGATACATTATTCACATCCAGTTTATTAACTTCTGATTGATCAAGAAACCTAAAGTTTGACAAGGGCAATGTTTGACACATGCTGTATCCATAAAGATTATTGCAGTCTATATAGACTATGAATGATTCTGGCATCAAAGGATCATGGTCGAAAATAAATTCGTTGTTTGCTTTGGCATGCCTATGTGCTGCCATTACCACACCTCCTCGTATGCCTGTCTGTAACATATCTACTATAGCAAAGTCATCTATTAGTTCTAACTCAATGCCTGTTTTATAAAGCATAGCATCGAATGATAAACTCGGTGCTGTAACATAGAATGCAGGGTCCAAGTTGTAGTAATGTTTGCAAGTTTTTCTAAAGTTTTCAAATATATCTGTTAACAACAACACATCACTTTTTAAATACAAATCGGTATATTCGCCTAGGTTCCGAATTTCAAATTGGGTCCAAACTGACTGTGCGTGCTCATAATCTTTATTTGATATGTGCTCATTGTTGAGAGAGCTATAAAAACTTTCTTTGCTTGGCAGAAATGGCTCGTTGTAACGTTCCCATGCGTTCATGTACTCGTAAGGGTAAACGCCTTTACGAGTTAGAAGGGAAAACTCATTTTCATTTGGGTAAATATTCCTTAAATGAGTAAACTCATGAGTTTTCATGGTTTTAACCAATTTTTCTAGACTGGTTCCTAAAAATTTGAACGAATCTACAAATCTTAACTGAACGAACTCGTCTCTTGATATTGGAATGAATTTTGTGAAAGAGATATAATTTTCTTTCGTTTTAGGAATTATTTTTATTGGTCCAGGCGCTTCACCAAGTGTTTTTATAAACAAGTGACAATCATACCCTGCTAAATTGTGGAAAAAAATTGGCACAAACTTTGGAACTTTGTACTGTAAATTACATAAGCTATGAGCTGCACCCCGATACTGTCCAGTAAGGTGACAATGGTCTCTGACCTTATCTCCGAATAGAAAACTCTCACAAATATGACATCGAACTGCATTCCTAAAATCAACTGCATCGTTTGCATTAAAAATTATGGGAACGTTTTGTGATAACACTGCATGGATATCCCGAACATCTTTGTAAAGAGAGCTAACAAATTTTTCTACACAATGAGGACCTCTAAAGATTACGAATTTATTGTAAGAAGGGTCAACAGAATTAATCACATTGTAAGCAAATGCGATAGGTGTATGCTTTTGTGTAGTGCGCGTATAAGAACTTTGAGGATCTGATTCACTTTTGCTTACATCTTCTAGCATAGTTTCAAAGTCAGCATAAATTACAAAAGGAATGTCTTGTTTGCGTTCGAAATTCTTGAATTTAATTACTGACCCCTTTTCCGGTAGGACAGTGACAATTCCGTTACAGGTATGACTTTCTACATCCTCAACCGTTTTAAAAAACAACAAACAAGTGTCACAAAAATAGATCTGTCCTTTATGCTTCGTTATTTGACTTCTCACCAGTCTCGATAAATTCTTTATGAGACAATAGTGAGATGTTGTGTTGTTTTCTATCCAAAGAAGGTGAATCGTTTTTTTATTTTCATGGCTTTCTGATTTATAAAGCGGGCCTACAACAGTCTTGTTATTTTTTAAGCCAAAAATGATAAAACTTAGGTTTGGATTGTTTTCTTCGAATATTTTAACATCAGATAATGTCATGGGAAACGAAATGTTTTCAGTGTTTAGTACATTGCGAAAATGTACATATGACGAAACCCTTTCAGGATGGTTTTTAGCTGGATAGAGGGCTGCAAGTACGCTCCACAGAAAACAGTGTTTATCGTTGTTTTGAATATTTAAACATGCTTTCTTTTTCTTGATGAATATTGGTAGTTCAATATACGTGGAGCCGCGAAGTGGTTGATATTTATTAACATTAACCTCAATATGCATACAATTAAGAAAAGTCCAACCCGAATCTTGCTCTTCGAATTGGTCAATTTTTGTGCGTATTGTATTGATTACATTTAAATATAAATGCTCAAAATTATAATTTCCATAAACAGGGATATTTTTTGTCATAAACGATTTAGTTTCTTGTTCATTATTTTTGAAAAGTAAAAACTTTGAGAATATTTCGAAGTTGACTTTGACACAAATATGTTTTTTTATGCATTCATCTAAAATGAGTTTGACTTTGTTTCGTATTGAATCTAAAAATACATCAATAGAATGTTCATTTGCGTATTGCGCAGCAATCCTGTAAGATATTATTCGGTTCTGAAATGCTGTCGCTACAATATCTACGCCTTCCACATCGATATGCGGTACAGTTAAAACGTTTTGTTTATGTGTATTACTTCGCAAATGACCTGTCCAGCGCCTACCGCTTATAGATGTGTTACAAACTGAACAGAATGGCATTGTAGAAGCTACTTGCTTGTTTACCTACTAGATATAATTATTAATTTAAGTACCTACCTACATAGAAAGTTACCTATTTTTTAAAGTCAGTATTATAATATTATACGCTTTTAATTTTCTTTTTTATTTCAAATTAATTAAAAAAATTACTTTGAGAGTTTAATATAGTCTACCTACACTACATATATCAAAACATACTATAATAATTCTATCTACCTTTATGAACCTAACTTAATTTAATAAAATAAAAACCATAATAAACCTATGCACACGTTTTGTTTATTTAAAATTAATCTTATCACTAAATGTTGATGGTTTAGAATCTTTAAATAATTTAAACACCGTAATGAGAAACTCTTGTAAAATTTCCCACTCCTTAGTTTGTTCGTTGAGACGCAGCTTTACACTCGTCAACGCTTTTTTATAGCGTTCTTGAGGAGGCGTATTTTGAACGTCGACGACGTTGTAAAGCTTCACCTCAACGTAAAAGTCGCCTTCGGAGACTGTTGCGGTGCGTCGGCTCTGCCCTCCGGAAACCCTCGTCGTGAAGGAAGAAGTCGATACGTTGCCTCCGGCGCTTTGTGATGCGTTAGATGCAGCAACGCTTTCTTCCCCTTTCAGAATCGAAAAGATGTCTGACTTGCGTTTTTTAGACCTGTAAAACAAAGAAAATAAAATATGATGAAATACTGTTATGATAATATTTAGGAACTTTTATCATCATAATTAGATTCAGAGTTAAATAATCATTTAACGTTGCTCACTCCATACAATATACATTATTGTTAAATAATTATTATCATCATCGGTACAGGGATCCCAACCTGAAGCGAGGAAAGTACCAGGGCCGTGAAATTATCGTATTTTGACGTTTTTGGAGCAAAATTATCGTACACTCAGTATAATGGCTTAAAATACATTAAAAAATCATATAAAACGATAATTTTTATTACACTTTGTTTGTGTATACAGAACAGAATCAATGTATATTTAACTCCATACAGGCAGACGGGCTGAGAAGACAGACCACAGTACACAGATTTTATAAGCGTACCAACGTTTTGAAATTAAGAAATAAGCTGGCGCTGTTACCAATAAACAATAGTATCTCAATTTTTTATTGAATATGAGCGTAATTCTCAAACTTTGTGGTGTATGGAATTTATCGTGTATTTGCGTACATAATACGGAGGCCTAAATTATCGTATATACGTTAATTATAGTACGGTACGTTAATTATAGTACGGTTGGGGCCCTGCATCGGTACCTAGTAGTAGTTACCACCAAGCGATAAAAACGATAACCTATCAGATATAATATATATATATATATATACGTACCACGAAAATTCCGGCTCTTGCAAATCGGGTGGTGTGAAGGATGGTGAATATGATGCATGACCGCGCTTAGCAAGGGCAGCAGCGTTAACGACGGGGGTGATCTTGCGCTTTGAGGCTTTTGGCTTCTTGGTAGGCTGCGACAACACCGACGGTGCTGTGGCCACGATTGCTTCAGATTCGTATTCAGAGTCCGACCTGAGAAAAAAAATAAAAAATGAGTATGGATGGAACAAAGATTTTAAAAAACACGTAATAAGACAATACTCACTCACATATTTCTGTAGATGTTTTCTCGAAGTGTCGTGGCTGCGCAATGTCAGGCGGCAGGCGGGCTGGCGGTGGCTGGCGGAGTCTGGCAGGCGGCGGCTGAGCAGGGTGGCAGGCGGCGGCTGAGCAGGGTGGCAGGCGGTGGCTGAGCAGGGTGGCGGGCGGTTGGCAGGGTCTGGCAGGCAGCAAGATTCTCGAGGATGATGAACCAGCGAAGAATATGTCAGTTTTCTAATTTTACGCGATTTTATAGCAAATACTTTTTATGTGTCAGCAAATAATATTCCAATTCAAAAGATATTAAGTACCCGTACTTTAACAAAACAAGCAAATTTGAAGCTAATGGTCGCACCACCTTTGTCGCACCACCTTTGAAATCGGATCAAAGAAAGATTCCGCCTACTCGGATGACAATATAAAAACTCACACCATTACCCGACTACGATAGATTAAAAGATAGAAAAATTAAAAGTCAGTGCATAAAATATTACAATCATTTTTTATGTGTTTAGATAATAAGACGGTATCTAATTATTTGAACTGTACAATACACCACACGGGAAGTATTACTATTTACTTTCTTACATAATTTAAGTTCGTTCGCAAAACAAAAAAACCGACTTCACATGCAGCGCAAGTCATTTTCAGTACTAAGTTTGAGGTATCTATCTCCATATCTCTGGAGATTCTTATCGGATCTCGTTAAAATTAAAATGGAACTACACTGTAAACATATTCTATTAATAATAATATCGTTTAAAAACTAAAAACGAACCGACTTCAATGCCGCGCTATTCATTTTCAGTACCAATTTTGAGATGTTTATCTCAATATCTCTGGAGGTACTCATCAGACCTCGATAAAATTATCATGGTACTACTACACTTGGAATATCTCCTTTCGAACAAAAAAAGAATAATCAAAATCGGTTCATAAACGACGAAGTTATCCGCGAACAAACATAAAAAATATCGGTAGAAATGAGAAACCTCCTCCTTTTTTTGAAGTCGGTAAAAAAATAAAAAAAAAAACATTCTCCAAATCCACACACAGTTAATAAATGATGAGGTTCTGAAGTGACAAAAAAATTAAATTATACAGACAAATTGAGTACATCCTCCTTTTTGTGAAGTCAGTAAAAAAAAAAAAAAAAAACAAATCAGTTCATAAATGATTGAGCTATGATATAATAAACAAAAAAGTAATTCGTACAAACGCTATCTGTTAAGTCCTCGTTTTGTTAAGTCGGTTAAAAAGTAATTTGTCCTAAGGCCGCTACACACCTTGAGTTTAAACTGCTCGTTTTCACTAAATAGTGTGACTATACATATGAATGATAGTTTAACTGAATGGTAATAATTATAATTTAAAATCGTTAATAAACCAAAAGAACCAACTTCAAATGTCGCGCTAGTCATGTGCCAAGTTTGATGTGTTTGTCTCCATATCTCTTGAGATAGTCATGAGATCTCGATGAAATTTAAATGAAATTACTTGGAAAGTATGTCCTTTCAAACAAATATAAAAAATATTCTAAATCGGTACAGCCATCTTTGAGTAATCGAGAAGCATACATAAAAAAAAGATTCCGACGAATTCAGAACCTACTCCTCGGTTAGGTGTCGGTTAAAATAGCATTTAATTAACTGTACAGTGCAAACTTAATGGTATAAAAATTTATCTGTACCTACAGAACAGTTCAATCGCAGAGTTAAAAACGAACGTGTATGCGAACCCTTAAAAGAAATGCTTACGATGTACATAATTGTTATTCAATCCATTTTACCTTGATACGTTTGTACCTACTATCTAGCGTGTGAACAAAATCATTCATTATATAAGTGTACGGTGTCGGCTGTGGTGTCGGTGAGTGTATCGGTGAGTGTAGTTCTGTAACTATTTGGAAATAACAAGTAAGTACCTAGCTTTTATTGTATAATATTTTGCAACGTACTCTTTTTTGGTTGATTCGAAAATAAAATTAAAAACCAAGTTTCTGTCGTATTATATAATAAAGATTTTCCCAATAACTAGAAATCGAAAAAATAAAATAGGTCTTCATACGACAAAAAGCCCTATTAACCGACTTTAAAAAAAGGAGGATGTTCTATGTTTCACTGTAAATTTTTTTTTATTTATTTTTCTCTGTCAATTGTGGTCCGATTTTTTTAATTATATATTTATTTCAAAGATTATACTTTTGTAGTGGTCTCATTGTAAATTTATCAAGTATCTCCAGAGATATGGCGATAATAACTGCAAACTTGCTACTCAAATTGAATACAGTAGCATTTGAAGTCGGTTTTTTAAACGATCCTAATTATTTTGAACATGTTATGTAAATGTTATGTAAAGAAAATAATATTAAAAAATTACATAAAAATGATTATTTTTCGATTGCTGTTTATATTAACTACACACTGATTTAATGTTTAGTTATTTCCAAGTTTAATTTGATTTATTCTGAGTAAAGATTTTTTTAAATTAATTTGTGTATTCTTAGTTTTAAACTAATGTGTACCAATTTATATTTTACAGGAACGACAAGCAGCAGGGACAATGAGATCTTCATGAATTTAATAAATTAAAATCCTTTAGATGAAAATGGTGAGTGACTACGCTTGAATTTTTATTAACGTATATACACACATTTCTTTAAAGCACAGAAAATATAAAAGTTGGTGCTTTAGGGGTAGCAGATTTTAATTTTGTAATATTTTTTGGTTTATCTGACTATACGATATGCTCAAAACACAGGTAGGTTAGGGCGCGATAATTTATCGTAAGTATTCCAACAAAAAGTCATTACGGCTTTAGTAGAAGTAGTAGAACAGGTTTATCTGACTATACGATATGCTCAAAACACAGGTAGGTTAGGAATCGCAATCGGTGGAGATAATCCGACCTTGGGCTCCCAGAGTGAAACTTACCATGGATCACTTAACCGATTGTGTTTAGACATCGCAAACGGCGAGAGATAATCCTGCCTTGGACTCTCAGGATGATACTTACCATGTTTTATCCAACCGTATGTGTTACGAACACAGTTGATCAAAACTATTACTCCGGGGTCATTGAGAGTTCTAAAACACGTCGATCAAAATTATTACACCGGAGGCTTTGAGTTCTAAAACACAAGTGGTGAGAGATAATCAATTTTTAGTTATTGGGTGTTCTACTCCAGCTACATCTGTTGATTAAACGATATACCCAACTGCAACAAGTGAGCGCAGCAAGCGGAGCGAACGCAGTTGGGTATATCGTTTAATCAACAGATGTGGCTGGAGTAGAACACCCAATAACCACCTACTCGTGTTGACTCAGGACCTTGATTTTTATACACCTAATAGGGATACCTCAGTATTTGGTATAAATTTCAACTTGCTAGGTCCACCTGTTCCTGAGAAAATAAGCGGTGAAACACGGACAGACAGACGGACCAGAAAGTGATCTTGTAAGGGTTCCTTTTTTACCTTTTGAGGTACGGAACCCTAAAAAATATTTAAGGGGGGGCCCATACAACAGACGACTTTTTTGCCGTTTTTATAGATCGTACGGAACCTTTCGTGCGCGAGTCCGACTCGCACTTGACCGTTTTATTTTCTTAATCTGTCGTTTTCCACAGCTAGCCAAACGTATTATATATAGCCTTCCACGAAGCTCTCTCCAGGGCAATGTCGTCTATCCAGTGGCCACTATATCGTCACGTCACCTCATTGGTCGACCACGTCGTCGCGGCCCCTAGACAAAATCCAATTTCCTGTTTGCCTTCACGCTAACGCAAGTTCAAAATGTATGGAATGACATTTATGTTTCCGCAACAAAAATGTCATTCCCATACATTTTGAGCTTGCGTTAGCGTGAAGGCAAATAGGAAATTGGTTTTTGTCTAGGGGCCCAGCTGTGGCATCGATGTCATAATTTTGCAATTGTTATGACGTCGATGAGCTGTTAGGACCCAATTTGCACTTTTGAAACCTGCATCTGTGATGACTGTTTTGGAACGTAATGTCTGCCTTACACCATCCATTCTATAGGACGCTGCCGATTGTATCATGCCGAATGGACCGTGTGTTGGCGTGGATGCATGCCAATGCCCAGTGGTGGAATATCCCTAAGGCAAACTAGGCACATGCCTAGGGGCGCCAGGTTACAAAGGGCGCGCGTGGAAATTTTTAAACGAAGAAAAAGAATACCTTAGGTCTCTGGTAAGTTGTTCTTGCGCGAAAGAGAAACAAAAATGCGTCTCGATGATGTATGGCAGCCTTAACATACCTAATCATTTGCTACATTAAACAGTTATATGTTAATAATTGAGCAGAGTAGGTAGGTACAATAGCTACAAATAGGTCCCTGACAATTAAGATTACAAACTTAATTAATAGGTAGGTACCAAGTATGCGCGTGCCGCTCGTGCAAAGGTCAGCTGCGATGACAACTGCGTAATAATGAGATAGCGAAATCAGGGTAACCTATCACCTAGATACAAATATATAGTACGTAGGTATCTAAAATTGTTTCTAGATCTTTAGTCTGTAAGGTAGATTGCGAAGAATGAGCTCTTGATTGCCGCCGGTGGCCATCTAGAATGAAATTCTTCATCTTTGCCACACAATAGTGGAAGCTAGGTCTTCTCAATAAGCCATCAGCTATGGCGAAAATGGTGGTGGCAATTGGAGGAATCTTATGTAGGTATATGCTTTTTATGTTCTTAGCATGAACTTCCTATACAGTCTCTTGTCTCAAAGTTGTGGTTGTGTGTGGTGAAAAACAAAAAAAAACCCACAAGGCACATTTAGATAGTTTATTATGGGAAAGTACATCAAGCATAAATTTTATATAACATCAAAGAATATAGGTGCCTTCTGCTATCAAATTACTTCAGGCAATATCATTTTAGTTAGAAATTATTTCGGTTATCCATAACGTGGTTATCTAAAACGGCTCTAAAGTTTAGTGAAAACGTCTCTTAGATCGACTTTTAAATCCAGAAAGAGTTTGCACTTATTACAGAGTATAATTATAAAGTCCTCGCTAATTTCGCGCTTCTTTGTCAACCACCTACGACTCCCATCTCTGCCTCAACAATTCAATATCGCTCTCCCAGAATTCGGGCTGCGCTGCGACGCGAAGAACGCGAAATTAGTAATAATTTTTAAAACCGTTTTAAATAGAAGAAATTTTACATGCAATTAATTTTCGGGATAATTTCAATACATGAGATTTATATTTTGTGTCCTCTCGGTTGTATAATTACTCCGTAATGTAAGGTATACAGTAATATGTAAATGACCCTTGCACAGTCAGTGCTAACAATACTTAGGTATATTAAATTCAATTCAATGTTTTGAACAACTTTGGTTTATATCAAAAGCACAATTACTGTACTTATTTCTATGTTATTCTGGCCTATGATGTCAGACAGAATTTTATTCACGTTTTTAATTTTAGGTAATTACGCAGGGTTAAGGAGGTACATCATAATTTTAAACATACATCATTATTGTTAACACATACGCATTTAATAAATAAGTAGTACATAATAAAATTCTTAAATTGTATAAAAAAAATACTTTGGTAATTAATTATAATTATGTACCTATAAACAAAAAATTATAACATAAGTAGGTACAATTAAATGGTTTGTCTTTAAAGTTTTTTTACGATAATAGGTAAATAAAATACTAGGTAGCTTAACTAAAATACTAGCAACTAATCAAAAAATTCTTATTCCTTCGCGGGCTTTAACAAACAATCTTTAATAAGTAAATCAGCTACATTAAAATAAAATTACCTACGGGTTATATTTAGCTGTAATGTCTTATCTAATATCTTAACATAGTGAGCCACTGTAACAGCGTTTGCCTATAAGGTAAATTTGAATTGTGACGATTTTATTCGTATAATACCATATTTATAATTTCTATTACGAGATTGGAAGCTTGAAATAAATTAATTTTGATATTATTGATTTTGATAATAAATGTGTATATATGATAATAATAAATATTATGTAACACCTTTATTGATGAGCCGTTATCTTTATCGTTATCTTTAAAAAAATAGTTTAACTATACTCACTTTTTATGCAAACCTACTTGGACATCTATGTTTGTAAATTTTTTTTGTAGCGATACGTGGTCGTTTAAAATACAAATTTAATAAATTTACGTATCGACAGCGGTATAGACATGAACCGAAGCATGAGGTTTGTGAGATTTACAATGTCAGACATTTGCGTTAATTATTGAAATCCATATATAATTGGGTCCCCAGTAATAATCATGACTTAAAAAAGGCCTTATTACAAATTGAATAAATAGTTACTTATATTAATACTACAAGTACTACGAAACATCAAAAGAAAAACGCCTACCTACCTTTTGTGTATTAAATAAGAATCATTTATGAATAGTTACCTACATTACTTTCCCACCATTATAGTTAAATATAATATTTAAATAATTCTTCTTAAATATAATATTTCAATATTATATTATTTATTAATATATCTATAATAATTAATTCTATTTACTTAAGTGCTATTCAAATTTGATTAGTTTAAGCTCCTAGATACGAGGTGCATTCAATAAGTACTTAGCCTCATCGCCAGAGGGCGCTGTAGTTTCAAAAGAGTTTTACCACAGTGTAGCACATTCTTTTTTAATTCTTTTTTCAAATTTTCATTCCACCCCTTCATTTGTTTTATTTTGACAACTTATGGAAGCGAACGTATCGATCGGTTTTACAAAAATGTAAAAAGAGCAATATCGTTCGGTGATTCGATTCCTATTTTTGGAAGGGAAAACGCGCATCGAAATCAAAGAGCGCTTGGATGCTGTGTACGGTGACTCTTCTCCATCGATGGCCACCGTCAAGAATTGGTTCAACGAGTTTGCACGTGGCCGTACGTCGGTTTTTGATGAACCACGTCCAGGTGCACCGAAAACAGCTGCTACGGAGGAAAAAATTAAAAAAATCCATGATCTCGTATTGGCAGATCGCCGATTGAAGGTTCGGGAGCTAGCTGAGACTGTAGGCATTTCAGAAGGAATAGTGCATCATATTCTTAACGAGGAACTCGGCATGAGAAAGCTGTCGGCGCGATGGGTGCCGCGTTTACTCACACCGGAAAACAAGTGCAACCGTGAGACCACATCGGAGA
Source organism: Cabera pusaria (assembly GCA_954871355.1). Taxonomy (NCBI): domain Eukaryota; kingdom Metazoa; phylum Arthropoda; class Insecta; order Lepidoptera; family Geometridae; genus Cabera; species Cabera pusaria. The sequence goes on from OX940899.1 coordinate 23,138,022, forward strand.
CGTGTTTGGCGCTGTTTAAGCGGAATCCAGCGGAGTTTTTGCGTCGTTTTGTGACCGTCGATGAAACCTGGATCCACTGGTACACACCAGAGACCAAGGAGCAATCAAAACAATGGATCCAGACCGGGGAACGTGCTCCAAAGAAGGCGAAAACTGTAAAATCGGCCGGAAAAGTTATGGCCACCGTTTTCTGGGATTCACAAGGTGTGATCTACATCGATTACCTCGAGAAGGGTAAAACAATTACAGGGCTTTACTATGCCGATTTATTGGGCCGATTCGACGCCGAATTAAAGAAAAAACGACCCCATCTGGCTAAGAAAAAAGTGCTGTTTCACCACGACAACGCACCGGTTCACACGTCTGCCGTTTCCATGGCCAAATTGGTCGAATTACGCTACGAATTGCTGCCCCATCCACCGTATTCTCCAGATTTGGCCCCTTGTGACTTCTTTCTGTTTCCGAATCTGAAAAAATCTCTCGCCGGGAATAGATATGGATCAAATGAGGAGGTCATCGCCGCCACGGAGGCCTATTTTGCAGAGTTTGACAAAAACTATTTTTCGGACGGGTTAAAAAAGTTGGAGCATCGCTGGGCTAAGTGTATCTATATATATAAATTGCCACTTTTCCAAAATTTTCGTTTACTTTTTGTAGGCTAAGTATTTATTGAATGACCCTCGTAATATGCCTATCATAATTATTATGTAAGTTTTGACCTGTTTATTATATAATCCTCGCACTGGTACCAATATATACAACAATATAGATTTCATCATCAGCATCATCATCAACCCGTGTCAGTTCACTGCTGGACGTAGGCCTCTCCCAAGATGCGCCACTGAGCCCGATCTTTGGCTCTTATTTTCCAGTCACTGCCACCGCTTTGCGTATGTCGTTACTCCACCAGTCACAGGACGTCCTACGCTACGTTTGCCGATTATAGATTTGCTTACCTACTTCATATTTTTAAATTAATAAGCATGTTATTAGCGTCAATTTTAGCCGTTATTATACAGATATAACCTTGTACGTTTTTTTCTCGATTTTCGGGCTCAGTGGCGTGTCTTGGGGGAGGCCTACGTCCAGCAGTGGACTGACACCATCTAATGATGATGATGATGTGGTTTTTTTTACTAAACTTTAAACTAATCATCTATTTTATCAATGCTTAAACCTACCTATCTTACTTTGTTGTGAAATGTGAAAAAATCAAACCTAATTAATTTTATATAGCTCTGCAAAGTTGTCCTCGACTTTATACCAACAAAGGTAGAAATAATTTTGAAGCCTATAGAGGCTTCAAAATTATTTCTAGACTATAGAGTCTACAGGTACGTCAGTGCACCACAAAGAATTATATATAATATTATATATAATTATTATAATAATATAATAATTATATATATATATATATAATATATAAATATTATATATATAATATAGTCACAATCGAATCATATTGCTGTCGATTGTGTTGTTGCTTTAACTAAACTAAACTATCAAATAAACAGCACCAAAATTCGTGCTTTCAGGCTGTCTTTGATTTAGTTTAACACAATATAAAATCTGCATCATTACTACAAATTGATCTCTCGTCTTGATCCAGTTTGTAATAGTGTGTATTTTATGATAATGTACAAAATGAGCCGTTTCATAAAACAAAAATAGTTACACTTCACTCGCTTGGTGGCTTTTGAGGCAAACCTAGTAATTTTAGCAAACATCTTTATTATAGCAAAGGTCGTCCGAAATTATAAATTTTAGAATTCCAAGGAATGAAAGCGGTAAGTACCTATATTCAATCGAAAACTTGCATTTTGATGAAATTAATAAGCATCACATTCACAGATCACTGAGTTCATTTTGTAAGCCATCGGTTGATTCTGCAAGAACATAAATATATTTTTTTAGGAAAACTCAACACTAAATATCATATACTTATATTATTAATTCTAATTTAATTCAAACTATACTACACCTTAACTAGAAGCTCAGCATTGCACCGACAAGAAAGCCCAGCGGTTGAACTTCGAAACTGACTTAAGCCGATCAGAAAAATATCACCAACCTAGGTGAAAAATAGTTTACACCAGTCGTGTGGCATTAACGTAATAAATCAAGGGAAACTTTTCAAAAGGATTGGAAATTACGATAGATAGACGATATGTGGTTTATGAACTCGGGTCAATTTTCTAGTTTGACTTAATGAAATTCAAATAGTTTTATTATAAAAACTCACGTTCATTTTAAACTTATAGATTTAAAAACGGGAATTTAACGTGACTTACGCGATGTCGATATAGCGATCGACATATGTTTCGGCCTCATCCGGAGGCCTTCTTCAGGATCTTGAGTGCTTGGCGCTCGTCGACGCGTCGCACCTCGCACTGCGGGCCGCTGCTCGTGCAGCGCGGGCGGACGGAGCGGGCGGCGGCGGCGGCGGTGGTGGTGTTGGTGGGGGGTAATGATGCGGTGTACATAGTGGAGGCGCGGGATTAGGTTGGAGGGCTTCGTCTTCATCACTGCTGTTTACTTCAGACGAGACCTCATCCAACCGGCAGACGGAACTCACGGTGTCCTCCTCACTGTTGCCACTGGTGACGTGCTTTCCATGAAGAACGGTTTTCCACGTATTTGACAGGTACCACCCTCTGTCTCTGTTGAAGTTACGACGACGACTGATCTCAATGGCTTCTCGGATTTTGCGGGGTACAAAGTACTTTTCACGCGCCAAAATCCGTGCCTTGTCAAATCTGATGTAGTGCGTCGTCCCAGATGTGAGAGCGTGCTCTGTAACCGCCGAGCTACCGCTGTCCACGTTCTTCATGGAAGCAATGTGTTCTTTGAGTCTTGTGGACACGTTTCTTCTGGTCTCGCCTACGTAGCTTGCACCACAGTCGCAAGGAACGACGTAGACCCCAGGAGCTCCTAGGGGATCCTTATCCTTTGGAGAGCGCAACAATTGCCTGACACGTGAGGGGGGGCGGAATATCGTCTTGATGCTATATCTTCGGCGTAACAAGTGTCCAATTTTGTCCGTGACCCCCTTGACGTATGGTAGGTACGTTGCTGCTCTCTCAACCGATGTTATTCGGCACTTTGTGGAGTTGTTCGCAATCCGATTACTCTGCTTCCAGCTGTATCCGTTTGCCTCTAACACCGCCTTCACATGCGCGAGTTCCGTGTCTACATGTTGTGGGTCACATAATCTCAGCGCTCTGTTGATAAGTGTCCGAGGCAACGACGCTAGATGGGCGGGATGGTGATGGGAGTCAGCTCTCAAGTACCGGTCTGTATGCGTACTCTTGCGGTACACTGTGTGTGAGAGATGTCCATTCTGTTGTCGCTTGAGTAACACGTCAAGAAACGGCAACGCGCCCTCTATTTCTCGTTCGACAGTGAAAGTGATCGTCGGATGTTTGCTATTTAGATGTTCTAATAAGGGTGTTACATGGTCCTTATGTAAAATAGCAAACACGTCATCCACATATCGCCACCAGTATCTCGGTCTAAAGGATATGTCGTGTAGTGCCGATGTCTCGAACCACTCCATAAAAATATTCGCAACTACTGGAGCTATAGGAGAACCCATGGCCACACCTTCCGTCTGAATATAAAATTCACCGCGCCACTTAAAATACCCACTTGTCAGTATGTACTTTATTATGTTCATGTACTCGATAGGTATAAGAGCTCTCTGGAATAAATCCGTTATAATTTTGAGTGTGTCCTCTATCGGTACGTTCGTGAACAATGACGTGACGTCGAAGCTCACCATCAGTTCGTCTTCACCTAATGTTACTTCATCTAGGAGCTGTATAAAGTGTCGCGAGTCCCTCACAAAACTTGTGGTGTTTCCTGTTAATGGAAGTAGCATGTCAGCCATGTATCGAGCTGTTTTATAAGTGGGTGAGTCGATTTGACTGACTATAGGTCTCAAAGGCCACGACGGCTTGTGAATTTTAGGTAGGCCATAAATTCTCGGTGCAGTTGGGTTCAAAGGGCGTAATCTACTGTACAGATCTTCATTTAATGCACGCAGTAGTGTACTCAGTTTGGCAGTTACTCGAGATGTAGGGTCGTATGTAACACATTTGTAAGTATTACCGTCACTGAGGAGCTGGTTTATTTTCTGTTCGTACTGTGCTGTGTCCACGACTACTGCTGCATTCCCCTTATCTGCGGGTAAAACTAAAAGCTCTGTGTTGTTACGTAAACTACGTAGTGCAAACATTTCCGAGTTCGAGATGTTGGATTTAGGTACCTTGGATTTTCGCAATGTCAATGCTACTTCTTGTCGTAAACATTCAGCGTCATGAATCGGTATGTTATTCCGGGAGATCGTTTCCTCGATACCGGTGATGATCACCTCGACGGGTATCTTCCGCGGTGTGGGTGCAAAGTTAAGACCTTTTGATAATACCGATTTTTCATTATCAGTGAGTACCTGCGACGATAAATTTACAACCGCCTGATTCTCCACCACTGAACGGTTGACGTCGGAAGGACGTTGCTCTGAGGTTTTTGTCAGGTGTTTTAATTTTCTATCATGACTTTTAGACGAATTGTTTAAAGTGTATTGCGCTCTGCTATAAGTCATTGAATCCAAAGTATCCCATAAATCTTGACGTAATAGACGAGACAACTGTAAGTGTAATTCCATCAATTCCATTGATACACTCGCGATGTTTCGAAAGTAATCTCGTATTACCCTCTTCACCAATTTATCATTCACATCACTGAAGAACTTTGTGTAATCTCGAATACATTTCACTGGTTTAATGCGCAAGAACTTCGGCAACACTCCACTATTTCGGCACTTTTGTACAAACACTAAACCACATTCGAGTTTGTTACGTTTATTCCTCAGCGATGCAAATCTCCGCACATTTTTAAGGCATACCTCCCCGTAGAGGTTTACAATTTTATTATAAAAACTCACGTTCATTTTAAACGTATAGATTTAAAAACGGGAATTTAACGTGACTTACGCGATGTCGATATAGCGATCGACATATGTTTCGGCCTCATCCGGAGGCATTCTCTGATGGTGAGCTTCGACGTCACGTCATTGTTCACGAACGTACCGATAGAGGACACACTCAAAATTATAACGGATTTATTCCAGAGAGCTCTTATACCTATCGAGTACATGAACATAATAAAGTACATACTGACAAGTGGGTATTTTAAGTGGCGCGGTGAATTTTATATTCAGACGGAAGGTGTGGCCATGGGTTCTCCTATAGCTCCAGTAGTTGCGAATATTTTTATGGAGTGGTTCGAGACATCGGCACTACACGACATATCCTTTAGACCGAGATACTGGTGGCGATATGTGGATGACGTGTTTGCTATTTTACATAAGGACCATGTAACACCCTTATTAGAACATCTAAATAGCAAACATCCGACGATCACTTTCACTGTCGAACGAGAAATAGAGGGCGCGTTGCCGTTTCTTGACGTGTTACTCAAGCGACAACAGAATGGACATCTCTCACACACAGTGTACCGCAAGAGTACGCATACAGACCGGTACTTGAGAGCTGACTCCCATCACCATCCCGCCCATCTAGCGTCGTTGCCTCGGACACTTATCAACAGAGCGCTGAGATTATGTGACCCACAACATGTAGACACGGAACTCGCGCATGTGAAGGCGGTGTTAGAGGCAAACGGATACAGCTGGAAGCAGAGTAATCGGATTGCGAACAACTCCACAAAGTGCCGAATAACATCGGTTGAGAGAGCAGCAACGTACCTACCATACGTCAAGGGGGTCACGGACAAAATTGGACACTTGTTACGCCGAAGATATAGCATCAAGACGATATTCCGCCCCCCCTCACGTGTCAGGCAATTGTTGCGCTCTCCAAAGGATAAGGATCCCCTAGGAGCTCCTGGGGTCTACGTCGTTCCTTGCGACTGTGGTGCAAGCTACGTAGGCGAGACCAGAAGAAACGTGTCCACAAGACTCAAAGAACACATTGCTTCCATGAAGAACGTGGACAGCGGTAGCTCGGCGGTTACAGAGCACGCTCTCACATCTGGGACGACGCACTACATCAGATTTGACAAGGCACGGATTTTGGCGCGTGAAAAGTACTTTGTACCCCGCAAAATCCGAGAAGCCATTGAGATCAGTCGTCGTCGTAACTTCAACAGAGACAGAGGGTGGTACCTGTCAAATACGTGGAAAACCGTTCTTCATGGAAAGTACGTCACCAGTGGCAACAGTGAGGAGGACACCGTGAGTTCCGTCTGCCGGTTGGATGAGGTCTCGTCTGAAGTAAACAGCAGTGATGAAGACGAAGCCCTCCAACCTAATCCCGCGCCTCCACTATGTACACCGCATCATTACCCCCCACCAACACCACCACCGCCGCCGCCGCCGCCCGCTCCGTCCGCCCGCGCTGCACGAGCAGCGGCCCGCAGTGCGAGGTGCGACGCGTCGACGAGCGCCAAGCACTCAAGATCCTGAAGAAGGCCTCCGGATGAGGCCGAAACATATGTCGATCGCTATATCGACATCGCGTAAGTCACGTTAAATTCCCGTTTTTAAATCTATAAATTCAAATAGTTGTCAATTCTCATAGCTGTTTTCCACTTCCAGACGACTCCGATACATCTTAGAACATCGTCTCTTAACATCAAGTGGTCAAGTGGTTGTCTGTTTGGTACTAAAAAAATATAAAATCACCATCAATATTATACATACGAAAGTCAGTTTGCGTCTCCTATACGCCTTGATCGATTTAGCCTACATTTTGCACATGGATGGTAGAATAGGACAAAGGCAACTTTTTAGCGCGAACAAAGCCAGATACATTCTTATTATATAAATAAATCTGTAAAGGCAGGACAAAATATTTCTCCGACCAGGATATGCCTACATTCTTATTATATAAATAAATCTGTAAAGGCAGGACAAAATATTTCTCCGACCAGGATATGCCAATTTCGCAGCCCAGTAAGAGGTTTGTCACCCAGTCTAATACCTATCTAATAATACACGAGTTTTAACACAAAAATCTAAACTATGTACACATTTATATCGATAGATATCACAATCGCTTCATTAATTACACAATTACCTTTAAAAATAATGATTATTTATGTGACTAACTTATAATATATAGGTAAGTATATATAGGTCAGTATTAATTTGAAGGCGGCAATAGCCCAATGGATAACGTGTCGGACTGGCGATCGTGAGGTCGTGAGTTCGATTCCCACCCCACCCATTGCACTATTGACGTGAACCCACTCCAGACACAAGCATATTAAGCTTAGTTGGAGGGGTTAACAAGAATACTAGCAATGTGAAACCCACATTGCGAGTACCTTAATAATATTTAAAAAAAAAACTAAATAGACCGTTTATCGTCACAACACAACAATAGGTCTATCTAACGATCAAATTTCAGCACTAGTCCATTAAGTTATTGAACATACATTAAAATAATACATACAGACCAACATAGAACCTACTCCTTTTTGGAAGTCGGTTCAAATTTTAAGTTATTGAGCATGACTTTGCAGTTTTGATTTAAAACTCATGTGCAAATAACTGGACTAGTGCTAGTGCCAACCCAACATTTGGTTCTTCTACCCTATATTGAGATTAACAATCTCCAAACAGTTCTATGATGTTTTTGCAACCAAATATATCTACAATGCGTTTTGTTCGCAATTTAAGAAGCATGTGGTAAAAATACTTGCGTGGATAGGTACAGGCTAACTTCTTAGAAACCAAGTCACAGATTATATAATAGACCAAGTGATAGACAAAAATAGTACATAATTTTGAAAATATGCTTCTCTTCACTACCTCAAAGAAAATTTCTCACAAAATGCGTAAAAAGCTTTTGATGAATGCAAGTCGCAACAATTTAATCGTCAATTTGAGTTAGCAAAAGCCGAATAGAACGAGGAGCGGTTATAATATATTATACGGATTTATAACTGCATCTGTGCAACGCGTGGCAGGTGTTGTTAACATGAATGAATTTATCACGAATAAATTATATTCTTAAATTAAGGTCTATCACAGCCTTTTTTTTATGTTGGAGACAATACGTGTAGATCCAAATCAGATGTTTCACATATTAATAAATGTATAACAATAAATAAAATTCTCACAAATAAAAAATTACTTTATATTCTACCACAGCCGTTGTTTCTCCAGTTGGAGGCAATCGGAGTTGATATAAATCGGTTCGTGTAGGTAGAGGATGTTTAATCTACTCGTATGAGCATGGAATGGATGATATTTAAGCGAAAAAACTTACAATAAGTATGTTCTACGAGTATCTTAAACGTTGTTTCTCCAGTTAGAGGCAATTCAAGATGAATCGAAATCGGTTCGTGTAGCAGGTTTACATGCATGAATGAATTATTAGCAAAAGAACAAATATCTTAAATAAAAATATACATATACGAGAATCACAGCCGTTCTCTAGTTAGAGAAAATCCGAGTTGATCGAAATCGGTTCGTGTGGCGGGTGTTTTAAGCATGTAAAGCACGAATGGATCTATCACTAACAAATAATATTCTTACATTAAGCTCTATCACAGCCGTTGTAAAAGCGTCTCTATTTATATGTGCGCTAAACCTGTATTTGAATTACAGTGCCACAAGTATAACTTGGCGGTGGTGGTTTTTGGAACTAATTTTTTTAATTGAAACTGTAAGTTTGACGTTTGAGAGATTACCGCGACATTATTGTTTATAAATCTGCTACATTAAAATAGTTCAATAATGCCAAAAGTAATTAAAAGTGGTTTAAGAGAAACTGTTATCAAAGTACAAAGTAAAAGCACAGTGGCGCACAGGCACGCCAAGTTATACTTGCTGGACTGTAATATCGATATTTTCCATAGATAATAAAGTAACAGGACAAGCAAGTCCGTCTGATGGCACAAAATAATGAATAGTACAAGTACTGATGGTAAGAATTGGCGTATTGCATCACAAATATCGTCGCTCGCAAAACTTTGAATTATCATAATTTATCACCCACATCAGAGCACTGCGACAATGATATTTTTCTATAACATTTTCAACCGACTCCCAGAAAGAAGAAGGTTCTCAATTTGTCTCTATGTTATTTTTACTATATGTATTTTACGCGATTACTCCGTCAATTGTGAACCGATGCGGATGATTCTTTTTTAATCGGTAGGGTATGTTTCCGAGGTGGTGCCGTTGTAATTTCATCGAGATATGATAAGTATCTCCAGAGATATGAGGATAAACGTCTCAAACTTACTATTGAAATTGACTCGCGGGGAATGGAAGTCGGTTGCTTTAGTTTTTAAACTATCTTCATTATAAATTGTAGTAAAGAGATAGATAAGATATCGTTTAGACGTCGAATCTCACAAGCACTGTTATTATAGTTTAGCCACTTTGCCCTTTTTAGCAACCGCTTGAGTTGAAGATCGAGCTCAGACGCGTGTGAGGCTTAGGTCCAGCAGTCGACTGATATAGGCTGATGATGACATAACCCTTCATGCCGAAAAACATTTCTGTTTCATGGATTGTTATATCTGACACAGAGTTTTAGAGCTGTCAGATCAAAATTTGTTCAAGTAAGTGCACATCGAAATAGAGACCTATATAGTAGCGTTACAAAAATGATATTATTTATTAATTATTACAGAATTTCATGTTAAAACTTCGTGTGCCTACATATAGTACATTTAGCTACATATTTACAAGTGAAATAAGCTTAATATATCTACACTTACTAATTTTAAAAGCACATAAAATAAATCAAAAATAAAAAAGCCTTTATTCTACAGATTTTTTTTGACATAATGATCAAGCTATGCAGGCATTATAATAATAAATATTACTTCAAGGATTTTATATTAAATATAATATAAAAGCACATTACAACATAAATAATGTATAACAATGAAAAACGATTTAGGCATTTTGTCCGGCGCCGCAGCAGTACGATACAAAACGTCTAAATTGAAAGAGCAGAGCCCTTATTTTTTTTTTTTTTTTACGGTTTTTATGTAGGCTTTAGATGGAATTGTTTTTTTAAAGGTTTTTATGAATGATATTTATCGGTTAAGTTTAATTCACGTTTTAATTTAATATTCAATCTATCAATTACATTATATACATTATTACATTTTTAAAACTACACGTTATGTTTATAATTTACAATATCGTAAGATATCATACTTCAGAAAATAGTAGAGGAAGATGCACCTAGACAGTTGTATACTTGCATCCCTGTTCATAACGACAATCATCGGTCGAAATTCATCGCTATTCATGTAGAGACTACCGGTCCTGATATGTAAACAATTATATAATGAAAAATAACCGGCCAAGTGCGTGTCGGGCCACGCGTAATGTAGGGTTCCGTAGTAGCCTGTTATTCAATGCGTCTTTACCCGTTATAAACAAGCAACTAGGTACTCCGTCTTTGTCACATTAAAGGATTTATTCTAAGGATTTTGTATTTAATACAAAATTATCCAACACCCAAGTTCAACGACTATTACTGCTAAATAAAGTTATCTCAACCGCTATAGTTATTAACGGTCTTAGCAAAACCTCGGATAGACAGACAGACAGACAGACAGACGGACGGACATGACGAAACTATAAGGGTTCCTTGTCAGGACTACGGAACCCTAAAAAGGGTTTTTCAAGACGGCTACCTATACATATATGTGTGGTTGGTATTATGCAACACCCCCTTACAGAAATATTGACGTGCCTATTATAGAATTCTTACATTGTGCGTGTTTCATTTGCACTTGATTATTATTTAAGTGAATATATCACCATCATTATTGATAATTATTTATGCTGTAACATGTTAACAATATTAAATTGTTGTGTGTCAATAATACTTATTATATTATATACAATTTGAATCGCAAAGTCTACTACTTATGAATATGTAGCAAGCATAAGCCTAGGCTACTGTTATACCTAGTTAACACTCTTTAGGGACATCATCGAATCTATTAAGCCGGCTTTTCACTATGGGATATAATATAATACATATTATATCTTGAGATATAAAACTTTATCGCTCGTCATACATTTTATATGAGACCGTTTACTCTGTGCTATAATTTATATTACATCATCAATCATCATCATCAGCCGGTGTCCGTCCACTGCTGGACGTAGGCCTCTCCCAAGATGCGCCTCTGAGCCCGATCTTCGGCTTTTCTTTTCCAGTCACTGCCCACCGCTTTGCGTATATTACATCCCAAACTATAAATATTTTTTCGACCGACTGAGCGATATTTGAATTTTACCTCACGTCCCCAGACAATTTTATTTTTTATGGCTCCACACAATTAGTGTATTTAACCATATATCGTAAAGTATCAAAATTCTTCAAGTTTTAGTGAATTCAAGTCCTAAAGATGGGTCAAAGTCACATTTTAGGTAAAGTTGAATTCGTCTGATGAACTGTCGTAGGAATCAAGCAAAATAATCTCCATATTTAACCATTTCAGAATTCAAATGTTACGATAAAGAACGTAATGACACAGTGGTGACCGAAGCTGAACTGTCCCAAAACATATATATTACAGTGTGAACAGCAAGCGCGGGATGTAATATATAGCTCAAAATGTAATATTTACATTAAGTATATCCCATAGTCAAAAGCCGGCTATAGATTTGTACAGAGATTTAAAACTATTTTTATATAGGTACATCTAGATTATCTTGTAAAATCACTATCCATATTTTAATTTTATAAATTATAGTGTTTATTTTTATTTTACATTGTCATAATAAGATACTATATTTATTCAATATATTCTTATGTATATAGAAATGATATTGCCTGACTTCTTATTTAAATATATTACTTGTACTACATATAATGATATAAAGTACTACTCCTTGTAGGTAGATGATCCTCCTTCCCTCCTATAATATATAATAGGTATATTTATATAAGTAAGCGTGCTACATCGTCGACCGCATCGTCACTTAACATCAGTACCCTTAGTACGAGTTTTCATCGTAAACGCTTTTGACAGATCTCACATAGTTTTCGACTTATTCTGGCTCTCTGATTGGTCTAAATTTAGTTAAATGTAGTAACCACTAGAGGCGCTGTAATGTTTTTCATACAAAATTTGCTCGATATACGATATCGAGTTTGGTATGAAAACTCGTACTAAGGGTACAGGTGAGATAGTGGTCAAACGCTTGCCTATACAGCATTAAAAAAAATCTATTTTATTCAATTTATTACATCTTTTTGTATTTTCATTTATTACTACCTAACAAAACAATACACATTTTTTTAGGATTCCGTACCTCAAAAGGCAAAAAGGAACCTTTATAGGATCACTTTGTAGTCCATATGTCTGTCAGTCTCTCCGTCTGTCAAGACCCTTTTCTCGGAAACGCGTAGAGATATCAGGTTGAAACTTATAGGTATCTTTTGGCTGAGAAAAAAATAAGCTTGTAAGTCAACGCGATCAAAAGATTTAAGTCACATCTTTTCGCATTTTTTCGATATCACTATGGGATTAAAACCTATAGGGTACTTCTCGTTGACCTAAAATCTAACTAGAGTGGAGTGCCGCCAACTGTATCTGCTGGCCCTTGATCCAACGAGTCTTCAGATGTTGGTTCAGGTGATAGCAAAGAGTCTCACTCTTTGCTATTAAGACATTCGCAAAGCAGAACATCGGGACAGCGTTATATGCTATGTGTACTATGTACCGTTCACTTAGTATTATATGAACATTGTACGCGAAGTATCTAATATTATCCTTGAACTGTTGGTACATAGTATACATGAATATAGATATACATTTTAAAAAATTACAAAAATAACAGAAACACGAAAAAACTTTTGGTTTTTTGGAACTTTGGGTTCCGTTATTAATTATTGTCTGAAATTATAAGGATTCACACATTATTGTCGTAATATCGTAGTTATAATACCTACATTAAACAAATATATGTTAAAATTAACCTCCTCAATCCTTAATCCTTTTCAGAAAAAATATTATATTCACAATATTATGTTACATAAAATACCTTTTTTTTATGGTAAAAGGTAGGACAAGCACGACGCTCGCCCGATGGTAACCGATGACGCATGTCACTGCACGGCGTCTATTACCTTGAGACATAAAGATGTTGAGTCTCACATGCCCTGTAATTTCACCGGACACCTTGCCATTTCAATCGAAGTACATTTCTATTTCACGGCTGAAAATTAACTGGCAAAGTGGTGGTACCGCCCCAGGCGGACTAGCAGTCCTACCACTACAATACGGAACCCTCGACTTACTTAATTTGCAACTATGAGATTAACCTCTAATTTATCTTATTAGTATCTTATTGTTATTACAACTAAACACTATTTTTGTTTGCCTTATTTAATTTAGAATGTTCCATACTGCCTTTATTCAATGTACACATTATATAAATGTAGTTACTTTACAATGTTATAGTTATTACTAAGTCAATATATTTAACTCCATGACTCCATGTGCGTGACTATTGCTAAATACATTTAATTTTAGATGTTATTGTACATATATTACTAAACCTAACTTCGCATTTTATGTTTCACTAAACTCGAACTTATTAATATAATTAAACCTAACTTTTTCTTTGCTTTCTAAATTTAACTTATTCTGTGTTGTATTGCTATGCCTAACTTACCTATACTACAATGTTCTACTAAACCTATATAAGTTTTGACATGTCCTAAGCTAATGAACTAGAAATGCTTATTAATTTAATGCCGTCTTTTTTTAGTTTAATTTTTTTTTCATATTTTATATAAAAACCTAACTGCCTAAACTTTTAATTTTTGCGCTAGAAACATTAATTGTATTTAGGTACCTCGACGTTTCGATTAAAGTTGTATTGAGCGGGGTCCGAGAAGACTGCACGTCGAGGTAAATAACATTAATGTTTCTAACGCGTTATGCTTCATTTTACAATATATCACTAAAATCTACCAACTCGTAAGATTGAATACACTGTATTTTAAATAGACATAATGACAAATGTCTATTTTGGTTATCTATTCATTAAAAAAATATATTGAACAAATCTCAATCGAAGACAAAAGCAGAATCAGCAACGCATTTTATTTATAGAGCAGGGTTGGAGGATATATATCAGTGGATATATATCAAGATATATATCCGATATATATTGATATACAGTATTTTAATTAGACATAATGACAAATGTCTATTTTGGTTATCTATTCATGAAAAAAAAAATTGAACAAATCTCAAACAAAGACAAAAGCAGAATCAGCAATGCATTTTATTTATAGAGCAGGGTTCGAGGATATATATATCAAGATATATATCCGATATATATCAAACTAGGTTTGACAATTTATATCAAGTGATTTTTTTATAAGTTATTGCAATCCAAAAATGGTTTAAAAAATTAATATTATTTCGTATATTTTAGCGTTTGTTACTGCATTTACTATGTCTACTTCCTATTTTATGTTTTTTAGTTGATTTTGCCTTATCTTAAAGAAAATTTTATATTTTGGTTTTTATTTGTCTGATTTTAAGTACCTAAATCAATAAAACAATAAAATTATCGTAGGTTTTTTTTTTTGATAATTTTACATGTAGTTTATGTAAGTGTGTAGGTATGTTTATGTAACACATATGCAAATAGTATTCATAAATAATACAATATAATAATAATATGGCTTTCATACAAAATTGATATATATATAATAAATATCCGATATTTTGATATTTATAATAAATATCGGATATTTTCGAACCCTGTTATAGAGTCAACTAATTAGGCAGATATTTACATAAACTTGCTGAAACTCAACAATTTTTTTAAATTACTAAAGCAGTGCTACGAATCTTTTATAGGCTTTCTATTTAAGTTTTTTAGTTTAGTACAGATAAAGCAATGAACTGTTAAACAATTTCACATTTTTATTGAATAAAAAAATAGTTTTATTTTGAACTTGCTGTGCCCCGCGGCTTTGCCTGCGTTAAATGAATACTTTCATTTATTTATTTTTAACTTTTTTCAAACCTTGTTTTGATAATTAATTACCATCACAACAGAAAAGGAATTATCCAAATCAGTACCCCGTTCTCGAGTTGTGCGCTTAGCAACACATTTAGCGATTCATTTTTATTTATACCTATGTATGTATGTATAGAATAACACATTTAAATTTATTGAAAACGAGTAAGTTAGGCTAATGTAACTTTAAATATGTCAAATAAACAATGTGAATTAAGTTAATATTCCTAAAATACATACAAATACAATTATATACAAATTATATACTTTTTACTGGCCTACTTATAACATATCTATGTAATATAACTTTATATATTATACCTACTTATATGCCGAATTACCTATATAGATAGATAGATAGATAAACTCTTTATTGACCACTTATAAAAAACAGAAACACATTAAAACTAAACAATTTAAATCTAATAGCGTCAATGGGCGGTCTTATCGCTTTAAGCGATTTCTTCCAGACAACCATGCAAGGAAAGGATTACAATCACGAAGGCGGCGGTTTATAAAACGTGTGAATGTACATTCGGGTGGTTTATATACATATAGTCATCTTAGTTACTTATAATCTTTAAAAATACTATGAGACATCATTCAGACCACCGATATTGAAAAATCTTATAGTTAGTTGTAACGTACCCGACCTATATTTAAAAATATCAAAATTAAAATTTTGAATAAACCCCCCACGACAGCGTCCATTAGAAAATTAACGCCATAACATCTATCTAATAACCACCACTGATTAATTACGAACCGTTTAAAGACAAAATCAAACTAGTAGTTTTGGAGAAAAAAGGCAAAATGAATTTGCACAAACAATGTTTGCTGCAACGCCCCCGGTGAGTTGCCACCGTAACACCTGTATAAGAACATGCACCAATCAAACCCGAACCCATAACTGAAAACGGCATCAAAATCGAACTCGTACTTTTGGAGAAAATGGCAACATCGATTTGTACAAACTTACTTCCTCTCACCCCAAACGCATATACCGTTACGTAGTACTATTAAGTATTCTGTGATATCGTCTCCGTTCCATCGTGGATAAAAAATACAAGTTTGAGTTCTATACGTACGCATCGATAAATCGTATGATAGCATAATTTTTATGAGATGGCAATGGTGAAAAGGCATAATTTTTTGTCCCTATCACACTTGCATGTTGCACTTGCATGCAAGTTTGCGGAGAATGGGAGATTAATATAAAGCAAGCTATATAGGATTCCCCTTTTTTCGCAAAGCAAGCAAGTTTGGCGCCGCAGCAGCCGTAATTCTATTTACAAAGCAGACCGTACATTGCGTATTAGGGTAATAAATATATAAAGAGTGTGTGCAGCCCCAGATCTTGGGGGCAAACCGGGGCACCTGCACACTGCGACTTGTAAGATACAGTTGCTATACAGGCCCACAACTTAAGTGAATTATTAATGGATTCTTATTGTCCCATTCACAAATAATACTAACCATTATATGTATGTGCGATTTTTAAGTAATTTATCTCATACGCTGGAGAGAGGGGCGCTACTATCAAGTTTGTGCCCCGGTTCGAAAAAATTGTAGATCCATGTCTGAGTGTGTGAGGGGTAGAAAAAGGGGAAGGCAGAAAAGGAAAGTGAGAGACATAGAGGTGAGGAAAAATAAAGATGTAATCGACACAGCACCTTTCGCTATCATTTTTGTTCACGTAACGTGGCGCTTTTGCTAAACATATTACAATAATCTTACCCATAACCTACATCTACATTAAAATAAAACAGATTTGACAGCTGTAAAAGTTAGTAAGACATAGTTCTGTAGTTACAAGCTAATCCTATAGTTTCTTTCTAACTAATGATCTCCGTCTTAATCAGAATAGGATAGCACGACATTGACATCTGTCAAATCTGTTTAATTTTCAAAAATACACAGATTTTGTCAATTACCGATTATGTCATAATATCTTACCTGTGTCGTTTTCCATTTCTTCTTTTTTGTAATTCTAATTATTTACAACTTAGGTCTAAGGCCCAGCTACAGACGTTCAATTTGATCATCAATCTAGTCAAATTACACGGACTTCAGGTTGAATGCCGCAAGGACAGCAACGTGGGCAGTTACATCTATATTGGACCCACAATAGTAGAATATTTATGCGTCGAGCGCCTATAATGGCCCACTTATTTACCTAGTTGATAGTCTTTACCACAAAGCAGTATAACTGTCACGCTTCTAGGCCCAGCATTTAATTTGATCATACTTGGAAACATCGACACGAGAGCAAATTAGATAGAGAAGTAGATGCAGCATGAAGTCGTATAGCTTCATCTCCCTAAAGTTCAATCAAATTGGATTGGATTGACGATGCAATTGAACTCGTGTAGCGAGCCTACACTTATATTTTTACCACTATCACGTTATTAAGCATAAATTATGTACCTACTATATCACTATATGTCGCTATAGATATTTCGTGCTAATTAAAATTATGAACACTCTTCCTGCCAGTTTACCTTATATGTACATCGTTAAATATTCATGTGTTCCCCATAATAATTTCAACCTTCACATGCTAAACATAATATTGGCTATTTTCTATAAGCATAATAGAATATTCTGAACTAAACTTAAACATTTTATAATATAAGTTTAATTACATCGTTTTGGCGTAGCTGTAAGCTAATTATAGTTTTATAAATAAATAAATAATCAGAGGATTGGACACATACCTTTTTATACAGGGTGCGACTTTTCCAGGTTATTTAAATAACCACGGGGTTATTTGTAACTGAGTTGTATACATCACTATCGTAATTAATAATAGATAATAATATCATAATTCGACGTTTTTGTGCCAAAATTGCCCCGTCGTCGTTATAAATAACCGTAGAGTTATTTATATTATGTTGTTATTTCAGGTTATTTGTCAGTTTAAAATAGAATATAGAATAGATTATAAATTCTTAAAACAAAGAATTTATTCTGTATATAAGATACATATAAAACGATATTGTGCAGTATTATTTGAGTTTAAAAGGACGCAGTGTTTTTGTTTTAGTGTTGATTATTGGTATTTTACGCTTCAAATTTGTTTACTTGTTAAATTACTCTTAAGCCACACTAAAAAACTGTGCTTAAGTCTTAACTTTTGTAGTTACATACTAGGCTAATTCTTAAAGCTATTGGAGACCGCCTTAGGTACACTTTAATACTTATTTACTGGATTATAATTAAAGACCAAATTCTATATATACATATAGATAGTAGATACATAGATAGAGATAGAGATAGTAGATAGATACATATAGATATACAATAGTAACCAAGAATAAAACAAAATAAAATAAAACTTGGGAAGTTTATAATTATTTAATTATAATAATTATTTAATAAAATATTGTTTATCAAATAAAACTTAATAAGGAATTGAAAGTATAATAAAAAGCTAAATTAAAGTAATTTCACTAAAAAAAAGGTCTAAAATAACAGCTTATTTCGGAAAATATACAAAGGTTTACTTAGATCATATTCACAAACGGCATACATTATAGAAAGAACCATAGAAGAGACCTATGTCCAGCAATCGACGGAAATAGGCTGATGGTCATACCTATCGATTTCGTTTTTGATAGAACTTTTTAACCGAGTTCCAAACAGGAGGAGGTTTTGAATTTATCTGATTATTTATTTTTGTATGTATGTTACGCGATTACTCCGTCAATTGTGAACCAATTCGAATGATTCTCGAATGGTACATTTTCAAGGTAGTCACATTGTACTTTCATCGAGATCTGATAAGTATCTCCAGAGATATGACGATAAACGTCTCAAATTTGCTACTGAAACTGACTCGCGCGGCATGGAAGTCGGTTTACTGATGACTTTAGATGAAGGTCCGTAAAATGTTTAGTACATAAAATACTAATTATGTAATACGCGAGTCATTGCGTAATAACATTATTATATTTAGTAATATGTTTGTGAATATTATCCTGCGTTTTTAATGTAGAAAGATCAAAACTAAATAAACTAAGCCTCGTAATCTAAAAATTTTGGCGTTAAGATATTTTTTTAAATTTATATGTTAAGATCTAATGAGAAACTTTTCTATGCGTATGTGTTAACAATAAATTAGATCTACTCAGTCATATGCATAATTAAAGACATTTTTGTATATTTTTGTATTAAATACTAAATTTAAAAAAATCTAGTTTGATCTAAAGATGGGTCACAATTAATTTTAAAATGTTAAACATTTTGCTGGTACTTAGGAATTTTTTAAATAAATTAATGTTGTTATTTTATGTTTATTTAATCTTTAACTGCATACAACTGAGAAGTCCTTGACAATAATACTACTTACAACATTCAGAAAATAATTGTCCAAATCACATTAAAAAATAACAAAATATTTGGTTTGTACTTAAACATAATTTAGTTTTATTCAGATAAAATATAATTTAAAATTAAAACAGGGTAAATTTTAATATTTTTGAGGTATTAGGACTGAATCTTAAAAAAATATTTTCGAATCTATCATAAATAATTGTATCATTATTCAAATACAGCGTGTTACATAATATAATGGTTATTTCATAATTGCCTGGTTATTTGTATAAATATTTAATAATCATACATTTATTTGTGTTTTATCTATTATACATTGAAGTTCATTGCATTTTTAAAATTGGAATATGCTGTTCTTTGAATGTATGTAAAAATCATATCAGATTTAGTCACAGTTATTAATAAACGCGATAACATATTTGAGAAATATCCACATAAATATTTTGCACAAACCGATAAATATATATGTTTTTTTTATAAATGTGAAATGGATCTAACAATTATTATCACATAAATGATATCCATAACATTAATATTTGTTTCAATAATACTTAAACCCATCCCGTGAGCGATTACTAGGTTTTTTACGAGATCTATTTATACTTAGGGCCAGTTTCACCGGTTCCTGATAATGCGTTAGATAGTTATCTGACACATGACGCCATATAAAAGCTGTCAAAAATCTGTCAGATTTCTTCATATTAGCGCTATCAGGAACCGGTGAAACTGGTCTTCAATATTTTAAAAATACTGCAAGTTTTGCTTTGATTTGATTCTGACAGTAGTTTTTTTTGTATTGAAAGTAAATAAAAATGTAAACTAATAAAAATATCAATACATAAAATATTGCAAAAATCTCGAGTACATAATATTATTACAAGTAACAGGTATTATGAAACTGCGTATGGTAATGTCTAAATAAAAATATACCAAGGGCCATTATCAAAGGTTCTTGATACAGTGACAGATAGTCATCTGACAGATGACGCCATATAAAAGCTGTCAAAAATCTGTCACATAAGTTCCTAATAGGAACCGGTGAAATTTACCCTAAGGAATCAATATTTTGCAATAATGTTATTAGTTTGCTGTATTATAATATTTTCAATCGCTCACAAAGATCATCCTATACCTACACAATGTCATCAAATTACTACTCCATGCAGCGTTCATAATCTATCATCGTCATTGTCAAATAAATAAAAAAAACATGTAAGTGTGTGTTAGATTTCCGCAACTTGTATCATATAAATCGCAATTTGAATCAACGACAAATCGAGGTGTCTTTATAATGAAGACTAAAAAGGTAAAACGCAAAAACGCTTTCACACACACGCATACAAACGCACACACAAACACGCACGCACACGCAATCACACACATAGATACAATACACCCACTCAACTCACTCAAGCTCATTCTCAGTCAGTACTGTCTTGAATCAATTTGTCTGCATGAAATGTCACAAGTTTGATCAATGTCATCTCAATCAATCGTTAATTCAAATGGAAAACGAATAATTGTGATTGGCTCTTTGCTATTTTTGTAGTTCATTCTTCTGAGATAATAATCCTTAATTTAATTGGGATATTAATCCTTATTCCATGAGACATAAAGTTAATTATTCAGTCATAAGTATTTTATACAAGTCATAATTCATTCTATCACTCAATGTCTACCTACACTACCCTAAATCTAGTTCATTCACTCTCTCATTCACTTGAAACATGTCATCGTGTCAGTTTGTCTCATTTATACGTTTAGTACTGTTCATTTTTAAGATTGTGCTGTAAAAAGTCGTAGTGTCTTTATTCTTTACTTTCATATAATAGTGTAATTGTCATGTCACTATACAATTCAATTCAATATATTTATTTGCCAGATTGTGGTACAATGATACAAACTTATTTAAATAACCAGCACAATCAACCTTTTTGTAGTGTACAAATATTTCATTATTAGAGGGCCCGGTGGCGTAATCGGGAGAACGTTCGGTTTTGATGCCGTGGTACCGAGTTCAAACCCCGCCGTGCACCAATGAATTTTTCTATCGAAAAATGTATGTGCGCTTCTCACAGTGGCCCTCCGGTGAAGGAAAACGTTCGTCAGCAAGCAGTCAACATCGTTAAGAAACCAACAAACCCCGCATGGTGGTAGGACACTATCTAGTGTCCGCCTGGCCAGCTACCACCCTCAAGTTAGAAAATCTGTCACCAAAACATCTAATGTGTTCCGGCAGCTATCCTTGAGAGCCAGTTCCCATTCACGGCCGAGCGTGCTTACCATCTTCGACCGCATCATCACTTACCAACAGGTGAGATAGTGGTCAAACGCTAGCCTATAACGTATAAAAAATATATATATAATACAAAATATTCGATTACTTACGTAATAATTTCTAACAAAATAACAAGTTTTACAAATCATAGATAGGCATTTAAAAAAAAAATTAAAATCATGCTCAAAATAATCAAATGTCACTGTCAGTCAGATCAGATGTCAAAATTGAAATTGAATTAAATGTCAAATCCGGGATACCATGTCAGATACAATCCAATATATGTTAGTGAATAAGGAAGTTTCCTAAAAAAATATGCTAGTTCTTAGAAGACTCAATAGATGGTTTTCAATGAACGCAATGGTCACTGTCATACTAGATGTATCTGTCAAACCTCTAAAAATGGTCACGTCATACTAGATGTATCTGTCAAACCTCTAAAAATGGTCACGTCATACTAGATGTATCTGTCAAACCTCTAAAAATGGTCACGTCATACTAGATGTATCTGTCAAACCTCTAAAAATGGTCACGTCATACTAGATGTATCTGTCAAACCTCTAAAAATGGTCACGTCATACTAGATGTATCTGTCGAACCTCTAAAAATGGTCACGTCATACTAGATGTATCTGTCGAACCTCTAAAAATGGTCACGTCATACTAGATGTATCTGTCAAACCTCTAAAAATCAAATTCCTTATATTTTCAATCGACTTCCAAAAAGAAAGAGGTTCTCAATTCTTGTATTTTTTTTTGTGTGTATGTTACGCGATTACTCCGTCAATTGTGAACCGATTTGAATGATTCTTTTTTAATCGGTAGAGTACGTTTCCGAGGTGGTCCCGTTGTAATTTCTTCGAGATCTGACGAGTATCTCCAGAGATATGACGATAAACGTCTCAAACTTGCTACTGAAATTGACTCGCGGGGCATTGAAGTCGGTTGTTTTAGTTTTTCATCATCATCATCAGCCTGTATCAGTCCACTGCTGGACGTAGGCCTCTCGCAAGATGCGCCACTGAGCCCGATCTTCGGCTCTTCTCTTCCAGTCACTGCCCACCGCTTTGCGTATGTCGTCGCTCCACCTGGTCATAGGACGTCCTACGCTACGTTTGCCGATTCGCGGTCTCCACTCTAGGACAAGTCTACCCCAGCGGTTATCAGTCCTGCGGCAGATATGACCAGCCCACTGCCACTTCAGCTTGCTAATCCGTTGAGCTATGTCGATAACTTTAGTTCTCTGGCGAATTACTTCGTTCCGGATTCGATCCCGCAGAGAAATACCGAGCATAGCTCTCTCCATAGCTCGCTGAGCGACTTACACATCACACACGGTACATCTCTCACTTACGTTTCGCAGATGACATCGTCATTATGGCAGAGACGCTGCAGGACCTACAAAGGACGTTGAATGACCTAGCTGATTCTTCTCGTCGCATCGGTCTCCGGATGAATTTGGACAAAACCAAAGTCATGTACAACGAGCACGTTGTTCCGGAACCGATTGCCGTAGATGGAATCCCACTCAAAGTTGTCACTAAGTATGTTTACCTAGGGCAAACGCTCCAACTAGGCAAACATAACTTCGAGAAGGAAATCTAGAGAAGAATTCAGCTGGGCTGGGCAGCATTCGGAAAACTCCGTCGAGTCTTCTCGTCGCCTATACCACAGTGTCTAAAGACAAAAGTCTTTAACCAGTGCGTCCTACCTGTGATGACATACGGAGCCGAGACGTGGACACTCACAGTCCGACTGGTCCACCAGTTTAGTTTTTAAACTGTCATAAATTTTAACATTTGTAATTTTCAAAAACCTTTGCTTTAATAAAGCCCACTAATATCATAAAGGCGAAAGTTTGTGTGTATGTTTGTCACTTTTTAACGCTAAAACTATACTCAACCGATTGAGCTGGAAATTGGTATGTAGATAGCCTAGACCCTGAAATAACACATGGGTACTTTTTATGCTGATATTACCACGGCAACGATTGCTACGCGGATAATACTGCGGGTCACAGCTAGTAATCAATATTTTCGTTAAAAAATATTAAACAAAGAATCGCTTTGACAGTGGCATCTTAGAAGTCTCGCATCAAAAGCCACCTAGCGAGTTTAGACGCACTATTTCTTTTATCAAAACGGCTCTTCATATTTGACAATGACAACTCAACCTTTTTTGACAGATCTGGACATGTCAATTTTCCATATCTTCAGTGGTTAGGATGTAACCATCCTACATGCCATGCCACAGTACCAATATTTTCTTAAAAATTGCATCAAATTGGAAACAGCAATAGTATACGAGCTGTCAGATTTAGTTTACTTTAAGTCTAAGAAAATAGACAAATTAATAATCTTATATGTTTAAGTCATATTTAATTTTTTTAAGTGTACTAGTACAGACATCTTTAATTCACTAAGGACGACGACGCGACTAGCAGAAACGCTCAAGGGTTTTTTATGAGTTTGTCAGCGCGTATCGTCAAATAAAGCGCTCTTAGAACGTTAGCTTCAAATTATATTAGTGTCAATTCTGTTACTTGTAAACTAAATTTAACAGCACTAAAATAGTTTAATCAGAGTTCTAGTCACTGTAAAGTAAAGTTTTGTTAAGTTAAATAGCAGAATCAGCATCGAATGATAGAACATCCGCGGGCGTTTTTCAGCTACGTTCATCATCACCCTAAACTGGAATTTCTTATTCATCGTTAGTGAACCTAGCTGGTGGGTTTCTCTGCTTGCATCGTCTGGACAGGACGTATAAGATCCCTGACAAGGTCAGTAGAACCGGCACGCCGAGTCCGATGGATATGATGATTAGGACGAACAACGAGAATCCTTCCAGCGGTGGTGTACCGTAGCCGAAGTTGAATGACCTAGAGGAAAATTGAAGGTTAGTAAGGTTACTTCGGCTCTTCCGTCCTTCCTACCATAAGTAGGTACTTATGGTAGGAAGGACGGAAGAGCCGATGGGTTTGGATTGTTGCGCTATGTAGATTGTAAAAGTTGTCTAGAGCCTCGTCATAAGGGAGAAAGATTTCCATACAAAATAATAATGCACAAATATGAGTAAATAGAGCAAAAACTTGCATTGAAATCACATCTTTTGGTCTTGTATAAGTCTATACGTGTCGGTAATTATATTTATCTTCGTGATTTAAATAAATAATATAAACATATTATTCAATCAATATTTTTTGTATGGACTTGAATTATACTATTATTCAAAATAAATTATGTAGGTAAATAAATTTCCCGACATGTAAATACTTCTAAAAGAACAATAGATGTGATTTCAGTGCAATTTTATGCTCTGTTTACTCATATTTGTGCATTATACTTTTGTATGGAAATCGTACCCTCCTATGGCTAAGCATTTCAGTGCGGTAGGGCAAGGTATTTTAAATTTTATACTATACTAATAATGGTAATAAATTATGATGGCTGGCAGGTGGTAGGAGCATTAATAAATGTTTCGCTTGACTTGCTACCAAGAAGTAGCTTACCACCACCATCAAGGTGAAAATCAGCCGCCATAACTTTACGGTGTTCCTGTTCCGGCAGCTTACAACCCTTGAGACTCAGAAACATCATTGTGCATGATTTTTGCATTTCGAAGTTTTCAATACATACATACATAGAATCATGCCTTTATTCAGTTGGGGTAGGCAGAGACTACTTCTTTCTACATGCTACGTTCCTGACATACCTCTTTCGATTCAGACCGACCTAGGCAAACGTATCACGACCAGAGTGCCTAGCCTTGTGCGAGTTTCTTCAGATAGATTTATTTACTCACTCGATCACGTTAAAGTCAACGCAGATTTGTATGGAAATTACAATGTTACCTCTTATGCACACTAGATGACGCTTGTAGATCAGAGACGTTTTAAAAGAATGGGCAAGTCAAAATTACCTATATCCGGCGAGCATGTATGAAGACGCTCATGAAAGTGGAATAAGTGAAAGAGGTATTTCAGTACTAAAATATATACGTAAAATTAATTCTTACATAAATCTTAATAAATTAAATAATACTTAGAAATTTTAAATTCACGCACAAAAAAAAACAGGTGCAAATAAATGGACCTGTGCCAAAACTTGCTCCTTTTACCCTAATTGTGCAACAGAAGCAGTAAATATTAAAGTTTGTAACGGCTATTATCACGTAAACAAATTTTTATTTACCGGAAAATTAACACCGACCAGTTTTGAACATTCTTGAAGTTTATCATCTAATAATCAAGAAGCAGTAAACTCACCAGGAGGTAAAGTTGTGCTGTCTATAGAACCCGTCACCAGCTAACCCGAAGGACACCACCATGTCTTGTTGTACCACGTCGTGTCTCTCTGTCTGTTTGAAGTAGTCCTTGTAGAACTGCCGCAGGATGCTGTGGCGGGGTGTTCTCGTCCTATTATGATGATTCTTGTTCAGATATGATGGTCACAGATGAGAATAAGAGCTAGTTAAAGTGACAATAGCCCTTCCTTAGCCTAGGGGGTGTTCTCGTTGACCTGGCCTGCCGATAAAAGAGGTCGTGAGTTTGATCCCCACCGATTGCACTTTTAACGTGAACCCACTCCAGACACAAGCATTTGCTTAGTTGGAGGGGTTAACAAAACTAAAAGTAATGGGCTACCCACATGGCTAGTAAAATGAAAAAAAAATATATTTCACCGGTCCCTGATAGCCCATCATTAGGAACTTATCTAATAGATTTTTGACATCTTTTATATGGCGTCATATGTTAGATAAGCATCTGTCAGTTTATTGTGGACCGGTGAAAATGGCCATAAGTGTAAAATGAGGTGTAGACACAACCCTTGAGAGTCGGAGTATTCTAGGCCTAGCGTGTTCGCCATCTTCGACCACATCATCGCTTACCACCAGGCGAGATAGTGAAACGCTAGCTTATCTAGTATAAATAAGACGTCTTCACGCAA
Source organism: Cabera pusaria (assembly GCA_954871355.1). Lineage (NCBI taxonomy): Eukaryota > Metazoa > Arthropoda > Insecta > Lepidoptera > Geometridae > Cabera > Cabera pusaria. Next base: position 23,164,635 of record OX940899.1, read on the forward strand.
ATATGCAATCTCAAACGCTTTAAATAGAGTGTGTTTAAAGTCATTTTATTATGTCATGTAGTCAAGCTAGACTCAGCTGTATCGCCTCTGGTAAAGATAAAGATATTTATTTCAAACATTTTACATTTACATTGTACATTTTAAGTGATTTCATCTGGCACTTCAAGTGTCAATAGGCAACGATAACAACTTACCACCACCTGGTGGTAAGTTGTTATCGTAACCATCTGCTTTACAATTAAGGTCTTCGAAGATTTTAAATCTTACGTCTAACAGTATGTGCTGTGATTTGTAAACACTAAACATTCGTCTGAAGAATAAACATTTATATATGCGATACTTAAACGTATGTGGGCAAGTAGGTCGTGAAAGTTGCATTTATCAACCAATGATTGCCGGCAATTGGCAACAATGGTACAATTTGATGGCATTAGTATAAAGCGGCAATAGCCCAATGGATAGGGTGTCGGACTGGCAATCGAGAGGTCGTGAGTTCGAATCCCACCCCACCCATTGCACTATTGACGTGAACCCACTCCAGACACAAGCATATTTAGCTTAGTTGGAGGGGTTAACAAGAATACTAGTAATGTGCAATCCACATTGCGAGTAATCTTTTATTTATTAAAAAAAAAAAAAAAAATTTATATTTATTAAAAAAAAAAAAAAAAAAAATTAGTGACATCCTGCCGAGATGCAGGCTTGCACAATACACCTGCATCTGTGGAATATTTGTAGGGCATCTATATTTAACAGTGCTATTGATTGCTCATCATCATCATCAGCCTATCTCCGTCCACTGCTGGACAAAGGCCTTACCTATAGCACGCCACTGAGCTCGATCTTCAGTTCTTTATTTCCAACCGCTGCCAGCCAGCTTGCTTATATCATCGCTCTATTTAGCTGGAGAGCGCCCTACACTACATTTGCCGAGCCTTGGTCTCCAGCACGGCGTACTCACAATTTTTTTATATTATTGCTCATACTTATAGGCAAGTAGTTAATTACCATCTCACCTGTTGGAAAGCGACTATGTGATCGAAGGTATATTTTCCTTGCTACTTCATTACGATCAAACAGTTCGATCAATTCAAATTAGCACAATTTTTGGGTTGGATTTAGAATTGTTTGGCACGAGAAAGGGGCGTGGGGGTGAGAGGAGAGGGGAGGGACCCACACATACATACTAACACACATACTGATTATATCACGGCAAGTTAAATAAAAGCTTGTAATAAAAAGTATCACCTGTTGAAACTGGAGACATACGCGTTGGTAGAGGAGGAGACTCCTCGCTCCACCTCCGTGTACGCCACGGGTCTGAACTGCATGAACCCTCCGTTACCGGACTTCATCGACTCGGGGCTCTTCATCTCGATTATCTGTTGGACAACATTTATTTACTAGACAGGCTAAGTACTGTCTACCTGGCCAGATAACATCCTCAAGTTGGAAACATGAAACATCTAATGTGTTCTGGCAGCTACACTTGAGAGCCAGTTCCCGTTCTAGGGCCAGCGTACTACCATCTTCGAACACATCATCACTGACCAACAGGTAGTGGTCAAACGCTTGCCAGCCTATACGATATATAAAAATATATGTATATTTTCTATGATATGGTAATAGGATAAGAGAAGTAGGACTGGGTTGGTCATGGTCACTTTTGCATGCATTCCGACAAGAGGACTTGGATAGAAACACAATAAGACGTTTGAAGATGGCCGCACCGTGACTCAGAGGTAGGCTAATATGTGGTGGCTGGACGACTTAGAGAGGATTTTACTAAACTCGCATAAGAGTTACTCTAGAGTAAATCATTGGAAACGACAAAAATGTATGGTTGTTTTTTGAACAAATGACGATTTACTCTAACCTTAGCCTTATATAACCCTCTAACCTTATCTGAGTTTGGTAAAATCCGCACTAAGTTGTTTATCACAGAGCGCGAGAGTATTACACATGGCATTAAGATAGGGACTGGTAAAGTAATCGGGTAGATCTTTGCTTTGCTGAAATATGCTCAATAGTGGAATAGGTAGATTTAAAAAAAAAAAAACAGGATAATCAAAACGCCAAATATCAACACCAAAAGAACATTTCTCATGACAATAACCTCAAAGACTCCAAGAGTATATTAATAATCAAACGATCGAACTTTTCCTCATCTTGATGGTTCAACTTCCAATCTCTGTCAAAATGTTTTCCGAAATGCTGTTTTCCCACAGAGCTACAACATGGAGTCAAAAGGGGCGTTAAAAGAATAACAGGTCAGCAACGCATGAGTGACACCTTGTAGGGACCATGTAAGTGTGAATGATGCGTGTCAGCGATATTGTGTATGAAAGAGATGGACGATCGAACCTCGGCCAGTTACTGCGCACTGGTCAAGGAGTGTAGTTGTTTTAGCTTGGGGCTTTTTAGTTAACCTAATTGATTTTACGACAATACAGTTGTTTATTGGGAATAGTTGTTTCATTTGATAGAACGCCAGTGCCAGTAACTCACAGTGCAGTCAGGACCCCATCCTTAGTACATAAAGCGGTACACGCATTAGTAGCATATAGGAAGGACCCTCAGTTTGATCTATATATATACAATATATAATAGTTACCTCCGGTAAGTTATCTCATCATCAGATACATAGTGGAAGTAACCCAACAGTGGTCGTATCCAACTAGTGTTGCAAGTCTTCGTACGCGACGGGACCACTCCCCATCAGGCGGGCCGTCTTCTTGTTTGCTACCTATATCATAAAAAAATAACGTAGTTCTCAAAACCCTCACCTCAAATACTCCAGGAGTATGTTCATCATCCAAGCTCTTCCTCATGTTCATGGACCAACTGTCAGCCGGTGGGTCGGTGCTGATCATGACGAAGCGCAGGGCGAAGCGCGACGCGTTGAAGTCCCGTGACTCGGTCAGGTTGACCAGCTTTATGTCTACCAGGGTAGAGTTGGCCGTGTGGATCAGGTGGGGCAAGTCGGTCGCGTAGTCCTTGAATGGGAGGAGGTCAAGCTGCGGAAAGGGAGACAGATATAGTCTTTTCTATACATACATACATAAAATCACGCCTTTTTCCCGTTGTGGTAGGGAGAGACTACTTTTTACACGCTACGATCCTGACCCGCGTCTTTCGCTTCTTCCACATTCATGAGCGCCTTCATACATGCTCGCCGGTTATAGGTACTTTTGACTTGGCCTTTCTTTTAAACTTTATTTTCTCTATCATGCATGATGCCTTAAAAAGGAAAGGGATGATTGTGAACGTAAGCAAGACCAAAGTAATGATATTTGAAAGACAAGAAAGAATGACAAGTTGTACAATTACGATTGAAGGAGAGAGAGTGGAACAAGTGAAAGAGTTTGTGTTGGGTTCAAAGTTTATGAGGGATGGTAAGTATGAAAGTGATTTTGAACGCAGAGTTTTGGCAGGAAACCAAGTGAGTAGGGCACTGCATAACTTTATGAGCAGTCAGAACGTGTCTAAAAAAGCGCGACTGGCTGTACATAGGGGAGTCTTGGTCCCCACACCAGGCCTCCCTCACTCGACCATAGCTACTGCGATTTATACCTAAACTTTCGTCAACTCCGGCGGTACTATCTGCCAGTCGGTTGTCACTGAGCACGCGCGCGCAACGTATATTATTATTCAAATGACGGGATAACTGTGCATTCGTATTCTATATTAGAAACGATTTAAGTTTTTCATAGTAATTTTGCGGGTTTGACAAAAAACAAGCATATGTTTTATTTTTTTTATGCTACCGATACTAAAATGACAAAACGGCGTAAAATTCACTTTCTCGACTTAAAATTCGACTCTTAGTTCGGAATTTTGATGTTATTTTGTGAGGTAATAAAAAAGAATTCGTTAACTTTTTTTAATTTCATTGAGCCAACCCTTTACTGTATCAGGCGCACGCCGATATATCGCGCGCTAAACGAAGTAAAAACAACGCTAGGTCGAGCGCCTTAGAGACATTTTTGCTTGTATTATCTGAAATAAACGTTGGTATTGTGTTTTTGTAGGGGAGTGAAATATCTGTTACGTAGTAACTATTATATAATCTGTGCCCACACTCATGTATGGTAGTTTATGCTGGGTATGGCAAAAGAAGCATGTAAGTAAAATTAATGCTGTAGAAATGAGAAGTTTGAGAAGTATGATTGGAGTGACTCTGATGGATATGGTGGAAAACAGCGTGATAAGGGAATGTTGTGGTGTGGTAGAAGATGTAGTTAGTGACAAAGATAGAGAAAGGGGTGCTTAGATGGTTTGGATATCTAGAGAGGATGGATGAAGAAAAAGAAGACCAGCTGGGAAGTTCACCCTTTCAAACAAACATTAAACGTTTGTATTTGTACATCCATTAAAAAATATTCCGACGAATTGAGAACCTCCTCCTTTTTGGAAGTCGGTTGAAAACGGTCCTTAACCTTCAAACTTGCGGGCGAAGCAGCGTATATTTTGTAAATTTTATTTACAATACATTATATTCATAAAACGAACTTATTTATAGTCTAAGTTAGATAAGACAATAAATTAATTAATTAGTATGAACAAATTATAACAATAAATCAATAATTTTAAAACACGGGAAGTGGGACAAGATAAAGTAGCAAGGTTAAGTAAACAGTAGGTATCGGGTGCAGCTCGCATAATGCCCTATCTTCGTGTCAAGGAGGGCCGTTAGCACGCGTACGACTTACGTTTGGATAACAACAAAAATATTTATAGTAGAGCTTGGTTACAATAGTCATTTCTGCGAACGGCCTTTTATAGCAGACAGTCTCAAGTCTCAACTAATGCCACTTCTTCGCCACTAACAACTACAATTTAAGGCACATGCATAGTCATAAATATGACGACAATATATATTTTTTTTATACTTTATACACTAGCGTTTGACCACTATCTCACCTGTTGGTAAGTGATGATGCGGTCGAAGATAATAAGCACGCTAGGCTTAGAATGGGAACTGGCTCTCAAGGATAGCTGCCGGAACACATTAGATATTTGGTGACAGATTTTCTAACTTGAGGGTGGTAGCTGGCCAGGCGGACACTAGATAGTGTCCTACCACCATGCGGGGGTTGTTGGTTTCTTAACGATGTTTTCCTTCACCGGAGGGCCACTGTGAGATGCGCACGTACATTTTTCGATAGAAAAATCCATTGGTTCACGGCGGTTTGAACTCGGTACCACGGCATCAAAGCCGACCGTTCTCCCGATTACGCCAATAATAATAATAAATAGATAAATATGACATAATATTCAATTCAATTCATTGATTTTCTCTCACAAGTTATTACAAAATAGGTACTTTGTCTAATGCTCAGATAAAGGACACTATCTTGTGAGAGACTGGTGCCTGAAGTAGGTTTTAAAAAAATCCTGTAAATACAGGTCACCCCCTGCACAGCACTCCCCCTGATAATAATCTTATTTCCAAGTTCCGAGAAAGTTGACTAATCGTTTGTAAGTAATGAATAACTGCAGCAAGTAATAATATCATAATATGACTACCTCACCTATTGGTATGATGATACGGTTGAGGATGGTAGCACGCTAGGCCTAGAACGAAACCATGGCTCTCAGGGATAGTTGCCGGAACATATTAACTGTGTGGCGATAGATTTTTAACTTGAGGGTTGTAGCTGGCCAGCAGGAATAAACATTCGGTCCTAGGCTATGTTGTCCAGGTTCTTTCAACTTTTTGACTTACCATGCGGTTGACTTGCGATTGGTCATTGACACGACGATACTTTTGCGAGTTCCACTTCACCTAAAGAAGGCGTACCTACGTATCTCGTACTCAAAGGAATTCTATCTCACCTTCATTTGTATTTTCCCACTTTTGCCATCATCACCGTTCAGCACCACCTTCGCCTCCTTGTCGGTGAGGATGCTGTCAGCGAGTTGCCATGACACATCATCTAGTGAGTGTGTCTTCGACGCGCATCTTGGGTCGTAGTTACCGTTGTCTTTGAGGTCGTCATACTCGATTATCTAGAAAAAAGATGCTGATGTTATTTTTGGAAGTAACACTGCAAGTTCGAAGACGGATCAGATTGTTTATTATATCTTATAGGCTAGCGTTTGACTAATATCTCGCCTGCCTACGCCACGCCACGCGAGCCTATCAGATATATAAAACAAGTTAGTAACCTTTGTAAGCACATTCTGGCGCCATCTTGTTAAGCGCAGAGGACAGCGAGATGGCGTCAAACTAGAAAGTTTCAGAGATAAAATGGCGTCTCTTACATCCTAGAAATATTAAAGAAGATGACGTCAAAGCGAAATAGAACTGTCACGCATGCGTCGGCTTTACTAAGTTCATGCATACATCCGACGGCCATCTTGTGAAGCGCACAGGACAGCCAAGATGGTGTTAAACCAGAAGTAGTATTATGACGCATGCGTTAGAATCACAGTCTGATTAATACCTTTATACACACACCGGGCGCCATTTTAGTAAGCACACAAGAAGCAAAATGGCGGACGGAATTGATTATTCGAACGCAATTTTATGCGCCTATGCATGTTCAAAATGGCGTCTGTACAAAGTTATTTTATTACCTGATTTGTGCGTCGTATGAAAGAGCTCGCCATATATGTAAAATCACATTTGCACAGGCAATAATACAATTTTATGTTAAATAACTATAAAGTAATGTTACCTACATAAAAATAAAGACAGTGAAAGATAAAAATAATAAAACATTTTTTTTTAGTATTGAGCTAATTGGTAAAATAACAAAAAAAAAATTATGTGTATAATTATAAGGAAAACTACATATTTACCTAAATAAAACATAAAAAGTCAAAAGAACGCAGTCAAATGTATCCAGGTAAGAACTCAAGTCGCAAAAGAACTTTCCCGAAGAACAAATAATAGCTGTCGCACTATGCACCCAGCTTAAAAGTTTTTCAAATCATCAATCATCAAAATTACCATAAGAGTAGATAAGTTTATAGAATGCGTTTATACTCCAGAGAAGTAATGTTTAAATTTCCCCTATATTCAAGAAAACGCAAATAATATGTAACTCACCAGTTGCATTCCTTGTTGGCTAAACACTCGCGCTCACTATCAGTGCTAAGAGTTGAAAAGTGAAAGCTTTCCAACTCTTATCACTGGGTGGTCTATCGCTGCACTAAGACTATCTCGCGGGAATTTCATATTTATACCAAGTGCAAAGCGCATCAATCTGCGCAAGTTAGACTTTATTGATTGAATGACGTGCATATATCTAGGTTATAGGGAGTCTGGTCTAGACGTAACAGGGCAAAGCGAGATGGCAATATATCACGTTGTTATGAGGTGCAGGTAAATTATAGGTTGTAGTCGCGGCATAGGAGGAGCGGTGAGCGTTTTGCCGCCTTGGACCTTGGAATGGTCTGAGCATGGGTTGCGCTGAAAAAATCTATGTTTTGGCGGCAGATTTTTTTAATTGATGGTGTTAAGCTACTTTTTAACCGACTTCAAAAAAGGAGGAGGTTTCTCAATTCGACCGTTTTTTTTTTGTTGTTTGTTCGCAGATAACTTTGACGTTTATGAACCGATTTTGATTATTCTTTTTTTGTTCGAAAGGAGATATCCCAAGTGTGGTACCATGGTAATTTTATCGAGGTCTGATAAGTATCTCCAGAGATATTGAGATAAACATCTCAAAATTGGTACTGAAAATAAATAGCGCGGCATTGAAGTCGGTTCTTTTTTAGTTTTTAAACGATATTATTTGGTAACTAGTCAGGCTGAACCGCGGAACATTGATAAAATGCTCCTGCTACCCGATAAATGATTTACTTTGTCAAATGAAAATCGTGCTGTAGTATGTATCATCATGTACTTATACTAACTCCTGTAAAGCAAATCATAGTAAAATACTTAAGGTATTATACCAGCTCCTCTTAAGGAACAGTCTAGCCCTAACCGAGGTCCCAAAAATAGAATCGGGGATATGGCGTCCAGGATCGGGGAGGCATACGCCACCCGTCACCCCTCATAAATCAATTACTTGTAACTGGTAACAGCCCGGCTCGGCTCGCCCAGACTCTTTGCTCAAAATAATATTATATTTTACATTTGTTTCTCCAAAAATAAAAATAAATTTGTATTAACTAGTGAACCCACAGATGATGATATAATAGACAGAACTGCTTAAAAATACGTTATGAAAAATATATATACGAAAATTCGGATACCCATGCGTGCCTAACAAAATAACTCGTTAATATCGCTATGTGTGCAAAAAGAAAGTTGTACTCTGGCTCTCCAAAATGGAATACTTGGAAACGGAGGAACTCATAAGACATAAAATATAACGTTAAGGGGCCTGTTTTTCTTCTTTCCCCAGTCCCATCATGATTTTTCAATCCTGAAGCAATAAAAGGCCCCGTCGAAAATAAATAAATAAACTCTTTAGACGACAACACATTTCGCTGCTTCCTTTTTCCTCACAGTTCCTTATTTCCCTGTTATTCCACTCGCTAAACATATGTGTTTCCACCAAATTTCTTCTTCGTCACTCTTCCTAAATTACAAACAAATGACGTCATCGGGCACTCATTTTCACCAACACTCGCGCACACACACTCACACACAAACATTCACTCATTCATACTCTTAGATACATATTCATGCATTAATGCACTCACACACACAGACACACACATACACATACATAATAGGTACTTACTATTATAACCTTGGGTCAATGTATTTTAATTTAAACCATATTGTGTAAACTTTTTACTTATCCTTGATAATAACTTTATAATACCTTATAGTTAAGATTTTCACAAGATTTGAAAGTATTCGTTTTAGATAACTGTGTTCCACAACACAGGTTTATACCTAGTGTGGAACCCTGGGTTTATTTATGTTTAACTTTTTTCTTTGTCAATAAACTTATATTATATTAATAATAACCTTCTGTGATATCAGTCAAAGCTTGTACTATTCATTATTCTGTGTCAAAGCTAAGAGCCCCCTTGTGTGCAACACTTAAATAAATAAAATATAAAATCATTTATTGCCAGAATACCTAAAACTATAACATACAATTAATATGAAGTCGGTTAAAAATAACAAAACAAAGAGGCAACTGGACCAAATTCAGCGTTTGCTACATGTACAATTGCTTATGTACACGCAGCGCTGGTTTTCAATTTGACCCAATTTTCGGACAAGGGTCTTTGCCGAAATGCGGGCTTTCCATACAATGTATACTACAAAAAAATACAAAGAGTTCAGTTCCGTAACAAAGGAACAGTCTACAAAGAAAACCTGAATGAAGTCGAGGCTTATTATATAAACAAGACACTTGTTGGCACGTTTTATGTTGATGGGACACTTGTTGGAATATTAGATTATTGTAGATAGTGATGAGATACTTTGAGATCAGCTAGTGCGTATTTAAGAACTTGATTTAGTCCGAGTTTTAAAATAAGTTTTATCTGTTTTTTTTTTCTGACAAATACCAATCTTCTTGTATTACTTACTATGTTATACTTTTTAACCGACTTCAAAAAGGAGGTTTTCAATTCAACCGTATATATGTTCGCGGATAACTTCGTCGTTTATGCATCGATTTTGATTATTCCTTTTTTGTTGGAAAGAAGATATCCCATGTGTGGTACCATAGTAATTTCATCGAGGTCTGATGAGTATCTCCAGAGATATGGAGATAAACACCTCAAACTTAGTACTGAAAATTAATAGCGCGGTATTTTAAGTCGGTTTTTTTAGTTTTTAAACGATATTATTGGATTGATGGATTTGGATGATTGCAGTGACTCTGATGGATAAGGAGGTGAACAGCGTGATAAGGGAATGTCGTGGTGTGGTAGAAGATGAAGTAACAGAGAGAGAAATGTATGCTGAGATGGTTTGGACATCTAGAGAATATAAATGATGAAACTGAAGAAATATTGACGAAACAGATATATGAGACGAGTGTGAATGGCCCAGCCGGTAGAGGTCGACCTAGGCGAACGTATCACGACCAGATCGGAGACGTTTTAAAGAAAGGCCAAGTCAAAAGTACCTATAACCGCCGAGCATGTATGAAGGCGCTCATGAAAGTGGAAGAAGCGAAAGAGGTACGACAGGATCGTATCATGTGGAAAGAAGTAGTGTCTGCCTACCCCAACGTAAAAAAGACGTGATTTTATGTATTTGTTATACTTTTTATTACCTGCTTGGCTAGCGTTAGACTACTATCTCGCATGGTGGTAAGCTGTGATGTGGTCGAGGATGGTGATCACGGTAGGCCTAGAATACTCCGACTCTCAAGGGCTGCGTGCTGCCAGAACACCATAAGGTTATGGCGGCATTTTTTCGATACAAAAAATAAAAAACTACTAGATTCAGAATGAATCATCTAGTCTAATGGAGGAATAAAGGAATGTGAATCATTATATATATATATGGCATAATATTATGTGCCTTGATAGAAATATTTAGGTTACAGATATCAAATGCTCTGATAGAAATAGTGTCAACATAACATGATTGTTATGAATAAATTATACATTATTTGCTACAGATGTTAAATTATTAGCAAAGACAGGGAAATCATTTGTATCCAATTCGGTTCGATTTTACAATATTCTTCCCGAGTCCTTGATCAGCCTCAAAGAAAATAAATGTATAGTTATATTAAAAAAATCTTTATGCAAAAAGCATATTACAATATTAAACATTTTATTGATGACAAGTCCACATGGCGCACTATTGACATAAATTCTTACAATTGATAAATTGACTGACATTTATTATAATGTAAGTATTATTGATTGATGATATTGATATAGCTAATTTTTTTTTTTTTTGTCGGTGTATTATCGTATTTTTTTCACTATGTTTTTTTGTATTATTTTATCTACATATTGACGAACATAAGTGTACTGTAATACCTAAATTAAATAAATGAATATGACATATGAAAATTGTACTATGATATTTTTAATTTTGTTTCTGTACCTATTATATTTAACATGATCTCAACTGAAAGCCTTAGCTTAAAGATCATCATTCATTAATTTATTTGGCTCTATGTAGGTACCTATGTTCTACCTATGGGTGTTAAATGAGCATGTCTTTCCCATAGGTTAGCTTTATTCCATCATAGCTGGCAGGTTGGTATAGGAGCTGGGCAAGTCTGTATTATATAACCATGCTCAGACAATACTGCATTTGACTTGGCGTTAAAATAGAACTAGACGCTGCAGCGGTGTATAAATCACATTCATGTATTAATCATAATAATAACTGTGTTGTTAAGCAACTCATGTTAAAGGTATTGTTGAGCATGTCATTAAACAAGCGACAACAGCCCAATGACTAAGGTGTAGGCCACGTACGTAGTATTTCTTACGTAGTATTTATATTCTCTTTGGTGTGGGCCTGGCGACCGAGACGTCGTGAGTTCGATCCGCACCCATTACACTATTGACGTGAACCCATTCCAGACACAAGCATATTTAGCTAAGTTGGGAAGGGTTAACGAGACTACTAGTAATGTACAACCCACATTGCTAGTAAGCTTTAAAAAAAAATTGTATATGCCTAAATGGAAATCATGAAGTTGCTTTAATCAAATGTCCTAATTAAATAACAACAAATCTTGCTCTGCCCATAATTGTTATCTGTAATACTTTTCTAATAAAAGCTTAGTCATGGTTTATCAAATTATACATTAGTCATTGGGTTTTTTTCACAGCCAATGAATTATGAAGATAATATGCAAATACATACTTACTTATATACAATTTGTATACGCAGATAGTTATGAGAATGCATTATTTAATATGTGTTATATTGTTCATGAACAATATACAAGTGTAGATAAAATATAGTAGAAAACGGTAAATGCAGTTTTTTTACACTTAAATTACATTAACCATTAATAGTTTATTGCCTGAAATAAAGACTTATTAAGACTAAATTACTAAAAAATTAATACTAGGAAATATTTCGAAACATTTTGATAATACATAAAAATAATATAATAATTTCAGACAAGCTCGATTCCATCTCAATCAGAATTACATCTTAATAAATGTACTAAGATGGAATTGGAAGATGGCACTGATGCAAGTCGCTGGACCAGAGACAAATGACTTTAGTATAATCCACAGAGTGCAACTATCCCTACTCATCTTTTATACACACTGTATACAGAGAACTTCATATAAGTACGTAACTAGGGACTTACATTTTCAATAGCCGTTGAGAAGCTGTAGAACAGAGGCTCCGAGAAGTTAAAAAGTATCGGAGAGAATGATGGCGACCAATTTATCTGCAGGGTAGAGTTAGGGCTTCCAATTGCATACACCACGGCTGGGACATGGTCTGTGAAGTCCCACAGCTGATGAATGGTGTCCTTGGAGCCCTCAGCACGGATGTAGATTAGAGGATTTTGTTTAGGGTCACAGCGATCACAGCCCATGTTCAGTTTTGATACAATCTGTAAATAGATAGAAAGGTCCTTTATTGAATACCTTAATTTGTTTTTGTGATTGAGTCAATTTAGTACTGTATAATACATACATAAAATCACACCTTTTTCCCGTTGGGGTAGACAGAGACTACTTTCCACAAGCTACGATCCTGACATACCTCTTTCGATTCTTCCACTTTCATGAGTGCCTACATACATGCTCGCCAGTTCTAAGTATTTTGACTTGGCCTTACTTTAAAACGTCTCTGATCCGGTCGTGATAAGCATAATACTAGTGTTCTATATTATAATGTATTACATTGTTATAAGTTGTGCTGCAGTGTTACTTGTGTGTATTAAGAGGGTACCTTTACGTTTAATTCATTGATTGCCCATGGTTCTACTGCAAATTTTCTCCGATTCTACACCTCTAAACAAAAACACCACAACCAGAAGAGGTTTAAAGGTTTAAGCTATCTCCAGCCAAAACTTTATACATGAATTCAGCTATAAGTATAGTATAGTATAGTATACAGGTATAAATTTATACCTGTATGATATGGAATATTGTTTTCCCTAGCATAAATCCCAAAACCATAGACTTAAATTATTTTACTACATTTCTAAATAACTTAGTCGTTGTTCAAATCAAAGAATCAAAGCAATTATTCAGTATGTAGGCAGTATAAATATACGCACATATACACGTCAAAATCATAAATCATAAAATAAATCATAACCAATTATCAAGTAAACATAGCAAAAGCAGAATTTAACGCTTTGAATTGAATGAACCATTCAGCTGTCATCCAATCGTTTACGTCAGAATATTAAAAAAAAATTAAAGTAGGTTAAAACCAACCATACATGTAACTGTGTGTTTCAGTACTTCAGCCAATTTGTATATTAAAAAAAATAAAAAAAGTGAAATAGTGAAACACAACATAGAGAAACGCATACCGATCACAGTACATATCATGATCCAAATGGAACTGATAGTCCGTCTGTCAGCTGCATAATATTGTTTAAATAAAAATAAAAATGGCAAGCCTAGAAAGAAAATCTGCGGACAAAAGGGGAAAACTGAATGGCTGTTGAATCTACCGGTGTTTCGGAAATACTCCCATCAGAGAAGAAACACCAAGAAACTCTATGGGGCTTGTCTTGTAATTTTATCTTTTTTTTTTAAAATTAATTGTAAATGTCAGCTTTAAAATTTTAACAATATATTAATAATTATAATACAATTTATATTTGTTCTTGGAACTTGGGGCATTCAGGCCATGCATTTTTGTCATCCATATACATATAGTCACCTATTGTATAGTATGATTTTTTCATCAAATTGGATTTTACATAGATTTTAAATTTGCTCATAGGCAATTGATCAATATCTTTAGGTAGCTTATTGTAAAAGCGTACACAGTTCCCCATGAATGAACCACTAACTTTCTGCAGTCTGAAATTAGGTATAATTAATCTATTTTTGTGTCTTGTATTAAAATTATGTACATCAGACCTTTTCTTATAATAATTTATATTCTTGCGTATGAACATAATATTTTCATAAATGTATTGACATGACACTGTTAGAATTTTAATTTCCTTAAATTTTTCACGAAGTGAATCTCGCGACCTCATACTATATATAGAGCGAATAGCTCGTTTCTGCAAAACAAATATTGATTGGATTTCAGCGGCTTTCCCCCACAATAAAATGCCATAAGACATTATACTGTGGAAGTAGCTGGAATTGACCAATCTTGCAGTGGCTTCGTCCGTTAAAAATCTAATTTTACGTACTGCGTATGCAGCGGAGCTTAACCTACCTGCTAGAACCGATATTTGAGAACCCCATTGAAGCTTTGAATCCAGGGTGATGCCCAAGAATGTTGTGGATTCAACGAGTTCTAATGGTTCATCATTTTTTAATATACTTCTATTTAGGATACCCTTTTTTACATTTGGTAGAGAGAAATTATTACATTTAGTTTTTTTTGCGTTTAACAATAAGTTATTGGTTGTAAACCAATTCAGAACCTGTGTTATTGATTTGTTTACATCGTCAAAGTTAGGTGTAGTCCTATCTATTTTGAATATCAAGGAAGTATCATCTGCGAACAAAACAATATCACATAGGTTCTGTACGAATGACGGTAAATCATTGATATAAACTAGAAATAAAAAAGGTCCTAGGATCGATCCGTGCGGGACTCCCATTTTTATGAGGGATCCAGATGACCTGACGCCATTGACTTCAACCATCTGTGTTCTATTACAGAGGTATGATGATACCAGATCAAGTGCCTTACCTTCAACACCGTAGTATTTTAATTTGTAAATTAGTGTTTCATGACAGACACAATCAAATGCTTTTGATAGGTCACAGAACACGCCAATAGCATCTTGTGCTTTCTCGCATGCATCAAATATATGTTTAAGAAGACCTATTCCTGCATCAGTAGTAGAACGCCCTTTAGTTAATCCAAATTGTTTGCTATTTAAAAGATCATTCATGTTAAAATGTGTTAAAAGCTGGTCTAATATTACTTTTTCAAAAATTTTACTCAATGCCGGTAGTATAGAGATTGGTCTATAGTTAGATGGATCATTTTTGTTTACTGATTTGAATAAAGGAATCAATTTACTTTTTTTCATTAAATCCGGGAAGACACCTTGATCAACGCATCTGTTAAAAATAAAAGCTAAGTATGGGCTAATAACAGTAATAATGTAACTGAGAACTGTGGTTGATATTCCCCACAGGTCCTCGGTTTTCTTTTGTTTGAGCATTTTAAATGTTTTCACAATTGAGTCTGCAGTTACGTGTTTGAACTGGAACAAGGTATCACATTTATTTACACACTTTGATAATATAGAATAAGCAACAGCGGGACTAGAATTTATGGACTGAGTGGTAGTAATGGGTACTTGAGAGAAGAACTCATCAAATGTATTGGCAACCTCATTACTATCCGTGATTAATTTATTGTTAACTTTTAAGATGATCTTACTGTCTCTTTGTTTTATTTTTCCAGTTTCAGTATTGATGATTTTCCATGTTGTTTTTATTTTATCATCAGCATGCTTAATTTTTCTACTAAAATGCAAAGATTTTGCTGTCTGACAAACCACTTTAAAAGTTTTGGAATATAGTTTTAAGTGATTTATGAATTTAGTATTGTGTAAATTAATTTGTTTTTGTGGGTATAAGTTGTACAAATTATTTCTACTTTTGTAAATACCAGGAGTAGCCCAGTCATCGAACCGAATTTTTCCAGCTCTTGTAATAGTTTTAGATTTAAAAATATTATTGAACTCTGCACCCAACATTTGAGATAAAGTGCTGCATAGGTCATCGGGATCGTCAGAAAATATTAGGTTCATTAGTTGCTTGTCAATGATATCCACAAACTGTTCAACCCGATTGGTTGTAATGGGCCTGTATGTGTATTCTTGACCTTTGGTGGATGTTTTACATGAAAATGTGGCACTCTGTCCCAGATGGTCGGAGCCAAGTTTATCAAAGATTGCAATTTTCTCAGGTTCACAGTTGCAAAACACATTGTCCAAGCAGGTTGCTGATGAGCTAGTGATTCTAGTCGGCTGGTTAAAAAGATGCTTTAAATTGAAGCTAAGAAATAAGTTTTTTAACTTATCGCTGAGCGGTGACTGCTCAATTAAATTAACATTAAAGTCACCGCAAACTATCAAAGATTTCGGGGTGTTGCCTTATAGTTATAATTCTAAATTTAAAATTCTCAATAAAAACATAAATAAAATAATAAGAGTAAAATAAATAAAACCTGCTAAGTCGAGTTGGACTCGTCTACCGAGGCTTCCGTACTAACGTTGGTAGGTACCAATGAGCTAGACCTCTAAATTGTATGAGCGCTCATATATATCTATATATATATATATATGAGCGCTCATATATCTCAGAGGTCTATCTTAATTGGCGTATACTATGTATGTATGGGGGCACCCTGTAATTTTCAACTTTTTTTTATTTTTGGAATTTTTCCTTTATTTGTGCTGTAAAACCTTGCTTCTTGCCAAATTTCATAATTCTAGGTCAACGGGAAGTACTCTGTAGGTTTTCGACCCAAAACAGGGTACTTCCGGTTGACCTAGAATTGTCAATTTTGGTCAAAAGCAAGGTCTTACAACACAAGTAAAGGAAAATTTCCGAAAAATAAAAGAAGTTGAAAATTAAGGTATAATTTGGTACTTACAAGTTTTCGCGAAAATCAAAATTTGCCCATATCTTTTTATCGTGTTGACTAAGGATCTTGATTTTTATACACCTAATGGGGACTATAGACTTCAGTATCTGGTATAAATTTTAACTAGGTCCACCCATTCCTGAGAAAATCGGTGGTGACGCATGGACGGACAGACAGACGGACAGACAGATAGACTGACAGACAGACGGACAAAAAAGTGATATAAAAAAGGAACCCTTATAGGGTTCCTTTTTTACCTTTTGAGGTACGAAACCCTAAAAACGAGAAGAGGTCAAACGATTGCCTTTTGCCAGGTACATAGAGCTAGGCTGAACAAAGCTGAAACGTATATCAAATGTAAGAAGTGAAGTCGCATCTATACAGCTATATCACCCTGTATTCAACGTTCATTTTTTTTTGTTCCACCCTGTGTGTGCCTAATATCAGTCTACCGAAACTGCAGTACAAAAAAAAAGATCTATGAAAACTAATGAAAAGGGGGGCGCGTCCGATGGAAGTCTATATTCGTCTCACTCACTATTTCTTACTTTGACGTCGTTACTTCTCGTTTTGACATTTCGCTATTTGGTCAGTTTGCTCTATGGGAGTCCCGACTCTTTTTAACGTAGTGGTTATATTCTCTTTGCCTAATATATCATGAACAAAAAATAGTCCTTTACACAGGTACTGGATGTTGTTGTAAAATCAGTCCTTAAATTAAAGTGATAAGACTTAAATTCGAACATTACAAGGTTAATAAGTGAGGTAATTACAAGGTGAAAATTTTTAATAATATTCAGTATTGTTTATTGCAACACAATGTACAATAGTTTTATCTTAGACTAAAACTAATCTACTTATTACTATTGACCCTGTACTATTTAGGGTGTAGCAATATTCTGCATAAGTCTTAATAATAATTAAATTATTATCTTAATAATAATCTGAATATTGCCAAATATAATGAAAAAAATACATTAGTATTAACATAGATATTGGTATTATTTTTCATCATGGTTTATAAACCTTTGTATCCAGGCCAAACAAAGAGTAGTATACGCTAACGGTGGCAAAACAAAGGTCACGCCTGGATCAGCTGTATGTGACATTCCCTGTTATCTGAAAAGTGGGTGGATCCACCATGTGATATGATTTTAAATAAATATTGAACTCACCTGTCTATCCTGCCCATTAGCATAAGTCAAAACAATAAATAAATAAAGAACTCGTACATTCATTTTTATTACACGCGGAAACATTTCACTTTAAATCATAAAATATTAATGTAATTGTCGTCAAAACAGTAAACAAAAGATAAATGTACACGTGCGGACCGTCCAAGAAGACAAATAATCCTCAACCCAAGATACGATAACAACTAAATAAACAATTTAATTTACAAATTACAATTTCTATACATCGATTTATTTTTTGTCATTATTTGCGTCATTTGTAATACAGTTGAATGAAAAAGCTCTGACCTACTATGTTTGATACTGCGTAAACGAGACAGCACTATCTTTGAAAGGAAATTGAAAGGAAATTTCAAGGAAAACAGGGACAAAACTTGTTATTTCCGCAGAGTGACAGAAGGAAACATTCTCATTCATATTTATTTTGGTCGGGCTATACGTCATTCAAATATTTACATAAGCAAAATGTCACTGTCAAACTAAATGACGCCCTTTTTTAAATATTTTGTCTTCACACAATAAATTCATTAAGCCAGTAGAATTTTTTAAAGCCCACGTCACAGGATAATGAATAGTCCAAGTGTAGGTAGGATGAAATTTAATATGTTCGTACAGAATGTATACGAGCTCATTACTTGCCTTTTAAATATTACTTTGAATTGCCTTTTGATTACATATGTTCAAATGTTACGTATGATCAGATGTAGCTAAACTTAATTCTAATTTTTACTGACATCAAAACAGGAAGAGTATCTTTGGTCATAATCATCATCAGCCCACGTCAGTCCACTGCTAAACATAGGCTTCTCCTAATGCACACCACTGAGCTGTGTCTTTAGCTCTTCTCTTTCAGTCACTCCCAGCTACCCAGTACGTATCTTTGTTCAAGTGTATGTATTTTTAGGGTTCCGAACCTCAAAAGGTAAAAAAGGAAGCCTTTTATGATCACTTTCTTGTCCGTGTGTAACCACCGATTTTATCAGGAACGGGTGGACCTAGCAAGTTGAAATGTATACCAGATACTGAAGTCTATAGTCCCTATTAGGTGTATAAAAATCAAGGTCCTGAGTCAACACGATAAAAGGATATGGGACATTTAGGTTTTCGTGAAAACTTGTAAGTGTCGTAATTTTTCCTTTACTTGTGCTGTCAGACCTTGCTTTTAACCAAAATTGACAATTCTAGGTCAACCGGATGTACCCTATAGGTTTTGGATCGAAAACATATACTTCCCGTTGACCTAGAATTAAGAAAATTTGGCAAGAAGCAAGGTCTTACAGCACAAGTTAAGAAAATTCCAAAACTTAAAAAAAGGGTTGAAAAAAATTAAAAGGTGTACCCATACATACATAGTTTACGCCAATTATAATAGGCCTCTGAGTTATATGAGCGCTCATACAATTTAGAGGTCTAGTTTAATTGGTACCAACCCACGTTGGTACGGAAACCTCGGTGGGCGAGTCCTACTCGACTTGGCCGGTTTTATATGATTGTAATTTACTTAATAAATGTGTACAGCTAATTCACTTCGTCATAATTTAGTACCCACTATCGTCACAGAATAATTAATAGTACAAGTACTATCGTATAATATAGGAATCTCTCAAATTATAATTTATTAGCGTTGTCTTTTTTGCTCAGGTCGACCCGAGATCTAAGACTGTATCGCCACTTTGTTGTTGGACAGGCGACGCGACGCAAAATATTTGGCACGCTTTGGCCACCGTCTGTGGGTACCTCGCCCACCATTATACGAGTGACTTGCCTGCATAGCTCTGCTTAGATCTGAGACTTACGACTTACGATTTGCTTTGTTCCTCCTATCGTCATCAGTCTAGTCACGTATTCTGTCCAGCTCCATTTTTTTAAATATCTTATAGGCTAGCGTTTGACCACTATCTAACCTGTTGTTAAGTGATGATGCGGTCGAAAATGGTAAGCACGCTAGGCCTAGAATGGGAACTGACTCTCAAAGATGGCTGACGGAACACATTAGATGTTTGGCGACAGATTTTCTAACATAAGGGTGGTAGCTGGCCACGCGGACAGATAGAGATAGTGACTATATAGTGTCCTACCACCGTGCGGGGGTTGTTGGTTTCTTAACGATGTTTTTGCTTCACCGGAGGGTCACTGTGAAAAGCGCACATACATTTTTCGATAGAAAAATCCATTGGTGCACGGCGGTTCGGACTCGGTATCTCTGGCACCAAAGCCAACCGTTCTCCCGATTACGCCACCTGTCCCTCAATGCATCTATTACATTTATTAGTGTTCTTATATTTATTTACATATTTCCTAAGTCTCGACTCGAACATATCTCGGACCGTTATATTTACATAAACTAGAAAAAATTCTACGTTCTATAGCTCAGTATACTTTTCCACCCACAGACAATCTTCAGTTTTTTTATATTTAAATTGAATAAGTTGAAATTTAAAATCTATATATAAAATCGGTGTCCATAGAATAACGGGAAGATAACTAGCCAATAATTAAACAACCAGCACAAACAGTATATAAAATGTATTAATATTTAAACAGTAGTTTCTTCAACATCTATATTAGGTTTCTTATTCTGTTGATCATCGCTCGGAGAATGTTGTCGCTTGATGTTCCTTTTGTTTACATTCTTGTTCTGATTGCGGAGAGCTTTGCTCATCTTATCGTCTCCCACACTGGAATTAACATATTACAATTTGTTACTTAAAAAATAAACCGGCCAAGTCGAGTTGGACTCGCCTACCGAGGCTTCCATACCACAACTTCTCAAACTCGGTTAAAGGACACTTTGCAGTTCGATCCATAGAAAATGTACTGCATGAACCGCAAATATTAAGTTTGTAATAGTAAATTCATTTTTTTGTTGTAACTCGGTTACAGGACACTTTGCAGTTCGATCCATAGAAAATGTACTGCATGAACCGCAAATATTAAGTTTGTAATAGTAAATTCATTTTTTTGTTGTTATTAAACTACATATTTACATTGAATACAATTAGAATTTGATTCCCTTGTAAAATCGCTAAGACAACTTGATACCACTACGCATTCCGGAGATAAAGCGTCTTAACAGACAGACAGACGGACAACAAAGTGATCCTATAAGGGCTCCTTTTTTCCTTTTAAGGTACGGGTAACCCTAAAAACACGCAATGCAGCAGGATCATCAGGTAAGATTGTGGTCAAACGCTTATAACCCAAAAGCTACGAATAAATCATAAGTCAGGAACTCTAATTCAGAACAAATTCCATACAAAAAGTGGCCCTCCTTCGAACCAAAACGACGTAGATTCAAAATAAGAATCACTTTCGAAGTTACAAATGATTGGCTTGGAGATTGATTTAAATTCGGAACGAAAGCAGGGATTGGTTCGCGCATATGCTGCAATGTCTGTTATGACAGTTGAGTCAAACAAGACAAATGTCCGCCTAATGACGCGCTGGACACGACTTTTAGCCCCGCCTACTTGGACACTAGTTTTGTTGGGTTATTTTTATAACGCAGTTACTTTTCCTGACTTATGATTTATTCGTAGCCCAAAAGTTATAATGTTATTGTGTTGTCATTGGTCTTTGGCACATGTGTCAATTTTCAATTTAATTCTGATTTTGCTACACTTACTTGACATTAGCCCGAGAGCCCGGCCCCCAGTAAGGCGTAGGGTTGTACTGGAACCGGAGACATCCGTCGCGTCGACTGAGGGGGTTAGCATCGGCTCGCTCCGTCAGATCTACTGTACTCTTTATATCTTGGGATATGATGTACTTAGCCACTTGGTCGGATTCCAGCCTGCAAGTTGGGTTTATTTTAGTTAGTTCGCTAGTTCGGGAGCCTATGGATCAATAAAGAAATTTTGTTTTTATTTGTATTTTAGAAGCGTTTTTTTTCTTTTTTAGGGTTCCGTACCTCAAAAGGTAAAAAAAAGGAACCCTTATAAGATCACTTTCTTGTCCGTCTGACTGTCCATGTGTCACCACTGATTTTCTCAGGAACGGGTGGACCTTTATACCTGATACTGAGGTCTATAGTCCCTATTGGGTGTATAAAAATCAAGGTCTTGAGTCAACCCAATAAAAAGATATGGGCAAATTTAGATTTTCGCGAAAACTTGTAAGTACCAATATTTGCCTTAATTTTGAACTTTTTTTATTTTTCGGAATTTTTCCTTTATTTGTACTGTAAGAACTTGCTTTTCACCAAAATTGACAATTCTAGGTCAACCGGAAGTACCCTATAGGTTTTGGGTCGAAAACCTATAAGGTACTTCCCGTTGGCCTAGAATCATGAAATTTGATAAAAAGCAAGGTCTTACAGCACAAATAAAGGAAAAAATCCAAAAATAAAAAAAGTTAAAAATTAAAGGGTGTCCCCATACATACATAGTTTCAGCCAATTAAGATAGGCCTCTGAGTTATATGAGCGCTCATACAATTTAGAGGTCTAGCTTATTTGGTACTAACCAACGTTGGTAAGGAAGCCTCGGTGGGCGAGTCCAACTCGACTTTGCCGGTTTTATTTAAAAGATTACTCGCAATGTGGGTTGCACATTACTAGTATTCTTGTTAACACCTCCAACTAAGCTAAATATGCTTGTTTTTGGAGTGGGTTCACGTCAATAGTGCAATGGGTGGGGTGGGATCGAACTCACGACTTCTCGATTGGCAGTCCGACACCGTATCCATTGGACTATTGCCGCCTTTATTATTACATTATTTTTTTACTTTATAAATAGACTTCACATGCGTGGGATATTGTCTAATGTGAACGTATCTGCTGTTTCTCGCGTTGTATTTCTCTCGGATATGCTCCTACCAGGGATATTGTTTATTCATGTTTTGATGGATTTTTCTCTACAAAGTGACATACGGAGAGAGAAAGACATACATAACTCTCTCTCATCGTATATGTGCACTCTGCACTATATTTTTAAAATAGTAATATCCAGCGATTGTCTGGAAGAGATTTCGCTATTTAGCGATAAGACCGCCATTTGTGCTATATCTTTTGTATCATGTTTCTTTTGTGTGCAATAAAGATCTATTCATTCCCTTGTCAATCTTGATAAGAAATGTTTTAAAGACCACCAGCTTAAGCAATTGATGATTGTGTTGTCTAGATTTGGAAAAAAGAGGGTGCGTAGAAAGCTACGCGTTAGAAGTAAAACGTCCAAGTTCATTCAATTTATTTCTCAACATCACTAATTATTTTTTGTACAACTCCATCTGTTGAACGTAGCGGGACGAATGCCCGAATGATAGCGAATACGTCGTCGTAGTTACGCCGTTCTACAATAGAGGGCGTTTATAAATACAGTGGAATCTCTATAACTCGAACCTCGATAACTCGTAATCTTCAATAAGACGAAAAAAAATGCCATTTCCTTCCGCTGAGCCCCTAAATACGCGGTATCTCGAATTATTTAAACTCTGTAACTCGAACAAAATGTTATTTCCCTGCCAGGTATTAATAATACATATTTAAACTCTATAACTCGAATTTCAAAAAGGAGACTGTACGTCGAAGTTAGTAAAATATCATGACGTCTTACTTGGAATTTCTGGAAAACATAGCAATAAATTCCAAAAACACTGTTCGGGGCTTCTAATTTATTGTTTGTGACTTGTACACGTGCAGTGAATGACTACATTCATTTAACTTTATAAGTAACACAGCTGTGTACCTACCTCGTCGGTGAGACTTGTTGCTGGACTGTTTTATTTGAAAAATGTACCTTACAACTAAAGTCAAATTGTTATTTGAATTTGACTGGACAAGTAAAAAAATATACTCATAAGTCGCGTCTTGCCGAGTCGAAATTCTTGTTAAGTCGAAATCTCACTAACTCGATTTTTTTTGCATTTCCCTTGATATTGGAGTTATCGAGATTCCACTGAATAAAATATCATATGACGATGATGTCACTTCCGTTGCATTCGGACCGTGATGCTACGTAACTTCCGTTTAATTATACCCGAGTGCGCCTAAAGAAGTTTCACTTCGAAACGGCAGTAAGACGAGGTGTATTGTATTATCTTTTATTCAGTTACACTCTGGAGTCATTTAAGCCCGGTCCTTTATAAGGCATTGACGGAGCCGAAGCTAACATCAAGAGGCCCTTTACAATTTTAGCTTATTCATTGTTTGTGAAGGGAAAGATGAGAAACTATAATAAACTGGCCAAGTGCAAGTCGGACTAGCACTCGTAGGGTTCCGTAACACCGTTAAGTATTCCATAACTATGATTTTTTGCAACTACAAAATTAACTTTGTTTTTCATAGTGTTTGTATGAAAAACAAAGTTATCTTTGCGGTCGCCATATCTCTAAAACTTCTGACTGTATCTCGTTCAAACCAATTTTCGTTTGGTGAGGTGTTTAACAATTTACAATTTTCGTTGTTAGTTTTTATTGAGATCTACAGCATATATATTTTTTAGATTTTTCACTCCCATACTTTAAAAGTTAGAGGGGGGGGGGGGCACCCATTTTACTACTTTAGACGCGCCTATCTTTCAAATGATTGACTTTGAGAAAAAATGATTTTTGGTACCTCAATGTCATTTTTGAAGACCTATCCATAGACACGTATAGGTTTAAAGATTTTTTTTTTGTTTCAGTTCCATGTATGGGATGCCGCCCCTTAAACTTTTATATTTTTTATTGTTGTATAAAAATCGGAAAGCGGTTCACAGAATACATCTACCTACCAAGTTTCAATTCTGTAGTCCTAACAGTTTCGGAATAAAATGGCTGTGACATACGGACGGACAGACAGATAGACATGACGAATCTATAAGGGTTCCGTTTTTTGCCATTCGGCTACGGAACCCTAAAAAGATGGTACATTTAATCATGGCCATGAATGTGTGCTGCATGATGTCTGATTCTGGTCTATGGGATGAGGTACGGTGCCCGCCAATCATGCCTCATTACAAGATATTAAGGCGGGTGGTGACTCGCCATCCACTGAATGGGCCCCCCATAAAGGCGGACCGTTACATCGGCGCCGAGGGGCAACATTGGCGTGGATAGCTAAGGGTGTTGAGAGGTGTGCTGCACTTTCACTAAACGCTACTAGCGGCTTTATGCCTTTAACACTTCACCCTGGAGCTTAGGTCTTAGCTCTTGCGATTCCCACCATATTATTATATCTTTCTTTTGTGGAGTTGGTCAAATAGTATAACGTCGAGTTAAATAAAAATTAATGTTTTAAGCGCGACAAGTCCCGTATTTTAATATTTATAACTAAACAGCACATACTTGGCAGGTTTAACCGGGTGCGCTCTCTCCCACGTTCTGATGATGTCCCACAACAGTAGAGGTGGCGCAGACGTCTTTATGGACATCTTGGACGCGTGGGAGTACGACACTTTGTAACCGGCGTTTAGGATCGCTGACCTGGTAATTATTTATTTAATTAGAAAATTACACTAATAATAATATGGAAATAATTCATGCAAACAATAATTGTCATTAACAAAGAATAATAATATTGGAAACACATAAAAAAAAAAACAAAAAAAAAACAAGACTAATAATAAAACAAATAACGTTGGCTTCGGCTCCGTCAATGCCTTCCAAAGGACCAGGCGATTTACGAACCGTGATGTAAATATATAAACTAATAATAAAATAAAATTATAAAACAATGTCAAAATGGAATATTATTGTCATTTACACATTGCTAGCGCGCAATCATCTCACAATACATACAAATAAACACATTATGGACAATATTGTACTAAGTTAATATTTCAATACATCGCCTTAAATATGGTCATCCATCTATCGTATGTCGCCGACATGCATGTCGCATTACAGCCGGTGCTGAATGAATTTTAGTTTTATTTAATTATATAGCTTCTGTGGTATACCTCTATTTAGCCAGCCACTAGGCTTTTCAGTAAGTTTTATGTATTTTCAACCGACTTCCCAAAAAGAAGGAGGTTCTCAATTCGTCTGTATGTTTTTTTAAATATTTTTTTGTGTGCGTATGTTTTTACGCGATTACTCCGTCAATTGTGCACCGATTTGAATGATTCTTTTTTTAATCGATAGGGTTCGTTTCCGAGGCGGTCCCGTTGTAATTTCATCGAGATCTGATGAGATACTCATCAGATTCAGAGATATGACGATAAACGTCTCAAACTTGCTACTGAAACTGACTCGCGGGGCATGGAAGTCGGTTTTTTTAGTTTTTAAACTTATTATAAAATCTTAATTATAATTATCTGTACATAATTCGTACTATTTTCGTGCGTGTTCCAAATTCAAAATGTGTTTATTCACTTAGTGAGTAAAAGAGCTTTTTATATACTGCTATCATTGAGTCAAGTGCTCTTTTTCAAGTGGCAATGGCAAAATAGTAGATTATACAACAAGCGAATGAAAAGGCAATTTAATTCGAGGGACTATGTTGGATCCCGAGAGCAGCGAAGGATTCTAGATTAGAATCCTGAGCGGAGCGAGGGATACAAGAACCGAGATTAAATTTTTTATTCACGAGTCGTGTATAAATGTGTCTTCTTTTTACCATTGACTGCGAGAAAATAAATAGTAGTACATACTTATAGTATTTATATTTATCATATTTTATTATTAATGTGTAATAAATGTGGATATTAACCATTTAGAGCCGGTAAATGTGTGCAAGTGTAGGGAAACAGCACAATCTTGAAAACCATGCTATTTGCGTTCTCACCAAAATTACACTGAAAATCTTCAGTAAACACCACATCTTTACTTGATACACTAATCGCGTGGAGCAAAATTAAAACAAAAAAAAAATAAACCAAAATTGGCGGGATTTTTATTTTTATTTATTTTATATAGCTTCTATGGAAAACCTCAATTTAGCCAGCTAGTAGGCACTTTCAGCAAGTTTTATTTATTTTTTGTACATAATTCGTATATCGTGCTTGTTCCAAATTCAAAATATTTTTATTCACCGAGTGAGTAAAAGAGCGTTTTATTCACTGCTATCGATGAATAAAGTGCTCTTTTTCGAGTGGCAATGGCAAAAATCTTGAACCCGAATTTATCAGAAAAATACTATTAAAATAAAACCTTACCTCATAACCAACATTTTCATAGGCTCGAGATGCACTCTCCCGAACAGCTTGTCCATGGTATAGTAGAGTGGGACATCGTACAGCTCCTCTCTGACCATAGACAACACTCCCTCTATCCTCTTGGCTGTGCCGAACAGCTGTGGGTTGTGCTGCACGTGGGACAGAACTCGAGACACGAATGATTCGTCGTGGATCGGAGCTGACCAGATTGGACCGCCTAGCTGTCAAAAAGATACATATTATATACTGCTACCGGATACCCGGCGTATGCTACTACGCTAATAAAAGAAATAAATGTTGTTTATTTGCTTGATAAATAAAAACCGGTCAAGTCGAGTTGGACTCGCCCACCGAGGCTTCCGTACTTACTTCTCAGTATAGGTTAAAGGACTAACTTAACTTTGTAGTTTGATCCATATAAAATGTATTGCAACTACAAATCATAAGTTTGTAGTAGTACATTATCCTTTTTTTTGTTATTAATCTACATATTTACGGTTTTCAGATTTATTCCTATATAAGTGCTTCAAGACCTTGCTTCTTTCCAAATTTCATGATTCTAGGTCATCGGGAAGTACCCTATAGGTTTTCGACCCAAAACCTATAGGGTACTTCCGGTTGACCTAGAATTGTCAATTTTGGTTAAAAGCAAGGTCTTACAGATCAAGTAAAAGAAACATTCCGAAAAATAAATCACACAACAGAAAAATTTTAACATTCTCCCGGCCAAAATGTAAAAAAATAGTAAGTTATCTTAGCGTTACAAGTTAAAAAGTAAGTAAAGCAATAATAACATGTAAACAAATGTAAACATGTAAAACTATAAGTAAATGAAGTATACATAATTAAGATAGTTTAAAAACTAAAACAACCGACTTCCAAGCCCCGCGATTCAATTTCAGTAGCAAGTTTGAGACGTTTATCGTCATATCTCTGGAGATACTTTATTAGATCTTGATGAAATTACAACGTGACCACCTCGGAAACGTACCCTACCGATTAAAAAGAGAATAATTCAAATAGGTTCACAATTGACGGAGTAATCGCGTAACATACACACAAAAAAAAAACATACAGACGAATTGAGAACCTCCTTCTTTTTGGGAAGGCAGTTGAAAAGTAACGTAAATTAAATAAGTAGGTAGGTAAATATGCGAATTCTTTAAATATTTGAACACTGCATTACACTGTCTCTGGTCAAGGGATATAACTCAGAGGCCTATCTTAATTGGCGTAAACTATGTATGTATGGGGACACCCTTTATTTTTTATCTTTTTTTATTTTTTTGGAATATTGCCTTTATTTGTGCTATAAGACCTTGCTTCTTGTCATATATATCTTTTTATCGTGTTGGCTCAGGACCTTGATTTTTATACACCTAATAGGGACTATAGACTTCTGTATCTGGTATGAATTTTAACTTGCTAGGTCCACCCGTTTCTGAGGGAATCGGTGGTGACACACGGACAGACAGACAGACGGACAAGAAAGTGATCTAATAAGGGTTGCTTTTTTTACTTTTTGAGGTACGGAACCCTAAAAAATATTAAAGTAGGGTTGCTAACCATACACGTACCTCTGTGTTTCAGTACTTCAGACAATTTTTAGGGTTCCGTACCCAAAGGGTAAAACGGGACCCTATTACTAAGACTCCGCTGTCCGTCTGTCTGTCTGTCTGTCCGTCTGTCACCAGGCTGTATCTCATGAACCGTGATAGTTAGACAGTTGACATTTTCACAGATGATGTATTTCTGTTGCCGCTATAACAACAAATACTAAAAACAGAATAAAGTTAAAAATTATAGAGGGTCCCTATACAAGAAACGTGTTTTTTTAGGCGCTTCACGCCATCTATGAACGCTTAGTTAGGTAAACGTCCCAAAGATGGCGTTATATTGAAATGTCGATCCCTAACACCTTTGTTAGACGTTAGATGGCGTTATAAGAAATAAAATGTTTATTAATTATTATTTTTTGCTGGCGAAAAATAATAGTGGTATTTTTTGCTCGATCTTATAAAATACTGTAGTATGGTACGGAACCCTACGAGTGCGAGTCCGACTTGCACTTGGCCAGTTTATTATATTTAAAAAAATGTGTAATAGTGAATAGTTTACTTACATGATGCCTCTGGTTACAATGCACGCAATATTCTCCAACGGGCGGCACGGCGGGCAGATAAGCCTTGGTCTGTGCGGGGTTCTTCTCAGTGGGGTTAGGTTTGAACCCTCCCATGGGTTGCAGGGTCAAGGTGTCACATCCTGTGCATTGGTACACCATTGATAGTTTGCTGAAAATTTCACATATTGCTTTGTTACATATGTCACAATGTAAATAACAGTACAAGTACATTTGGTACATAGAGAGAACATTAGCGTATGTGAATGAAATAGCTATAGAGATATAACCCGACTAAAATGATGAACATGTGATACATATGCCAGCTGTAAGATAAAATGAACAACGTAATTTGGTCGGGTCATACTGTATGACCCGACTAAATTACGTTGTTGGGGTTTATCTATCCTGCTCGCACGCGATAGCGCGACACCGCTTGGCGGGTGACGCGCTGTCTCGTAGGTAATTTGCCTTCCCGCTCGGGGCGCCCGCCTGCCGTGCAACGCATTTCGAACGAGAAAAATAAATGTTAAACTATCGTTTGGTCTATTTGCAAAAGCGGGACAATTTTGGTCTTGCGGGGGACACCGGGACAGACTGCCTGAAAGCGGGACTGTCCCGCCCAAAGCGGGACGTATGGTCACGTTAGTCATACATGACAGCGGGTGAAAGCCAATGGGTGCACTAGAACTTGGTACCAGTGCTAAAATCGCATACGCAGATGACGATAAAAAAATGTTGTTCCATCTCGCTCTCTCATACTAGTGATTGTATAGTTTTATCCTTCTCATGTTATTATTATTTTAAGGACAAGTCTATTTTAATATACTCTGTCTATAATTTGGTAACACTCTGACACAAGCTGTGACGTCACTAAACGCTGATAGGTGTTTTAAAATACGTTTCGTTTCACGTTCAACTAGGGGAGGTAAGCCCAAAGCGGGTAGCCCGCCTAAAACGGGTATGCGTTTTAAATTGCGCGCCGTTATGCTAGTGAGACTGTGTACGTGCAGAGCGAGGACCCTGCCGCTGGCCAATCACAGACAGTCGGCGCGCTTCCCTGGCGAACACGAGTTAACGGTAAGACATTAGACATCATAAGACAAAGTTTTTTGCTATTTTCACTAAAAAAAATTAATTTACGTTACTTTTGAATACTCGAAAATGATCTACGATATGTTCTTACTAGTTTTATGTTACTTTTTGTTATAAATAGACATTCTATTTGTGCAATTGGTTGGCGTGTATTAATTCGGATATAAGGTTATGAGTCGATTGAAAAAAATACACGCTTGTGGACAAAAAGGGTAGGAGTAAAGCGGGTACCCGTTTTGCCCATACCCGATTTGCCCTGAGTGCTTATCAGTTCTTTTACTTTTAAAAACGACGAAAAAAAAAGGGGGGAGGTTCTTAAGTCGACGCGAAAAAAGAAAAAAAAATTGAAAAAAAAGTCGATGCCGCGAAAAGGAACTTAAAAAAGGGATCAAAACTTACTATAAGTGTACAGAAGTTGACGAAAGGAAGGAAAAATTCAAAACGAGGTCCTAAATATGATAAAAAAGATACAGCTGAGTAGCAGAGAGTGAGAAGAAGACTGGATTAAGTGTGATGACTGCGAGATGTGGGCTCATGAGGCCTGCACCTCATACTCTGGCAGAGGTTCGTATTACTGTGACATGTGTCACGAATAATTTAAGTATAATTAAGACTGTACAATATGCCAGAAGACTGGTTATGATTATGGTTGTGAACCCTAACTGATAATAATAAATAAATAAATGAATAAATAAATAAAATGCGTTTATTTCAAGTACCTTTGATTCATTTACAATTTTAAATCCACAACATAATATTTCAAATTTAGTAAATACTTAATACTAAAGTGAATAATCAAATTATCATAAATGTCAAATATATTAAAATTTAAATTATAAGTATAAAGTACGACTTATGCTTGTTATGAAGCAGTTCAAGTCATAGATTCACGTTGATCTCACTAATTTATCTCCTACCCGCTTTGCCCAAAAGCCCTACCTGCTTTAGGCCCCACCTACGGGCAAAACGGGTAATTCGTATGCTAGAGTTTTTTGTTACTTTTTTATTCTTAATGTAGAAAATTATTACATTTGTCATTTGTTTTATAGTCCTTAATAACTAAACAATTCAACATGTAGAAATAAAAGTTCAATTTACATCTACAAGTTGTTTTTTAGGGTTCCGAACCCAAAGGGTACCAACGGAACCCTATTACTGAGACTCCGCTGTCTGTCTGTATGTCTGTCTGTCTGTCTGTCCGTCTGTCACCAGGCTGTATCTCATGAACCGTGAAAGTTAGACGGATGAAATTTTCACAGATGATGTATTTCTGTTGCCGCTATAACAACAAATACTAAGAACAGAACAAAGTTAAAAATTAAAGAAAAGTTTAATGAAAGTTTTTTACAATAGCGCAGCGCCACCTATCTAGTTGCTAAGATGGCGCGGCGCTATCGTCTTAACCTTAATCTGAAGCTCGGAAGCGGCTCCAAAGATTAAATAAAATTTAGTAAACCTACAGGGGATTTCGGGGCGATAAATTGATCTAGCTAGGAGTCATTTTCAAAAAAAGTTTTTTTTTCGTGTTTTCAATAATCAACTTTATTGATAATCAACTTAAAATATGACTCTTCCCGACATCTATTGGCGAGTAGAAGTACTGTATCAGTATAGGAGTTATTTGCTCTCAATTAAAAAAAATAGTATTATTATTCGTCAATAGATGTAGGGAAGAGTCATATTTGTCTGTTTAAGTGGCAAAAAATACCGAGCAAAGCTCGGTCAACCAGATATTTAATAATATGAATTACTACAATTACTATTACTACTATTACTATTATTCTACCTTTGTGTTAACGTTTACTTAGTTGGTGTTAGAAGTTCGTTAGAAACTCGATAGATGGCGTTCGGAACCCTCCGTGTGCGGGACAAAGTCTGACTCGCACTTGGCTAGTTTTATTTTTATTCTCAACCTTAGCCTACCCGTTTTGGGCTTACCTCCCCTACTTACGATATTTTTTTGCGGAAAATCAATATAATATAAAATAAATTAATACAGTTGCTCTTATTTTGCATTTCTTTAACATTTTATTCACTTTAAATTGATAAATATATATTTTTTATCTTCCCAATTATTTTTGTTTGGTATGCAGAAGTATTCCAGATAACAAAAGCATAAATAAACGTTTTGCTTTAATGTCGAAACGAGGACTTGACTACTGTCTCACTTGGATTTGAGTCAGGCCTCCCTCACTCGGGGTGCGGGTCGGAACACCTCCTCGTGGTGCACCCTGGGTGTCGGTCGACAACTTTTCCTTATTGGGTTAAGTTGTCGACCGATGGCGAAGTTCCGACGAAGTGGGCCCCTCCGCGTGTCCTTCTGGCAAGGTAGCAGAGGGCACAGTGTGACGGGGCAGGGCGGGCTTGGTGTTGGGAGCCGCCCGATGGTGGGTCCGGGATGCTGCTCGGACGCGTTGTGGGTCGGGATGGTTCGGTCGTAGATAACAGCGACCGAAACGCTTCTACCCCCAAGGGGCTCATGCTCGTGTTGGCGCTTGCCCAGAAGGTGATGGGTGTAGCGACAACGTGACCAGGGAGCTGGTGGTGGGGGACCGATGAGTCCCAAGTGGTGGGCCTGTTGGGCCAAGTGGTGGGTCCGGTGACGGCCGTAGTGGAGGAGCCTCGGGCGCCATTGTAGGTCCGTATGCAATGGCGCGCGAGTCGGAGAGTGGACCGTGTGCGAGCAGGGGCATTTGCCTTTCGCACACGCGTCATAAGGTGGGGGATGGAGACTCGTTCGACATTGACATTCACTCGCTCGTCAATGTCGAGCGAGTCGACGCGCGTGATGTGTCTCTCGTTCGTCGCTGTGAACTTGTACATCACAGCGACGAGCGAGATGGCGTGGTCGCAGTCGTCCCCTTCGTGAGCCTGGACTGGTCACGGAGGGGGCGGTCGAGTGGAGCAAGCGTCTGCTCCGCTCGGGATGCGTATGGGCACGAGGTTGCATCTGTCGGTCGCTCCGACCGGTGCAATTTCATCCCCAGAGGCCGGGAAGGTAGACACGAGGGTGACTGCACACCACGAACGGCCTCGAGGTGGTGAAGCGCGCGTGGTGTTCCCGCGCGCTTCTTAGACGCAGGGTAGGGCGGAGTATCTCCAACTCCGCCTATTACTAAGAAGGGGTCCTCACGGACCAACGCCGTCGGGGCTGCGGAAGAGTGCGAAAGCGTACCCGTAGCCCCGGCACATGGGCGTCCTGGTGGAACACAGTAAGGTTTTTTTTAGGTCGGTTGGAGTCCGACATAACCACATCGCTGCCCCCGTAGTGGTGTGGTATCCGTGCGGATTTCCCCACTCAAAAAAAAATATTGGCCTCCCTCACTCGCCCATAGCTACTGCGCTTTATACCTAAACTTTCGAGCACCGCGGGCGGTGCTATCCGCCAGTCGGTTGTCACAGCTCACGCGCGCGCGACGTATATTATTATTCAAATGACGGGATCACTGCGAATTCGTGTTCTATATTACAAACGATTTATGTTTTTCAGTCATTTTGCGGGTTTGACAAAAAACAAGCATAATATTTTTCATTTTTTTATGCTAACGATACTAAAATGACAAGACGACGTAAAATTAACTTTTTCGACTTAAAATTCGACTCTTAGTTAGGGACTTTATGTTATTTTGTAAGGTAGATAAAATAATTCGTAAACTTTTTTTTTATTTCATTGAGTCAACCCTTTACTGTATCAGGCGCGTGCCGGTACATCGCGCGCTGAACGTAGTAATAACAACGCTTGGTCGAGCGCCTTAGACACATTTTTGATTGTATAGTCTGAAATAAGCGTCGGTATTGTGTTTTTGTAGGGGAGTGAAATATCTGTTACGTGTTACGTAGTAACTATTATATAATCTGTGGTTGAGTGATGTTCAGGTGTAAGGCATCAAACATCCCACTGTAACATGGTAAACCAATAGGCAACATGAATTTTTATTTATATCTGATAGGCTAGGGATTTGACCACTATCTCGCCTGGTGGTAAGCGATGATGTGGTCGAAAATAGATAACACACTTGGCTTAGAAAGAGCTGTGCTACCATAACAGTAACCGTAAGGTTATGGCGGTAAGCTAGTTTACCACCATCAAGGAGAACAATGCTATGGACGAACACCCGTGCTAGAATTTGAACTAAGCGGGAGGCGACCTCCCGCTTAGTTGTAAAACCATATATCCTTTACGCCAACGGGCCGTCATGTCTATATTCAGTAGGTGGTTTGAGCCGTAGCAAAGCCCTACAACCAGTATGTTCACCTATTCAGCACCACTCTAATCAATAATAAGGTCTAAGCCTATGTCAAGGCTGCAGCTAGACTTGAATTTGAGGTAGGGCATGTGATGGCGCTTGAAATTCCATCTGTACACAGAACAATGAACGATTATAATATGAAATAAATGTAACAAACTGTTGTATGTTCGGTAAAGTTTAGATACCGATCGCTACATTTTTTTTATCTCAAACTATGAACAAAAAATTTCGTTATAATCATGTATTTTTAAGGTAGGGCATTGTGATTTTAAAGATAGATAGGGCATTGCCCTACAATGCCTCCCCTAGCTACGGCCGTGCCTCCCGTTGTATGGATTAATGGTGACGGATGGGTGCCAAAGCCCCTTATCCAAGAATATCTTAGACTAGCAACGCCTCGCTGTTTCACTCGCGTAGTTCCCGTTCCCGTGAGAATACGGGGATAAAATATAGCCTATGTTACTTGCTGATAATGTAGCTTTCAATTAGTGAAAGAATTTTTAAAATCGGTCCAGTAGTTTTTTAGTTAAATCGTAATAAACAAAAATCAAATCTTTCCGCTTTATAATTTTTTTTATGATATAAGGTAACAGGACTAGCAGGAAGCTTGCCTGATGGTAAGCGACGACGTCTACCTATTACAGATACAACGGTATGCAAAATTCTGGCAGTCCTGAATTTTTAAGCATGTCACTGCACTGCGCCTGTTACCTTGAGACAGAAAGGTTTTGAGTCTCACATGCTCTGTAATTTCACTCGACACCTTGCTATTTCAACCGAAAAAACATTCCTATTCACGGATGAAAATTAATTGGCAAAGTGGTGGTACCGCCCCAGGCGAACTAGCAGAAGTCCTACTACTACACTACAAAAAGAAAATTAGTTTAGATTTTATTTTTCTTAAAAAAAAGTACTCACCTTGTGGTCTGTTTACAGTGTATAGCCCCGGAGTACACCTTTACAAAAACTCTTATGTAAAAATCAGCAGATATACTGAGCAGAGGTACTATGTATCGGCTGTAACGATTTGCGTGCGATTCTATGCATTGCAGCATTATTCTTAGAGCCTGAAATAATAAGAAAAAAAGAACATTACAAATTCAGTATAATAGAATTTCAAGTGAACTCTTATATAACTTAATTGTTTTTTATGCGAAAATGGGTAGCGATTGACTACCATCTCACCTGGTGTTGTGTAATGATGCGGTCGATGATGTAGCGCGCTTACCCAAAAGATTCCTATTTATTGAGACTTTAAGACGCCTAAGTTGTATCTAATCGGAAACACAGACTCAGGCCGGGAATTCCATTCCTTGGCAGTACGTATGATGAAAGAGCAAGAAGCAAATCGCTCTGTACGAGTAAATGGTATAACTACCATAGCGCGGTGACGCCTCTTAATATTCCTGGTTGTCCGATTATAGAATGTAGATGGCGGAATTGTGTGCCTTCGCCCAGCAAAAAGTATCGCCTTTTCAAGAATTGAAAGATGCAGATAATTAGTACCTTATATCGTGTAAATGTGCCCGAAATTTGAAATTTGTGCCTCCAACGGCTTCGGAGTTTTTAAGGAAAAACGGATTCTGCTGCACGAACGTTCGCCCAGCAAAACTTTTTTTAAGAGATGGGTCTAGCTGTATATTAAATATGCAAAAAGATAGCTTAAATACGAGTATAAATGTGCCGTGAAAGCCAAATTTGTGCCTCTTAAGATTCCAGAGATATTTCGTTTTTTGCTGGGCGAACGTTTGGGCGATTGCTATATATCCGAAACGGCTGAACGCACAGTTATGATTTTTTGTATACAGATAAAGTAAATTTGTGCATATTTGTGCCCGAATTTTCAAAACCATGACTAGTTTAGGACTTTAGATAGGTAGATTATGTATAGGCTAAAGTTAAAGCTGTCCTAAATTGGTGAGGAAAAGTGAAAACTCCGATAATGTTTAGAGCGTGTATTTTGGTTGCGTTACAGTGACCAACTGTCCGAGCTGACAGCGTATGAGCGTAATGTGAAACAATTACTGTCACAGAATACATTAGCAGTTCGTATTATGATGTAGTAGGGCGCACAGACCCTACATCTACATCCCTCTTAAAAATATAAAAAAAATAATCTAAATATAAGTATTTTTTAATAAAAAATGTTGCTTGAAAAATGCGTAAACATTAAAAAGGGGTAAAAGTAAACAAAACATAATGCTAGGATCGTATCAAAGAAATTTATATAAAATAAAATTGTTAAAAATATGTAGTGCATAATTAAGTACTCGTACTTATGTAATAGGTAATGTACAATAAAAACACAAAAAAAACATGTTTTTTAGTAAAATGATGTGAAAACTAAATGCTAAGTAAATAATTATGAGCTACCAATTGTCTTTGTTTTTCTTTTACATACGATACCGCGCACTTCACTGTTTTTTTTGTTTTTGTCTGCACTGCACTTAACTACTTAGAATTTTACACTGCGAATACGTTTCCCATTGGTGGTGGCGTGGGCGTGGCCTTGAGCGCGGCCACCCGCTGCGCGATGATGACGCTAACGCGCTTGTCGACCGCTGCCTTAATCCGCTTCTTGCAGTATCTCCACGCAACATACAGGATTCCAGTGGAGACCGCAGCGCTGACGACGACGACGGCGGCCAGAGACATGTTGTGTGACGGGTCGGTGCTGTGGGCCTCGACCCTGGCTGTTTGAGGAGCGGCGCCCGCGGCGTTCTGTGCCACGACGGTGGTCCTGCTTGGTGGTTGACCCATGGTGGTCCGTAGTTGTAGCGCAGTGTGGTCTGTTGTAGTTGCTGTTTGGTTATGGTGATGTCCGCTGCTGTGTAACGTTGAGTCTCGACTGTGAGTGTGTGGATTATGAGAAGTGACACTGAGCATTAACGGTGTGAATGAGCACATATGTCAAAACGCACAGTTCGCTTAACTGTGCGACCGGATCTTGTTATTGTTGGTTGCTGGTTCTTATCTGGAACATTAAGCGTTTCAGATGGCCCGGTTGTTCGTTGTTCTTCTGTTATTGTACTCGATGCGGCGTCAGGTGACTCTGTAGAACCATTAGTAATAACATAAGCAGGTTTGAGCCTATCGAGTGAGATAACAACATCCCGAGAACCCAAGCGGATGGTGTAGTGTTTCGCGTTTCGGCTAATAACTTTGAAGGGGCCCGAATAAGGTGGCGTGAGGGACTTGCGTGCCTCCTGTCTAACGAAAATAAATTCCGCCTCAGGTAGGTCTTTATGAATGAATGTAGCCTTATGGTTGTTCGGGGCTCTCGACTTTGGTTGGAGCGACGTTAAGGTATCCATGAGTTTCCTGGTATACTCTGCGTCGTTGTCGTTGTTTGGTGATGTAATGAAAAAATCTCCCGGTAGGCGAATGGTTTGTCCGAATGTCTTTTGAGCTGGGCTGTAACCACTGTCCTTTTTCACGGCTGATCTCAAGCCTAATAGGACCAGTGGTAGCTCCCGTGCCCATTGGTTTGAGTCTTTACAACGAGCCATGATTGCTGCTTTGAGTGTGCGGTGTATTCTCTCGATTTGCGCGTTAGCTTTAGGGTTGTACGCTGTTGTATGTATTTTTTCGATTCCGAGTTTCTTGGTAAGTTGTGTGAAAAGTTGTGACTCAAATTGTCTTCCCTGATCGGTGGTGATCTTGGTGGGGCATCCGAATCTTGCGACCCAGTGTTCAACGAATTTTTCAGCTACTGTTTCCGCAGACATTTCTTTAATTGGAATGACTTCCGGCCATTTCGTGACGCGGTCAATCATTGTTAGACAATATCGGAAGTCTTCTGATTGTGGCAGCGGCCCAATTAAATCTATGTGGCAATGAGAAAAACGATCTGACTTTTCAAATTCACCAAGCGGTGATACCGTGTGTCTTTGAATTTTAGCCTTTTGACAAGGTATGCAGCTTCTTACGTATGCTACGTCGCTGTTCATACTTGGCCAAAAATACCTGTCTGATATTAGGTGTCGTGTTGCAGCTACGCCTGGATGGCTTAGTGTGTGTGTGCTTGTTATCGCTCGTTCTCGAAACTCGAGCGGTAGGTATAAGCGTGCTTTGTTCGTCGATGTTTCGAAGATAAGTTTATTGTTTGAGTATGGCACGCTGAATGATTTAAATTCCAATTTTGGATTTTGTTTTAATTGTTGTAACTCTGTGTCTGTCATTTGGCTACTATGTAGTTTCTCATAGTCGAAGGTATGTGGTAGTTGAATTTCCTGAATTCTTGATAGGAAATCCGCTGCGTTGTTCGGCTCTCCTTCTATGTACTCTATTTTATTGCAAAATTGTGCAATAAAATCGAGCTGCCGTAGTCGCCTAGGTGAATCGTTCTTTGACTCTTTTTTGCATAATGCAAAGGATAGCGGCTTGTGGTCTGTTAGGACCGTAAGTTCTCTTGATTCGATCATGTATCGGAAGTGTTTGATAGATAAATAGATGGCTAAAAGCTCTCTATCATATGTGCTGTACTTAATTTGTGTTGTTGTAAGTTTTTTTGAGAATAATGCAAGTGGTTGCTGTTGTCCGTCTACGTGTTGGTGTAGCGCGGCTCCGACGCAAGTGTTTGATGCATTGGCGGACGGATCCGGGTGCGCGAGCATGACTGCATCTTGAACCAGTTGTTTACACTTTTTGAATGCGCTGATAGCGTCCTGAGTCCAGATAATCTTTGTCTTGTCTTTGCGTTTGGAATTGTGTAAGTATTTGTCTAGAATACTTTGCGTTTCTGCGGCCTTCGGTATGCTGCTACGGTAGAAATTGATAAGGCCGAGGAAGCGTCGTAGCTCCTCTACGGTTTCCGGCTGTGTGTAGTCTGCGATAACCTTGACCTTATTTTCGTCCGGCTGAATTCCATCACATGTGACGTTGTAGCCTAGGAATTTGAGCTCTTTTTTGCCGAACTCGCATTTGCTAGTGTTTATTGTAACGCCGTATTGGTTGAGTTTTTTGAAAAGTAATTCAAGGTCTTCTAAATGTTGAGTATGATTCTGTGAGGCTATCAAAATGTCATCTAAATATGAAAAAGTGTTATTAGTGGATTTTAACACTTCGTTAATAAATCTTTGAAAACTTTGTGCTGCGTTACGCATTCCGAAGTTAAGTTTCAAAAATTCGAAGCTTCCGAAGGGTGTGACGATCGCTGTTTTAGGAATGTCCTCGGGCGCGACGGCTATATGATGGTAAGCGCGTCGGATGTCGATCTTCGAAAGTATGGTCTTGTCTTTTAGTATGTATGTGAAGTCCATGAGTCGAGAAATGGGATAGCGATCGGGCTCTGTAACGGCGTTTAAACGCCTATAGTCGCCACACGGTCGCAACTCTCCGCTTTTCTTTTTAACTACGTGAAGTGGATTGGCCCATGAGCTTGTAGATGGTCTGCATATGCCTAGCTCTATCATTCACTCAAATTCTTGTTTTGCGGCCTTGTACTTCTGTGGGTTAAGTGGGCGTGGTTTCTCGAATACTGGTGGTCCTCGGGTGATAATGTGATGTACGACGTTGTGTTTGGGCGTATCTTTGAATGACTCGGGTTTGGTGATATCTGGGTAACGAGCTAATATTTGATGGTATGGGTCCGCGACGTTTACAGCTCTGATGGTGCCGCTTGTGTCGTGTGATAGTTCCGCTTTTCTGCCGATATTGGTAATTTTATCGACCAACCTCCTGCCGTGTAGATCGACCATGAGCTGGTTTTCGGCCAGGAAGTCGGCACCGATGATGGACCGTTGTACGTCAGCTAATATGAAGTTCCAGCGCAGAGGACGCCGCAGACCAAGATCGAGCGCAACTGTTATTTCGCCGTATGTTTTTATAGGTGTGCCGTTGGCTGCATATAACACATAGCCGGACTGTGGTTTATGTTTTTTTTTACACGCGATCACGGAGACATCTGCTCCGGTGTCTATAAGGTAACGCGATCCGCTTGACCTGTCCGTGACACACAGGCGATACGACGAGCCAGCACCAACACTCGCCACGGTTGGTGCTGAATTTAGTTTCCCGTCTTCTTACAACATTGGTCATCGCCGCACTTGCTCGCTGAGTCCCCGAAGGTACAGTAGAACTCCAATTATCCGAACTCCGACTATCCGAATCGCCGATTATCCGAATCACAAAAAATTGTCCAAAAAAAGTCTAAGTGCGCTATTATTCTTCCCCCCGCGAAGCCAGTGTTTGCGCGTCAAGTCTTGACTTGACTTGTCTTAACTGTAATGTGAAAATTTCATGTTTCTTTCATTTAATTCAATAAAAAAATAGTGCAATATCAAAACGTAGCTTTTATTCTCTCCAATGGCAATTTTTTTTAAAAAAATCCGATTATCCGAATATTTGATTATCCGAATGGGTCCCGGTCCCCATTAATTCGGATAATTGGAGTTCTACTGTATAATGATAAAAACACTTAAAATTTGCATCCCCGGGCTTGGCTTTCTGTTCCCGGTATTTTTCTTGATTTATCCGGGCGCGTGATTTTGAACGTGAACGGAACCTGTTGTTATAATTTCGTTCTCGCCTAGATAGCAAAGGTTCAAACCGTCTACCCATTGCGGCGATTTCTTGTGTGAGGTTCAAGATTTGTTCGTGGATGTTTGTTGGTGGTGATGATGATGACAGCGGCCTACTATTAAGGTTGAATACCTCAGCGCGCGATTGTTCAATTATCTTATCAGCAATTTGAGCAATGTCATCAAGCTCTACCTTGTTGCCGGCGGCGATGACTGCTCTGACGGTGCTGGGTAAGCGTTTTAACCAAAGCAGCTTGATTGTATCCTCCTGTATTTTGTTTCTACCAAGCTCCTTCATCTTTCGTAGGAGCTGTGACGGTCGCTGGTCGCCGAGTTCGATTTCTGTGAGTAGTTTTTGTAGCTGAATAGTTTCCGACTCCTCGTAGGCGCTAATTAGTCGATTTTTGAGAGTTTCGTATTTGCCGGATTCGGGTGGGTTCTCTAGGATGTCGCTAACCTGACTCAATTCGTCTCTACCTAACTTAGCTATCACCAATTGGTACTTACATAAATCACCTGGCTTCTGTGGTGCCATCACTGCCTCGAATTGGTGGAACCACAATCGAGGCTGCGTTGTCCAAAAATCAGATAGGCGCGTCTGAATGGTGACGGCGCCCGCTGTGAGGTCTGCTGAGCTACGGCTGGTGCTGGGCTGCGGTGGCGGCGGCGCTGCTGGTGCGCCTGCCGCGCTCTGCCCTAGGAGCAGTTTGTACTGGTCGTCGAAATGTGTGTTGGTCATCGCGAGTTTTTTTATAGCGCACTTTTTAGAGTTTATATTTTTTACACAATTTTTTACGCGGCGCGTACCAACGACATATAAGATGAACGTCGGGGTCACCAATTTAGGACTTTAGATAGTTAGGTAGATTATTTATAGGCTAAAGTTAAAGGTGTCCTAAATTGGTGAGGAAAAGTGAAAACTCCGATAATGTTTAGAGCGTGTATTTTGGTTGCGTTACAGTGACCGACTGTCCGAGCTGACAGCGTATGAGCGTAATGTGAAACAATTACTGTCACAGAATACATTAGCAGTTCGTATTATGATGTAGTAGGGCGCGCAGACCCTACACTAGCATGGTTCAGGAGCTATTATTTTATATCCTAGAAAATGGAAAAATGTTCTGGCTCTCGAACGAACAAGACCAAGGACTTCGCGTTAGTGCCAACTGGTACCCGTTATATATTCCCACGATCCTGTAAAGTTTCGCTGGCCTACTACATATCATTGGCGAGTTCGTAACGATTTTGTAATTTTTTGAGGTTATCTTGAGTGAAATTACTTAGAATACGAAAACACTAGTTTTCTGTGAGCTGGCTTATTACACGCTTCTACAAATAATTAGAGCGCTATTTTAAGAATACGTATGCAAAAGATCAAATATTTATATCCATTACTTTAGACAATAATGATAAAAAACCATTCGAAATATTTTTGGTAGATTAACCGACCAAATTCGAGTGAACATTAAAAAGCGGCCGCATGATACTTCAAGCTATCCTTCCTCACTTGATGGCGTTGTAATGAAATTTAAATAGTACAGATGCGTACAGAATTGTTAAGTTGGAAAATATTTCATATTAGGGACATGATATAAAACGTTTGATTATTATCGGTTTTATTGATTATTATTTATTATTATAATATATTATTATTACTATATACACACGCGGAATTAAATGATGCAGTTCCGATGCACACTCTCCGAAATGGCTCCCATAAACAAGAGACTTTGAGGCTATGCTCCAATAATAACTAATAATAAGAATTAAATAACCCCCATTAATTTCATTTATTTATTGCAAAAATAATGGTAGACTTCTGCTTATTAAATTAAGGAATGAGGATATAAGATCAATGTATTTTCAACCGACTTCCAAAAAGGAGGTTCACAATTCGTCTGAAGGTTTTTTTTTTGTGTGTATGTTACGCGATTACTCCGTCAATTGAGAACCGATTCGAATGATTCTTTTTGTTATCGGTAGGGTACGTTTCCGAGGTGGTCCCATTGTAATTTCATCGAGATCTGATAAGAATCTCCAGAGATATGACGATAAACGTCTCAAACTTGCTACTGATATTGACTCGCGGGGCATGGAAGTCGGTTGTTTGAGTTTTTAAACTATCTTAATAATATTCGTTTAGTATCAGCAATATGGCGATAACAACGCGATGTCGCGCGATAGAGTTAAAATTATTATGAAAAGAGAAGTATATAGACAATAAGATAGAAAAGCACTCCACATACATAAAAAGAAACATAGTACACATCGGAATTGAGAACCTTCTCCTTTTACCAAGTCGGTTTAAAATATCAATTCTTAGTATAGAATGCAATATATTTTATAGGTATTCTATATAGATGAGGCAATCCCTTCTATATTCTGTTGATCAATAACTCCTTTAGTCTCACCATCTCATGGCAGCATTTGGTCTTCAAGCTAACAGCTCCATATTTACAATAACATGTCTCCGGAGAGTTCCCAGCTAGCACGGCCATGTCGGTAGCTGTGACCAGCAGCAGCCCCCCGTCTTGTATGCTCTGGACGGCGGAGTCGAGGAATATGGATGGGCAGCCATATGGATCCAGGTCTATGGCCGCAAAACGATTGCTCGGCTTTTTGTGCTTGTACATTAACATGCTGGAATGGTAGTGGGGAATGAGAATAAGTTTAGAATGGCTTCTTGTTTTGTTGTACTCTATCCACGCAATATTGGCAAAATTGTGGCAACATTGGCAAAATTGAGGCAACATTGGCAAAATTGAGTCAACATTGGCAAAATTGTGTAGAATTGGCAAAATTATTATAGTTACTTATTGTGTTGTACTCTATCCACGCAATATTGGCAAAATTGGCAAAATTGTGGCAACATTGGCAAAATTGTGTAGAATTGGCAAAATTCCTAATAGCTACTTATTTTATTGTACTCTATCCACGCAACATTAGCAAAATTGTGTTAAAACTAAAGGACTAAAAGAAAGTTAAAGTTGAAGGCTTTAATTGAGCTGGATGAGTGGTCTAACTGTTGATCTATTTACAAAGAATTACATACCATAGCTAAAGAATGTCTATTCTATCTCTGGATGAGACAGCAGAACAGGTAGTAAGAGCAATTATATGGATGTTCTGCCTGACTTCCTACCAAAAAGTAGCTTACTACCATCTAGGAGAAAACCTGCCGCCATAACCTTACAGTTTTCTGGCAGCACATGACCCTTGCAAGTCCGAACATTTTTGACCTAGTGTGTTCACTCACCATCTTCGACATCATTGTTTACCACAAGACGAGATAGAGGCTAGGCACTAAATACTTATTTGTAAGTTGTTTTGCTAGAGCAGGATGACAGTAGCTGAATATTGTGACTTATATAGTTTCGTAAGAGGCTCATGTCCAGCAGAGCAATAGGGTCATTCATAGTGAGAGGCATAGACCCTTAGAGTCAGCTCAGACCGCGACGAGACGCTGCGCGAATTTTTTAAGATAGGTATACAAAATAGAACTTTTTAACTAAAATACACATTTCATTGAGATAACTGTATGTGGGGATGTAAGGGAGCACAGGGATGTAAGGGAGCACAATTTCATCTTAGTGCTCCCAGTCAACCTCACCTGCCCGCGGTGCGTCCTGCCGAATAGCGAACGAGGCTCTGGCGACCGACCAATGGCGGTATAACCATTTGAGACAACGTAGCTAAATGCCACAGGCCAGTGACGGGCAGCAGCGTCACTGGTGCGAGATCTACGTTCTGTGATCACCCAACCCGCCTGCCCAGCGTGAGGTGATCACGGACATCTCTATTTATGGGAAGCAAACAAACAAACGGCCCCCAGTTCCCGGTCGCCCCGCTATTCCTGGCCAAGGCGGCGGTCATGGTAACGGC
The DNA here is from genome assembly GCA_954871355.1 of Cabera pusaria. NCBI lineage: Eukaryota > Metazoa > Arthropoda > Insecta > Lepidoptera > Geometridae > Cabera > Cabera pusaria. The sequence goes on from OX940899.1 coordinate 23,209,447, forward strand.
GGGGCAAGGGGTGCTAAGAATCCCCGGGCTACGGCAGGCCGCCAACACCAACTGACTCTGGCTACTTACAACGGACGCACGCTACGGCTCGACGAACATCTGGCACAACTCGAAGAGGAGCTGAGGAACATAAGATGGCACATTCTGGGGTTATGTGAAGTCCGAAGAGAGGGAGAGGATACCGTAACCTTATATCCGGTCATCTTATGTACTTCAGAGAGGGAGACCAACCATCCCAAGGCGGCGTCGGGTTCTTGGTCCACAAGGTCCTCTCTGACAACGTTCTAGAAATCTCCAGTGTGTCGACAAGGGTAGCGTATCTTGTGATCAAACTCACCGAGAAGTATAGCCTAAAGGCCATCCAAGTATACGCACCGACTTCGGCACATTCGGATGATGAAGTGGAGGAATTGTACGAGGACATTTCCAAGGCCTTGTACACCACCCAAAAGGCCCACTTCAACGTTGTCATGGGGGATCTCAACGCTAAAGAGGGAGTACAGACAAGCGGCGAATCGGTAGTAGGACCACACGGAGTTGGAAGCAGGAATCATAGGGGGCAAATGCTCGTCAACTTCCTGGAGAAAGAGGGGCTTTTTTTGATGAATTCTTTCTTTCAGAAAAGCCCCGGCGGAAGTGGACGTGGCAAAGCCCCGACGCTATGACCAAAATTGAGATTGATTTCACTATGACGGACAAGAAGCGTATATTTAGAAATGTCTCAGTGATCGCTAGGTTCAACACCGGAAGTGATCACAGACTGGTCCGAGACACTCTAGATATCGATTGCAAGCTCGAACTAGTCCGCCTAATGAAATCTACGCTCCGGCCTAATATGCTCCAATCCGTGGTTGGTTCTGAAACGTTCCAGTTAAAACTGGAGAACCGATTCGCTGCTTAGGAAACCACAATTGACGTTGACGTGGACCAGAATCACGACCAAGTGGTGGGAATCCTCAGGTAGGACGGGACGAAATTTTGCGAGACGCGAGGTGCTGGTAAGAAATCTAAGCTTTTAGAGGAATCTCTGCAGCTAATGCAGCGGCGACGAGAAACCCCCGCAGTCACTTCGTCAGACCAACGGGCTTTGAACAAAAAAATCTCTAAGATGGTAAGACGTGACCTCCAGAGCTCCAACACACGCTCTATCAAAGAAGCGATCGAGCGAAACCGGGGGAAGTTTTTGTTCAACAGCTGGGACGAAGCCATCTGACGAAGTTGACCACATCTAACGGGAGTGTCGTCGCTTCTAAGCCGGAGATTCTTAGGGAGGTTCAAGACTTCTACGGCCAACTATATACCTCGCAAGCGTCCCGTCCCCAACCCCAGTCCAAGGATCCTAGAGTCACTCTTACCCGCCATTATACCGAGGATCTGCCAGAGGTCAGCCTGGACGAAATATACACACAGTGCGGCAGGTTATACAGAAGACCGAAGAGTATAACCAGCCCCTGTGCCTTGCGTTTGTGGACTATGAGAAAGCTTTTGACTCTGTAGAAACCTGGTCTGTTCTGGAGTCTCTGAAACGATGCCAAGTTGATTGGCGATACGTCCAAGTACTGAGAGGTCTGTATGACGCCGCGACTATGACCGACTATGACCAAGTACAAAATCAGCAGACTGAACATATCCTTTTACATAGAGGAGTGAGACAAGGGGACGTTATTTCCCCCAAATTGTTCACCAACACTCTTGAGGATATGTTCAAGACACTCGATTGGAAAGGACGGGGCATAAATATAAACGGCGAGCATCTCTCTCACTTGAGGTTTGCGGACGATATCGTCATCATGGCTGAAACCGTGCAGGCTTTGCAATACATGCTGACCACCCTTGCTGATTCTTCTGCACGCATCGGTCTCCGGATGAACTTGGATAAGACCAAGATCATGTTCAACGAACATGTTATTCTGGAACCGATTGCCCTAAACGGAGATCTTCAACGAAACAACTTCGAAAAGGAAGCTCGCAGAAGAATACAGCTGGGATGGGCAGCATTTGGAAAACTTCGTCGAGTCTTTACATCGCCCATACCGCAAAGCCTGAAGACGAGTCTTCAACGAGTGCGTCCTACCTGTTATTACCTACGGAGCCGAGACGTGGACGCTGACGGTGCGACTGGTTCACCAATTTAAAGTCGCTCAGCGAGCTATGGAAAGGGCTCGGAGTATCTCTGAGGGATCGAATTCGAAACGAGGTCATCCGTCAGAGAACCAAAGTTATCGACGTAGCTCAAAGGATCAGCAAGCTGAAGTGGCAGTGGGCTGGTCACATTTGTCGTAGAACCGATTACTGTTGGGGTAGACGTGTTCTAGAATGGAGACCACGGCTCGGTAAACGTAGTGTAGGGCGCCCTCCAGCTAGGTGGAGCGATGATATACGCAAGTTGGCTGGCAGCGGTTGGAAACAGAGAGCTGAAGATCGAGCTCATTGGCGTGCCATAGGTGAGGCCTATGTCCAGCAGTGGACGGAGATAGGCTGATGATGATGATGATTGAGATAATTTGGTGGCGTCGCGCTGCGCCGCGCTGCTTCTCGCTGCACCGCGAAGCACAGCGCGGTTTCGCAAGAAGCCACGTGATACAAATTAAAACTTCATTTACTACATAATAAGATACACGTTGCATTGAGATAATTTGGTGGCGTAGCGCGTTTTGCTGCGCCGCGCGGCTTCTCGCTGCATTGCGAGAAACTAAATGCATCGTCATGTCACGTTACGTCGCGTCGCGTCTCGGTGTGAACTGACCCTTATAATCATCACATGAGCCCAGCAAGTAAACAGTACAGTAAAATGCTTTTGATACTTGCGGTCATAGAATTATGTTAATAATGCACTTTACAGAATACAGAAACAAATAAACTTACCAAGCATCATCATGGCTCGTCTCAATGAGGTTTTCCACCTTATTATGTACAATATTAGCCTTTATTGTCTCCACAGCTTGTTCAGATAGATCGTTGGCAACAATCTTGGTGACATTTGGCACTTCTTTAGCATAGCGAATGCTACGTAATCCAGTTGCTGATAGTGCTTCTAACACTTTTATTTCAATCTGAAACAGACAGATACAATTGGTACAAATTTGTAGGTATTAGTAGAAAAAGCCTCCTGTGACTAGGTGGAGCGACGACATACGCAAAGCGGTGGGCAGTGACTGGAAAAGAAGAGCCGAAGACCGGGCTCAGTGGCGCATCTTGGGAGAGGCCTACGTCCAGTAGTGGACTGACACCGGCTGACGTGATGATGATGAGTAGAAAAAGCAGCATATCTCCAATACACCTACCTGATTCTAATTGGTGGTGGGGGCGATAACACCTGCACTGATGTCTGAAGTCCCACTTAGGGTTTATTGTATCTAATCAGCTAATGCAGTGTTGAAAAGGGATGATGGAGACACAACAAAATTGATGAGTAAATTATTATTATATAACATGCTTTATTTAAGCGCCCTACTCACTCCCGCTGTCATGTGGCATGACCACAGGCTGCTCACAGGCTGCAGCAGTCTGTCCGGTGCTTTACTAACAGGTCAACCCAGTCCAGTCCTTTTATTCTCGGCTTTCATCAAATTCAATTATTTCTATTGATATGGGAGGTATGGATATATTATTTGTGTTACAAAACTATGGGCTATTGTTATGAATTTCCAATGGTCAGTGGTCTGGTCTATGGGATGAGGTTCCCATCAATAATGCCACATTACACAATATTTAGGTAGATGGTGACTTGCCATCTACTAAATAGACCTCCCTAAAGGCGGGTGTTATGTTGGTACAGAGTTTAGGATGTGGACAGGTGTGCTGCACTTTCACTAAATGCTACTAATGCCAGCTTTATGCCTTTAACACATACACCATGGAGCTTAGGTCATAACTATAGCGTATTCCACCCCTGGCCAGCAAGCAACTCAAGGCAAGCCAAGGGTCAGAGGGTCTCATTTAGCCCTCACAAGTCACAGGATAGGGGAATGTAGTGTTGCCACTAACTGTTGCCTTGCTACAAAGCCACCCCTGCTTGATTATATTATTATGAAATATTATGTTTGTTTATGTTTATTTTTGAAGTTATACTTTTTTTGGCGCATTGAGAAAAATGATGAGAGTGAATTTTTACGATGCACGCGCACACCGACACCTAAATTTAACATCGTGAAGTTACTTCTAGGTGGTACGATGCGCGCGCACACCGACACCTAAATTCTACAATGTGAAGTTAGTTCTAGGTGGCATGACTATGTTCAAGTTGTATATGTCATATTTAACGTCATATTTTTATGTTAATAAAACCTTTTTTATTTAAATAAAATCTTTTTGAATAATTTTAATATTTATCGTTAATCACTACTGCATTTTAGTTATTTTTTTTCCATACGCCACGGAAGTATGACTTCTAACGCGTGTACATAGGTACACACACTCTTTTTTTTTATATCTTATTGGCTAGCGTTTGACCACTATCTCACCTGTTGGTAAGTGAATACCTGATGCATTCGAAGATGGTAAGCACGCTAGGCTTAGAATGGGAACTGGCTCTCAAGGATAGCTGCCGGAACACATTAGATGTTTTTAGCGACAGATTTTCTAACTTGAGGATGGTAGCTGGCCAGGCGGACACTAGATAGTGTTCTACCACCATGCGGGGGTTGTTGGTTGCTTAACAGTGTTTTTCCTTCACCAGAGGGCCACTGTGAAAAGCGCACATACATTTTTCAACTGAAAAATCCATTGGTGCATGGCGGTTTGAACTCGGTACCACAGCATCAAAGCCGACCGTTCTCCCGATTACGCCACCGGGCCCTCAAAATTGTATTACTACACTTAACTTACACTTAATATTACACAAGTTTAATATACAAAATACATTCCATATATTCAAAGCAAAATAAGTAACAAAATATCACATAAATGGAAAAATTAAACAGACCTCAGAATTACCTCCACTTCCTGTCGCATCTTCAACTATTGTCTCCTTCTTAGATAATTTCTTTTCGGCCTTAGTAATCTTCTCTGATTTATAATCTTCAGTAAAAAGGCTCAGCACAGCAATACTGAGATCTCTGTTAAACTCCTGTACAGGATTGTAAAACACTTTCTCTGTTGTTAGGCAGATCTCAGCCTGCCCTTCTTTTATACACTTCTGACCTGTTGAAGCCTCCATCTTCATAATAATCTGAAATTTATTTGAGATTAGCAGATAAGTAGGTGCGATCTACTTTTTTAGGTTTTTTACTTTTTGAGGTTATCGATGGATGTAATTACAAAAACTATGAATGACATACTTGAATCTGGAATAGTAATAATTTACGAGCATTACATGCAAGCATGAAATTACTTATAGCAGCGGCTATTACTTAAAAAAATAATATTTATTAGTCTTGTAAATCAACAAACAACATATTCATTTTCATAGTAGGCTGCACAGATTACTTTTCCAGTATTATACAAGTACAGTCCGGCAAGTATAACTTGGCGTGCCTGTGCGCCACTGTGCTTTTACTTTGTACTTTGATAACAGTTTCTCTTAAACCACTTTTAATTACTTTTGGCATTATTGAACTATTTTAATGTAGCAGATTTATCAACAATAATGTCGCGGTAATCTCTCAAACGTCAAACTCACAGTTTCAATTAACATAATTAGTTCCAAAAACCACCACCGCCAAGTTATACTTGTGGCACTGAAATCTGCATCACAGTCTGCATTCTGCAAAGAGAATATCACAGATTACTTTATGTGTCAGAGAGAATATAAATACTAAAACTGCATAAAAGATAGCTTGATCTCTGCGACACTTACATAGAAGATTGACATTTTTAGAGTTGGTTGGGATAGTGGTGGAAAAAATCGATTATCAAACAATGTTGTAATGAAATCGAATGAGTAGTTGTAGGTGAGAAATTTGATTTTACATAAGTAAATAAAATCAAATTTCTCACCTACAACTACTACTATTTAAGATATAGTATGTAAACATGTAAATAATATTAATTAAATAAATTATAATAATGTTACGATAGTATTTATCGACGTTTTTCACTATTATCGATGCTAATGTAACAACCAATTGGGTTTAATTTAATTACATATGTAAAAATTTATAAATTCAGTGTTATTTAAAATATTGTTAGTATAAACTATCGATATTTAATATAAAACTCTATCTAAAACTCTGTGGTCGCGATAGTTCGTCGCCCATCACTAATCGGCATGCCCATAAAGTATGATTCATCCTAGGAATGTACTATTAAGAAATTTAGTACTTCATAGGCGTGGTTTTTCTGACAGCTGGCACAGAGATCAAGCTATATTTTATGGAGTGTACGTGTAGTCAGGGCTGCGTTCACGACCTACGCTCGGAGTGCACCTAACGAGTGAGTCACAGTTTTGGTGTGATAGGTGACACGCGTGTTTTTAAAACAATTTTAAATTTAGAGCCCTTAGGCAATCTTTTCGTTGTGTTCTGAGTTCGGGACTATTCTGTGTTGGTGTTGGTAAGTTTTAGATACTAACACTTACTAATTTTGGGGGAAATGGATCCCATTTCCCCCGAACCTCCTGACCCGCCGGATGGTGAGGTTGCATCCATGGATGTATCGCCGGAAATCGACGGTACGTCCATGGAGGCAGCTGCAGACGCGGCCCCGTGGGTCCCTGCCCACCCTCCTAGCAAAAAAAGACAAGGAAAAGTGTCTGACCGGGAAAATCCCCCGGCCAAGAAAACTATCGTAGACAAAGAATTAGCGACAGCTTCAATCCAAACCGTTTTTACTGTTCCCGAAATGTCGATCCTCGGCATTAGGCAAAACGAGGACTGTGATACCGGTCCTTACATTATTCACGTGTCACGTGCAGACCCTGACCCAGCCTCAGGCATTACAATTAAACCCATCAAATTTGGACAATTTCTGTTCAACAACAAAATTGAAAATATCTGTCAAGATGGGGTCAAGAAGGTTGGAAGAAATAAAATAGCCATAACATTTAAATCTGCTACGGGAGCAAACAGTTTCATTGAAAACCCAATGCTCAAGCATTACAAATATGAGGCCACCATCCCTTCATACAATGTGACTCGAATGGGACTAGTAAGAGGAGTTCCTGTTGAGTGGTCTATGGAAGAGTTCTTAAAGTCAGTCCGGATTCCTGGTTATGGCATTAAAATTGTCAAGGCAAGGCGTCTTAACAGAAAAGTAAAAGAAGGGAATGAAATCAAATGGCAACAAACCCAGACAGTTGTCTTGACATTTAGAGGTCAACAGCTTCCCACGAGAGTCTTTTCATATTACTCCTCACTACCGGTCGAAACCTACCACTTCCCAACCATCCAGTGCATGAGTTGTTGTAGGTTCGGGCATATCAACGCACAGTGCAGGTCCAGCCCTCGATGCTATAGGTGTGCCCAACCCCACTGTGGGGATGGATGTGCCATTCCAGAACAGGAGGCATCATGTCTCTACTGTTCTGGACGTCACTTTTCGACAAACAGATCCTGCCCGGAGCAGGAGAGACAGAAAGCCATTAAAGTCATTATGTCTAGAGATGGTTTGTCACATGAAGAGGCCTCTAATCAGATGCCAAAATCTATGAGAGCGTTTAATAATGTCACAAAAGACAACTCTCAAAACTATCATACACTATCCCATAATGACCATAGTCCTCCCTCACCAAATCCCTCCCGATCCTACAAAAAAACGACATACACTATACCATCTCCTAGACGTCTTGGGGAGAAGTCATATGACAGAATAGCCCATAATTCAATGATATTAGAACCATCCCCTACCCTCCCAAATGGACATTGCCTTCAAACTTCTCAACAAAACCCATCCCCCCTTCACAAAGAACCTCAAGATCAGCTGTTAATTCAGCTCATTACTATAATCATTGACCTAATTACAAAAAACAACCATAACCTACCGTCCAACGTTGCCCACATGATCACCCAACTTTCCTCTATCCTGTCCCATAAATATGGATCAGTCCACCCGACTAATCCAGTGGAACTGCAAGAGTCTTCGTCCAAAGACTCATGAACTTTATCACCTTATTAGACAATTTTCGCCCGTCCTGGTGGCTGTCTCGGAGACATGGCTAGTTCCTGATACTCACTATCGAGTGTCGGGTTACTCCTGCCTTCGGGATGACCGCCGGGACGGGTATGCAGGATGTGCGATACTGGTTAAGCGTAGCTTGACCTTTTCGCGAATTACCCTGCCCTATCATAGCTCTGACATCAACGCTGTTGCTGTCAGAGCATTTAATACTTCCTTCCTATCTATATATATCCCCCACCCACATTCCTCTCTAATTCCAGATATTCTTCTCATCTTCTCCTCCATTCCACCTCCGATTATAGTAATGGGCGACTTTAACGCTCATCACACTTCCTGGGGCTCTGCTAGTTGCGATATGTTTGGACACTCACTTTTAGATGCTATTGATGAGGTCAACCTATGTGTCATCAACGATGGTTCTCCAACTCGTAGGGTTCTCCCAACACAAAATCCTAAAAGTGCAGTTGATCTAACTATCTGCTCCTCTTCCCTCTCCTCAATCCTCACGTGGGAAATACTCCCACTATCATATGGCAGTGACCACTACCCCATCATAATCAAACTTCCTCTTAGAACCCCACCCCAAAACCATCCCCAATCCCTTCTTATCCACAGACTCTCGGGGGCAGACTGGGAGTCGTACTCATCATCCTTAGAAAATAAAATTTCTTGCCTTCCCAATCCCAATAGTAATCCAATTTTATGCTATAATGAATTAACTAAATCAATAATACAATCGGCAAATGAAACTATTCCCTTAAAGAAGCAAAAACGGTTCTCATTCTCCCCGCCTTGGGTGTGAGACCACCAAGAGTGTTCTGTAAGTGTGAGAAATCGGAATGAGTCAGAACTGGCTTATAATACAGATATGTCCCTCTGCAACTATTTAGAATATTAGAAAAACGCAGCAAAAACTAGAAAAACACTGTCAACAAAAAAAAGGTTAGGATGGACTAAGTATTGTGAAAGTTTATCACCCGATACTCCCCCTTCCCTCATTTGGAGACAGATACGTAGATTTAGAGGATATTATAATCATAGAAATATTTCATCTAATGACTCTTCATCGTGGTTAGAAGCATTCGCTAACAATCTTGCCCCCCCTTTTGTACACATATCACTTTCCTTCAACATACCCGCTCACATCACCCCTTGTTACTCAGATCCAATAGACATACTCTTTTCGTTTGAAGAACTAGAGTTGGTGCTGGATGGACTGGAGGATTCCTCTCTAGGTTTAGACGGTATCACCTATTCCTTCATAACAAAAGCCACAATAAATACTAAAAAAATCCTTTTATCGTTAATTAATCAGTTTTATGAAAAAGGTTTAATTCCAGACTCATGGAGCTCACAAATTATAATCCCCATTTTGAAACCAGGCAAAAATCTCACTAGCCATAACTCCTATAGACCCATTGCTCTATCATGCGTCTTGGGCAAAATTACTGAGCACCTAGTCAAAAATAGATTAGAGTGGTATGTAGAAAAGCAAGGCATCTTAGCCAATTCTCAATTTGGTTTTCGAAAAAACATGAGTACCATAGATAGTCTAAGTATAATTACAACGGAAATACATGGCGCATTTGAGGACAAGGAATACCTCACAGGGGTCTTCCTTGACATTGAAGCAGCCTATGATAATGTTTGTCTTCCAGTGCTCAGAAACAAAATGTTACAGCTGAGTCTACCTGTGAGGATCGTACGCATTGTTTTTTGTTTCCTTATGCAAAGAACTATCATAATAAAATCCCAGGATGCAAAACTCCCCCCCAAGAATGTATGGAAAGGCCTCCCGCAAGGTTCTGTTCTAAGCCCTCTCCTATATAACATCTACACTTATGACCTAGAGCGTACTGTCAAACCTTTTTGCGAAATCCTTCAATATGCTGACGACTTGGCCATTTATTGTAAAACAAAAACAGCTATTGAAGCAGAAGATCGTCTAAGTAAAGCTCTAGAATACTTGGAAAAATGGTTGTTTGACCATGGACTCTCATTGTCAGCCTCCAAGAGTAGATTCGTAGTCTTTACAAAAAAACGTAACACTCCTATTCTGAACCTAAAAATCCACAATGAAGACATAGCACAGGAAAGCTCTGCTAAATTTCTCGGTGTATGGCTTGATACAAGATTAACTGGAGTTCCACATTTTAACTACATTGTTGGTAAATGTGAGAAAAATATTAATATACTGCGTGCTCTATCAGGAGCATGGTGGGGATCACACCCTTTTTGTCAAAAGATATTATATAATGCTATTATCCGCAGCCACTTAGATTATGCCTCATTTTTATTAGAACCTTCCAATAAAGCCGGACTTGATAAGCTTTCAAAAATTCAATCCAAATGCCTACGCATCATTCTGGGTGCAATGAAATCTTCTCCAATTAATGCCATGCAAGTAGAATGTGCGGAACCTCCCCTACACCTCCGTAGACAATTTCTCTCAGATAAATTTACCTTTAAATTACTACAAAACATTAACCATCCACTTAAAAGAAAGCTCGAAAATCTTCACAGAACAACCATATCTCACGGACCTAAACCCTTAGAAAGCCTACCTTGCATCATTCGTAGCTACGTAAAATTCATTCAAATCAATAATCCAGTTGCCCAATTTCCATTAAATCCCCTATTTGCTACGAACTATTTCGCCCTAATTATGCAACCTAAAATTATCCTTAACTTTGGAATAGACAAATCTACTGTAGACCCTTCCTCCAAGCTCTTTAACACCATAAACACACACTGGCATGATTGGCTAACTATCTTTACAGATGCCTCAAAGCTAACAAAGGAGTCTCATGTCGGTGCAGCAGTATGGGTACCTAGATATAAAATTATCCTTGCCCAGAAATGCCCTCCTGAAACATCTGTATTCACAGGAGAAGCTGTTGCCATTCTGGAATCAATTGTGTATATACATGCCCACAGAATTAATAAGGCTCTAATATTAACAGATAGTAAAAGTTGCCTGCAAGCTATTAAAGCCAATCAATTTAAAGCTAAGATAAAGTTCCCAATCATTTTAAAGATAAGAGAAGCTCTTTTTCAATGCCACCAAGATAATCTTAATGTTGTACTAGCCTGGATTCCTGGTCACATGGGAATTTCAGGCAATGAAGCAGCCGATTCTTGCGCAAAACAAGCAGCCACAACTGGTAGCATGGACCATTATAAAAATTACTGTCATGACTTAGCCAACATATGTCAATTAGATCTTCATAAGAATTGGGAGACCCTGTGGCAAAAAACTAGAATCAACAAAGGTAAGCATTATGGTTCCATTCAAAAAAACATACCTCCCAGACCATGGTTCTCCAAGTTAAAAAAACTAGATAAAAAACCACCTCAATAATTTGTCGCCTGAGGTTGGGTCATGTCTGCTCACCTGTTTTTCTAGCCAAAATTAGAATAAGAGATCATTCAGTCTGTGAATGTGGTCTAGAGGAAGGAGATCTAGATCACATATTTTTCAATTGCTTAAAGTTGCGCTATTCTTTATATGATAGTCTACCCCCTGAAATACCCCGTCCTACAAACCTGATTTCCCTACTATCCCTTGTTTCTACCCCTTTCATCTTTATTATTTCTAACTTTATTAAGGTTAACAAAATAAAATTATAAAGTATATACTATATTTTTAAGTACATTATTCCATGAACTATTTATGATGTTTATTATATAACTGTGTTGTTTTGTGTTGTCCTTAAATGTTTCTTTCCAGAACTCAGACAAGTTTAACCGATCAATACCAGCATACCGGGCAAACTCCTACGCTTGTTGTCTACTCTATCCACGTGACATTGGCAAAATTGTGGTAACTCTGCAAAAGCCACCAAAGAAAAGTTGAAGTTGAAGTTGAAGTGCACCTAAACGCTCTGACCCCGTTCACGACCTCAGAGCGTCACATTCGCTAAACGAGTTATAGAGAGAGGTTAGAGCGTTTGGTTGCACAGGGTTGCACTCCGAGCGTAGGTCGTGAACGGAGCCCTGTATGTATAACGTAGCAAAGAGATTAGAGAATATAATATTACGTTTATAACTAGGATGATGGATTATAATCCATCATCCTAGGTTTATAACGTAGTGATTCCGTACTCTGCATAGCACAGATTACTATATGTGTCAGAGAATTACTAATGTCTGCATAGGTAGTCTGTGTCGGTGATAACATTCTCTGACACATATAGTAATCTGTGGTTAGGTCACACATATAGTAATCTGTGGTCACAGTATAGAGTTTTTGAGTTTTTGAAGAATCTGGAAAAATAACCTATTTTTACAATATTTTAAATGAAAATCCGCAAATAATTCCTTAATATAAACACAAAACAGATACAATGCACACGGCTAGCCATCTAATACGAAATGGGGTACTCCATTCACCGTTGAGTACTTCAGCGCGGGTATTACGAAGTGTTACCAAAGTTGCATCACCTAATAAACCGGTGCAGAGGCTGTCTTACAGTGTAAATCTCTCAAAAAACTCTCGAATATGTGGTTACGGCAGTGCGTTAAACGTTTCAAAAGTGCAGCTGGGCAGTGCAAGGTTGTTTTCTACGGGGAACAAGGGTGACCCGCCAGATGAAATTGCAGAGGGAAAGGACGAGACTCCCTTGTTTAGTAGCCACCTGCCAGCCACTGTAGCCGTGCCGGAGGTCTGGCCACAAGTCCCAGTCATTGCTATCAACAGGAATCCTGTATTTCCTAGGTTCATCAAGTTGATTGAGGTAATTACAATATTTCTAATATCCAGATTATTTTGCAATCCAGGAATTAAAACGAGTAAAATATGTACTAGTTTGATTTGAGGAGTATACAAAGGTATTATCTGTAAGGTTGAAACATTTATCTTATTTATAAAAATTAATCCCAATTTCCCTTGGTCACGGCATCACGCGTGAACGGCTGGACCGATTTCGCTAATTCTTTTTTTGTAGTGTTTTTCATAGTCAGGAGATAGTTGTTATGAAAAAAAAATTTATATAAATGAAAGTTGTTTTTAACGCCGGTGAAGCCGCGGGGCACAACTAGTAATAATGTATAAATAAAGCTAACCATTTGTAGCAACGTTGAAGAAACTGTTTGATTGCTGTTGATAATAGCCATTACAAACATATTAATTGCACTTAGGTTCTTGATACAAAATCTTCATATTATATTATCCCTAAAAATTTTATTCCCAGAGTCTGTGTTTCCTGTTAGGTACAACCAGGGAGTCCTTATATCCCGAGTCAACATATGTCTTCAAGGCAAGCGTGCTACATTGTCAATCACATCCTCACTTAGCATCAGTTAAGATTTAGGTTAATCGCTTGCTTATCCACTATTAAAAAAAATTTTTATTATCTCAAAAAACCGTTCAGCGTTCTGTCTGATTTCAAAATGCTTATGCGCTGTTATGCTCAATTATTGTCCACAGATCTCCAACCCAGCTTTAATAGACCTCATACGACGTAAAGTTAAACTCAATCAGCCATACATAGGTATATTCCTTCGTAAGAAAGAAGATGACAAGACAGATGTGGTCTCCAATTTGGATGATGTCCATCAGTTGGGCGTATTTGCTCAAATCCATGAAATGCAGGATATGGAGTTCAAGTTACGTCTCGTTGTGATGGCACATAGACGGATCAAAATAACTGGACCCTTTATCGAAGATGAGATTGAGACTGGACCTGCTGGTACGTAAACTGGTTGTGTAGTAAAATTATAGGTTATAATAACTGCACGGATCTTAACAATTCTCTTCTCTTCTTGTGTGCTTGTGTGGGATATGGGGGTCTAATAGGATGAGTGGCTGTTATTGCTCTGTCAGTGAGAATTCGCTTCCCAGATATTATCACGTACCAACATGAAAGGTTAGGTTGTGCCTTCAGATCCATGCCCAACTGTAAATATGAAACTTAATCTCAATGTCTGTTGGTAACCTAGTAGTGTAGTAAGGTAGTGATGTGTTATAGTTTCAGTTTTAGACTTGCATGATTGCTTATCATAGAGCAAGCATCTTGGATGTCCTCAAAATGCTACTTATTCAAAAAATTGTACAGAGGTGGAAGATTTTTGTTGATTTCCATTCAACATTTTTTTTTCTCTTGTTTTCTCTTGTTCCTGTTGTCTAAATGTCCAATCATAACATGGGGACAACACAAATACACTGGCCAGAGTAAAACTATAAATGGTTGCAAAAAATAAATTTATTGTTGATAGTGCAAACTACTGAAACTTTGATAGTGCTACTGACGCTTAGAAATACATATAAAGAATTTAAAGAAGCAGTCATTTTGCTGTTGATAAAACTTAACAAATCACATTTGTCCATAGATAAAAATGTTTATCTATAACTATAACATTTTATATTTGTGTAGCATCAAGCAATAATAAAAAAAATGCAATAAAATAGACTTTATACTTTTACTTATTTACTTTCTTTTACCTGTTATCAACCGACTTCCAAAAAGAAGGAGGTTCTCAATTCGTCTGTATGTTTTTTTTGTGTGTATGTTACGCGATTACTCTATCAATTGTGTATCGATTTGAATGTTTCTTTTTTAAATTGGTAGGGTACGTTTTCCGAGGTGGTCCCATTGTAATTTTATCAAGATCTGATAAGTATCTCCAGAGATATGAAGATAAACGTCTCAAACTTGCTACTGAAATTGACTTCGTGGGGCATGGAAGTCGGTTGTTTTAATTTTTTAAACTAACTTAATTTTATTTTGTTACGTTTTTACAACTATTTTTCAAATTTCCAATCCAATTATTTTTTCTATGCAATCAGAGTCAATTATGTATTTTATTTACTGTTTATGATATTAATATTTGCATATTCTGTTATATTATACCAGCAGTAAACATCTAAGAGTAATTATGTCATGTTTTGCAATAGAGTGACCATTTTGTGAATGGCTGATGAGGATCAGTTCCTTTCCATTATATGTGGAATAAAACTTGATATCTACTGAAGTTAGCATATGTGCATCATGTTCTGCTGAATTATTTAAAAATCATAATTTTATTTTTACTTTTTTATTTTAGAAGTAGTCTCTGCCTACCCTAACGATTTTAACGTAAAACGATTGGCCACTGCTAGTGGTATCTTAGGGCTCTTTCAATATAGGCGTTACTTGTCGGACCGCTGCCGTACGTTTACTGTGCCGCTATATCAAGCAACAATACTGCAGGACGGCAGCAGCCCAACAACTGTTCAATGTGAAATTGTATCAGACTGCATTGCATTCATATTTTAGTGATGAAAGTCATCAGTCAGGTATTCGCGACGTTGGTGTCCTCACAGGACAGTAACGGCAATGGGGCACCGGCGCCGCACCTCGCGCCTCTTAAAGTAAAAATCACTTTTATTAAACTCTTACTAGCAATTTGGCTTGCACATTACTAGTCTTGTTAACCCCTCCCAACTAAGCTTATATATTCTTGACGCTCACGACCTCTTGATCGCCAGGCCGACACCTTAGTCATTGGACTATTGCCGCTTCTTATTGTCTATCGCTTTAACTGTCCTTGCGCATTACGATACCCGCATCACTTCGGCACGGCGGCAGTCCGACACAAAACGCCTTAAAAGAGCCCTTAGTACTGATTTTTCATCACCAAAACAATTTTTTCCTTTACTGTATATGATGGGACTGACATAGTCACTGCGCGACCAAAGTCCCTAAAAAAATAGAATTAATAAAAATGTTTTGGCATTATCTTTGAAGGCTTAAATAGAAGAAAGACACCACACCACACCTTTCTTCATTCTGAAATTCTAGGGAAGCACATCCTTACTAATACAAATATAAACGCGAAAGTTAATATGGATGTCTAGATGTATGGATGCTTGTTACTCTTTCACACTAAAACTACTGAACCGATTGAGCTGAAATTTGGTATGTAGATAACCCTAGAATAACACCTAGGGTAGTTTTTATGCCGATATTCCCACGGGTACAATGTCTATAGTCCCCGACACGAGAAGCTATAAATTATGTAAACAAACATCTTTTACTAAGTAAAACTTTTATACTGCGAGATAATAATAAATTGACCATATTCAATCGACATGAAATATAGACGGGTTATATGAAAGTAACAACCTATTTAATTTAGTCGGATCAAATTTTAACGACGCAAAGCGCTATCGTTTGTGTTTCTTGGTACCGGACGCAGGGATTGTAAACTATCGGGACGCCATTTTGAAATAAACGCGTCATTCGAGTTTCGAATGCGTACGAGTACGAAATTCATTTTTTTTTGATGGTCCAAATGTTGTGAACTCCTAAACACTTGTTTACATAATTTATAGCTTCTCGTGACGGGGACTTTACGTGGGTGCAACCGCGGGGCACAGCTAGTTACATATAATACTGAATAGGTGTAGATGAGGTTAAGGACAAGTACATTCTATTTTATATTTATATTTATAGTGAGTTTCAAACTCACAAGAAATATAAATGTAAAAAGTTATTACTTACAAATATTACCTTCTCATTTATGAGTTTTGCTAGTTCAATAATAAATAATGATATTTTGTAATTTAATGAAGAATTGTTAAGATGTTTTATTGTTTGATTGTTTAATGTATATGTTACCGGAATGTTTGTAATCCGTCATTGTATACAATTCCTAGGAATTGTATGTAATTCCTAAAATCGCACGGAAATGTGTAAAACAAATTATATTTGACACATTTCCTAGGAAATTTATACATTTACTAAATACCAATCGGAAATGTAAAATATTTGAGATATCAATGGGTACGCGGGCAGGCCTCCCTCACTCGCCCATAGCTACTGCGATTTATACCTAAACTTTCGTCAACGACGGCGGTACTATCTGCCAGTCGGTTGTCACTGCTCACGCGCGCGCAACGTATATTATTATTCAAATGACGGGATAACTGCGCATTGGTATTCTATATTAGAAACGATTTAAGTTTTTCATAGTCTTTTTGCGGGTTTGACAAAAAACAAGCATAATATGTTTCATTTTTTTATGCTAACGATACTAAAATGACAAATCGGCGTAAAATTCACTCTCTCGACTTCAAAGTCGACTCTTAGTTAGGAATTTTGATGTTATTTTGTGAGGTAAATAAAAAGAATTCTTAAACTTTTTTTTTATTTCATTGAGTCAACCCTTTACTGTATCAGGCGAGCGCCGGTACATCGCGCGCTGAACGAAGTAATAACAACGCTAGGTCGAGCGCCTTGAGACACTTTTTAGGGTTCCGTAGCCGAATGGCAAAAAACGGAACCCTTATAGATTCGTCATGTCTGTCTGTCCGTCTGTCCGTCCGTATGTCACAGCCATTTTATTCCGAAACTGTTAGGACTACAGAGTTGAAACTTGGTAGGAAGATGTATTCTGTAAACCGCTTTCCGATTTTTTACAAAAATAAAAAATATAAAGTTTCAGGGGGATCCCATACATGGAAATGAAACAAAAAAAAAACTTCAAACCTATACGTGTAGGGTGTCTATGGATAGGTCTTTAAAAATGACATTAAGGTTTCTAAAATCATTTTTCTCAAAGTCAATCATTTGAAAGATAGGCGCGTCTAAAGTGGTAAAATGTGTCCCCCCCCCCCCTCTAATTTCTAAAGTAAGGGAGTGAAAAATCTAGAAAAAATATATTCTGTAGATCTTTCAACGAAAATAGGTTTGAACGAGATACAGTTAGCAGTTTTAGAGATATGGCAACCGCAAAAATAACTTTGTTTTTCATACAAACACTGAAACATGAAAAACTATTGTATGAGTAACTATTATATAATCTGTGACGCGGGGTTAGGTTAGGTTGATGTTGTTGTCTCAACGAGTGATTATTCTCATTTTAACAATGTCTTTTATTACAGAAAGCATTATTTTTTACATTTCCTAATCCGATATTGAAATTATATACAATTCCTAGAAATTTTACACATTTCCTAGGACATTTATATATTAAATAGTTTTTGAAACAATATTTTATACATTTCCTAAATAGCTTCTGAATTGTATAAATTTGCTAGGATTTGTATACAATTCCTAGATTTCATACATTTTCGGTAACATATACATTATTTCCTACATGTCATAATATCCACATAATATACAATTTATTATTTATATATTATTATTTCCTTATCAGCTTACTTCCAAAATTAACATTAATTTTTCAACATAGCTACACTTTAATAACAAACATAAAAAAAGTTTCAACTTCACTTCTGAAATGAAACGCAACATTTCAGAAATGAAGTTGAAATTTCCACTATTTAACATGGAGCTTGACGTGACCCGTGAAGAAACAGACGCAGAGAGACGGAGACGGAAATACAGGAACACAAGGAAACAGAAAGCTGAACCTAAGATAGAGAATAATGATGAGAAACCTGTTAAAGAAGCGAAGGCACCGAAGAAAGATCCCGATCAGGTTCTAATGGTGAAAGTGGAGAATGTCATGCATGAGAAGTTTACTCAGACGGAGGAAGTTAAAGCTTTGACGCAGGAAGTTATTAAGACAATACGGGATATCATTAATTTGAATCCATTGTACAGGTGAATATGACAATGTTTTTATATCTGATAGGCTATCTATTGACATTTGACCATTATGTCGCCTTTTTTTTAAATATTTTATAGGCTAGCGTTTGACCACTATCTCACCTGTTGGTAAGTGATGATGCGGTCGAAAATGGTAAGCACGCTAGGCCTAGGATGGGAACTGGCTCTCAAGAATAGCTGCCGGAACACATTAGATGTTTTTGGCGACAGATTTTCTAACTTGAAGGTGGTAGCTGGCCAGGCGGACACCAGATAGTGTCCTACCACCATGCGGGGGTTGTTGGTTTCTAAACGATGTTTTCCTTCACCGGAGGGGCCACTGTGAAAAGCGCACATAAATTT
The DNA here is from genome assembly GCA_954871355.1 of Cabera pusaria. Taxonomy (NCBI): domain Eukaryota; kingdom Metazoa; phylum Arthropoda; class Insecta; order Lepidoptera; family Geometridae; genus Cabera; species Cabera pusaria. Next base: position 23,228,400 of record OX940899.1, read on the forward strand.
TTCGATAGAAAAATCCATTGGTGCACGGCGGGGTTTGGACTCGGTAGCTCTTGCATCAAAGCCGAGACCGTTCTCCCGATTACGCCACCGGGCCCTCGGTCGCCTGGTGGTAAGCGGTGATTTGATCACAGATGTTGTACACGCTAGGCCTAAAACAGTCAAACTCTCAAGGGCTGTGTGCAGCCGGAACACCGTAAGATTAGATTCTAGTTTATGGTAGCAAGTTAAGCGGAACATCCTACTATCAAACTATTCCTACTAATGTAATAAAGGCGAACGTTGTGTATGTTGTCTTGTTCACGCTAACACTACTCAACTGATTGAGCTTTAATTTGATATGTAGATAGCTTAGACCCTGGAATAACATATAGGATACTATTAATCCCGATATTCCCACGGGAACGATGTCTACGCGGGTAAAACTGCAGGGCACAGCTAGTCGATATATAATAGTCGTGCCACCATGGTGGTGCACACGTGCCACACTGGTGCACCAGTGTGTACCACTAATGGCCGGTTTCTGAGGTTCTCAAACATTTATTGAGTGTTTGTTCCCTCAAAACTCCGTCAAATCTTAACCGATTTGAAAAATTTGAGAGTATATGCCTACCTTTTGTTCCCATTTAAATTTTGTCGAAATCTGACAATTATTTCCGGAGATATGGAGATAAACAATATAAGCTTTGTATACTTTGATGACATGCTTTAACTAGCCAGTACTTTTGACTATCGCGGCATTTGAAGTCGGTTTTTTCGTTTTGTACGATCATAAATTATCTACTCAATGATAGTGTTTTTGCATAGATAAACTCTCAATAAATGTACTCAGAAACTGGTGTTAATTAGTACGTGTATTGCAGAGAGTCACTGCACCACATGTTGGCGCAGGGTCAGCGCGTGGTAGACAACCCGGTGTACCTGAGCGACCTGGGCGCAGCACTCACGGGCTCCGAGCCGGCGGACCTGCAGGCTATACTGGAGGAGATGGATGTCAGTACAATCATCATCATTATTTTTTAACCGACTTCAAAAAAAGGATGATGTTTCTCAATTCGACCGTATATTTTTTATTTTTTTTTATGTTTGTTCGCGGATAACTTCGTCGTTTATAAACCGATTTTGATTATTCTTTTTTTGTTCGAAAGGAGATATCCCAAGTGTGGTACCATGGTAATTTTATCGAGGTCTGATAAGTATCTCCAGAGATATTGAGATAAAAATCTCAAAATTGGTACTGAAAATGAATAGCGCGGCATTAAAGTCGGTTCTATTTTAGTTTTTAAACGATATTATTAAAGTGTAAAGTGTTTATTAATCATAGTCAGCCAATTTCTGTCTAATGTTGGACTTAGGCCTCTCCTATGGCTCGCCACTGAACTCGATCTTCAGCTATTCGTTTCCAGCCGCTGCTGTTGCTCCAGCCAGATTGCGTATATCATCGCTCCAATTAGCCTACACTATGTTTGCCGAGCTGTAGTCTCCACTCTAGAACTTATCTACCACAACGGTTTATATCAGTTCTACGACAGATGTGATCCGCCTACTGCCATTTCAAATTGCTAATTCTCAAAGGATTATATGGCAAAGGCTTTGTCAATGACTTTGGTTTAGTTTTTGGTAACATTAATTACATTGCCTCAAATGTTTATTGGCCATCTATCGCATGACGCATTACAGCCGGTGCTGATTGGTGGATATAACATTTAGGTCTGGCTGTGATTGGCGGACGCTTCCGCAGCCATATTTGTATACATGCTAATGTGCCATGTCAACTGCTGTCATAGTACCATAGCTACACATAAACAAAGTTTCACTTGCAAGGTAGTTTCATAAAACCACAACACATTTTTTTTTTTTTAGTGTTCCATGCCTCAAAAGTAAAGAAGGAAGGAACCCTTATAAGATCACTTTGTTGTCCATCTGTCTGGGCCCTTTTTCTCAGGAACGTGTAGAGATATCAAGTTGCGTCCTGCGTGTGCGATCTAGGCGGCGATCAGATATCGCAGTAGTATTTGTACCGACTGGTTCACACCAAACGCGGTCAGAAAACAATTGAAAAGTACTGAGATCGCGGCCGCAGATCGCAGGACGCCACGGTGTGGCCGTACCTTAACAGACAATGAACGTCGTGTTACATTTAAGATGAACTTAATTTAGGCTTTTATGAACGAAATACAATGAATATATATTAAGTTTAGTAATGTATTATGGCAATACAGAAATAGAATAAAATACAATAATCAAGTACTTCAACCACGTGTCAGCAAGACATGATGGAATTAAACAATGTTATTATTGTTATAAATAAGTTATTGACTTGACATTAGTTCAAATGAATTTAATTTTAATTGTAAAAATATAATCACCAGTAATTAATTTTGATTCTGAATAAGTATACTTACTTCATGGATAACCGTCTAAATTTTTTTTGCCTTAAGGATAAGACTGTATACGGCACTCATAAATTGGCTATCGCATTCTTGCATATCTCTGTATTTACCTACATTCTGACAAATAAAATCGATTGGGCATTGATTATTATTGTCTTGATTGCTTGTAAGTCTTTGATAATATACATGTTTATAATCAAAGTTGTAAGCATACATTTCTGAACGCACGCATATTTGACAATCAACAAATATGTCATACAATTGTCATTACTGGCAGTATTTGAAATTTATTAATATTTGTAAAATTAACATGACTTGAATTCACAAAAACTTGAAGAATTTTTATAGTTGACCCTGGCTAAATACACTTATCGTGTAGAGAACCCTTATAAATTTGCGGTTTATCGTATCGACGGAAAAACAATTGAACATCAAATGATTGGCAGTTTTGAAGCCCAGGAACATTTTGGCAAAATATTTTTTCTTATATAATTTTTTTAGATCAATAATTCATTGTTTTTAATACTTATTATCCTATTCCTGACAAAGACAATTCCAAAAATATAAAAATCATAAAAATTGGTTCAGCCGTTCTTGAGTTATAAGTGTAGTAACTAACACGACTTTCTTTTTTATATATAGATATGAAATACTCGTATACGGTATCTTTCTGCTGTGAAAAAATTAAACTCAGAGTAGTCTAGGCTTAGCGTGCTTACCATCTTCGACCGCATCATCACTTACCAACAGCTGAGATAGTGGTCAAACGCTAGCCTATAAGATATTTAAAAAAAAACTTGTGTGTCAACGCAATCAAAAGATATGACCATTTATGTCGCATATTTTGAGATTTTTCAACGGAATCAAAACCTCTCAATGAACAGATTACACATAGAGCAGTCGGGGTGGTTTTCAATTTTCGTTTCAAGTATTAAACGATATAAAACCTAAATGACATTAAAAAAAACAAATTCAAGAATGTTTTGTCATCATCTATCATCAGGCGTTCAGTTATGCTATATTATCATCAGTCATTAAGTTACATCATAATAACTAAAATGATTTTTGTATTCCAGATACCAAAAAGACTGATGCTGTCACTCTCTCTCCTGAAGAAAGAGTATGAGTTATCCAAACTTCAACAGAAGATCGGTAAAGAAGTAGAAGAAAAAGTCAAACAGCAGCACAGAAAGTACATTCTACATGAACAGCTGAAGGTAACTTTAATTTTATCTACCAATATTTCTTCTGATTTTATATGTATCTTATAGACTAGCCGATGACTACTATGTTGCCTAGTGGGTAAACCATGATATGGATGACGATGATGAACAAGCTAGGCCTAGAATACTCTGAATTTCAAGGAATATGTGCTACCAGAACACCGTAAGGATGATGTTTTTACAAATTCAATTTAATCCATATGCTCTAAAAATAAGGTTGTAATTGCTATGTACATCAAAACGGCCCAAACGAAAGGAACCTAGGTGGGAGTGTGTCCTTGTCTAACATCCTGCCAGTGCAATACATGTACTATACTACATGTATAGTATATCTATGTGGTCCATACAAAAGAAAGGGACAAACTCCGTTCAAGGTTGGTCTCTTGTCTCACCCACCCGTCTCTTGTAACCCGTCTCTTGGGTTATTCCACAAATCCCCATTGACATTCTCCATCAATGGGGATTAGTGATCTTTTTTTCCACAAATCCCCATTGCTGCCCCAAAGCGCTCTTAATGGGTATTAGTCGCAAAATTATTCCTCTTGTCCCCATTGTGAATTGTAAACTTTATTTCCACAAATCCCCATTGACGTCTTGTACGGCTCATAATGGGGATATGTCCCATTGATAGGGAATGTCAATGGGAATTTGTGAAATAACCCCTAGTGCAATATAAAACGTCTTGATTGTGTGCAGGTGATAAAAAAAGAGCTAGGTCTAGAGAAGGACGACAAGGATGCGATAGGAGACAAGTTCCGCGAGCGGCTGGCAGACAAGACCGTGCCACAAGCTGTGCAGGTCGTCATAGACGAGGAGCTCAATAAACTTAACTTCTTGGAGAGTCACAGCTCGGAGTTCAAGTTAGTTACTCAGTCTTTAATACTCTAATTTCAAACCCTCGACAGAAAAAAAAAGGGTGTTATAAGTTTGATGTGTGTATCTGTGTATGTGTGTGTCTGTCCCTCTAGGCGGCCTGTTCGTTCACGATACACTGAGTTTCGTGTATATCATATGAGATGGATTACTTCCAAATACAATTGATGAGGGCCCGGTGGCGTAATCGGGAGAACGTTCGGCTTTGATGCCGTGGTACCGAGTTCAAACCGCCGTGCACCAATGGATTTTTCTATCGAAAAATTTATGTGCGCTTCTCACAGTGGCCCTCCGGTGAAGGAAAAACATCGTTAAGAAACCAACAAAACCCCCGCATGGTGGTAGGACACTATCTAGTGTCCGCCTGGCCAGCTACCACCCTCAAGTTAGAAAATCTGTCACCAAACATCTAATGTGTTCCGGCAGCTATCCTTGAGAGCCAGTTCCCATTCTAGGCCTAGCGTGCTTACCATCTTCGACCGCATCATCACTTACCAACAGGTGAGATAGTGGTCAAACGCTAGCCTATAACGTATAAAAAAAAAAAAAAAAAAAAAAAAATACAAAATCTTGCACAAGATTAGAGCGTAGAACAGCGGTATACCCAAATTTTGTATTAAACTTTCCATAGGATTTTATGAATTTAGAAACTATGTAGAGTAGAATTTTGAAATAATTTACTTATGTCATTATTGTAGTGGTAGGCTTCTGCTAGCCCGCCTGGGGCGGTACCACCACTTTGCCAATTAATTTTCGGCCGTGAATTAGGAATGTTTTTCGGTTGAAATGGCAAGGTGTCCAGTGAAATTACAGGGCATGGCATGTGAGACTCAACATCTTTGTGTCTCAAGGTAACAGGCGCAATGCAGTGACATGCAAAATTCTGGCAGTCCAGAATATTGCATGCCGTTGTATCTGTAATAGGTAGACATTTTTTTTTTTTTTTTTTTTATACGTTATAGGCTAGCGTTTGACCACTATTTCACCTGTTGGTAAGTGATGATGCGGTCGAAGATGGTAAGCACGCTAGGCCTAGAATGGGAACTGGCTCTCAAGGATAGCTGCCGGAACACATTAGATGTTTGGTGACAGATTTTCTAACTTGAGGGTGGTAGCTGGCCAGGCGGACACTAGATAGTGTCCTACCACCATGCGGGGGTTTTTGTTGGTTTCTTAACGATGTTTTTCCTTCACCGGAGGGCCACTGTGAGAAGCGCACATAAATTTTTCGATCGAAAAATCCATTGGTGCACGGTGGTTTGAACTCGGTACCACGGCATCAAAGCCGAACGTTCTCCCGATTACGCCACCGGGCCCTCAAACATCACCGCTTACCATCAGGCTAGCGTCGTGCTTGTACTGTCCTTAACTTACACCACAAAAAAAAATTATACATTTCCTTCTTGAATCCTAAGTAAAATATATCTACCGACCTGCATTGACAGGGACCACGTATATGATGCAAAATGTGGAAATAGAAGTAAAATTGTGCGAATGTCCCGTACATCTACATACATAACTATGTGTTCAGATTGGAAATGTTTGAAGTTTACAAACACTGATATAGTTTGACCGTACGCCGCTGTACCACGTTGTAGGAAGGCGCGGGGAAGGGGGACGGGTAGCATGAGCGTTGAAGGCGGACTGACAGTGCAGAGCGGCCTGCATTACCCTCCCACCCCCTTCCCCCGTCTCGCCGCGCACTCACCTAAAGCAGGCCTGTCGCATTTCGCGCTGTGGCTATATGACAATATTAATACATCATAAGTGTCACGTGCGCCCTTGATCAGACGCGCGCTTTTACTTTACCATTCAATCTGTTTTCTCACAACACTCAACCTTACAGTAAGAGACAGCTGACCGAGTGATACAGACTCTCGCTGCGCGGACTTACGGTGCTCAACACGCGGTACCTTGTTACTATTAGTTTATTCTGTGACGCAAATCCAAGGTCGCATCCGAGGCGTATAGCGCATTTTGAACGCTACCGACGTTGTAACTAGGTTTAATCTCGCATTTTTGCTCGCAGGGAGTGCATCTTCTGTATTTGTACTATTCATTATTCTATGCCTAAAGCTCGGTACAGTGGTTTCGGTCAAACTATAGTGTTATTGTTAGGTAAAATCTAAACATTATGCAAACATAGCCTACGCGTCTACATTGGCATCATAACTTCCAGCGTGACCCGTTGCTACCTTGACTGGTTGACCTCCCTCCCGTGGGGCGTCACCTCCACGGAGAACCTGAACCTGGCGGAGGCTCAGGTGATCCTGGATGAGGACCACTACGGCATGGAGGACATCAAGAAGCGTATCCTGGAGTTCATAGCGGTGTCGCAGCTGAAGGGCTCCACGCAGGGGAAGATACTGTGCTTCCACGGACCGCCCGGGGTCGGGAAGACTAGTATAGGTGAGATTACACTGTACACTACCAAGTATATCATCGATCCTAAGACCGATTCCATTTGATACAGATACTTGATAGTTATAAACACCTCAAACTTGTACTGAAAATTACTAGCGCGGCAGTTGAAGTCGGTTCTTCTTGTTTTAAGGGTTCCGTACCATAAAAGGAAAAAGTAACCCTTATACGATTACTTTGTTGTCCGTCTTGTCTATCCGTCTGTCAAGACCCCTTTTTTACAAACGCGTTAGAGATTTCAAGTTGATACTTATATCAAACACTCGGGTCTATGGCACTTAAACTTGTAAGTCAACGGGATCAAAAGGTATGACCGTTTATGTAGCATATTTTCACTTATATTGAGATATCACGAAAGAATCTAAACCTATAGGGTACTTTTTTTTTTTTAATTATAAAAACTCACGTTCATTTTAAACTTATAGAATTGAGACGGGAATTTAACGTGACTTACGCGATGTCGATATAGCGATCGACATATGTTTCGGCCTCATCCGGAGGCCTTCTTCAGGATCTTGAGTGCGGGGCGCTCGCCGACGCGTCCAGCCTCGCACTGCTCGTGCAGCGCGGGCGGACGGAGCGGGCGGCGGCGGCGGCGGTGGTGTTGATGGGGGGTGATGATGCGGTGTACATAATGGAGGCGCGGGATTAGGTTGGAGGGCTTCGTCTTCATCACTGCTGTTTTCTTCAGACGAAACCACATCTAATATATCGACATCGCGTAAGTCACGTTAAATTCCCGTCCTCAAATCTATAGGGTACTTCCCGTTGACCTAGAATCATGAAATTTGGCATGCTTCGGTTTTTGAAGCACTCGAACTCATATAGGAATAAATCTTAAAACCTTAAATATGTAGGTAACAAAAACAAAATGTGAATGTACTGTCACAAACGTATAATTTGCACTTGGTGCGATACATTTTCTAAATTCCGGTCATAAAATTATTGCCGAAACCTAAAGCAACATGAGTGGTACGAATAATAATAAGAAGAGAATGACAAGTTGTACCGACCTCATTTAAGTAGGGTTAGGGTAGGAAGATGATTATTGTGCAATACATTTTCTGTGGATCGAACTGCAAAGTTAAGTTTGTCCTTTAACCTAGTTTGACAAACTTGTACGGAATATTCGGTGCGCGAGTCCAACTAGCACTTGGCGGTTTTTTTAAACGATCGTAGATGATCTAGTATCCTCAATATTAATGTCAGTACGTGTTCCAGCCGTGGACGGAGTATATTAAATGGACCTGGCATTAAAACAATAATATGAGAAAGATAACACTCACTATACAATCTGTAGTGAGAGAGAGCGAGATGGACAACATTTTTTATCCATCTCTGCATATGCGATTTTACTGATCGGCCCCAGCTCCAGTAGCGCCCAACGATTGGCTTTCACCCACTGTCATGTATGACCCGAACAAATGACGTTGTTGATTAATCTTATAGCTGGCATATGTATCACGTGTTCATAATTTTAGTCGGGTTATATCTCTATAGCTAGTTCATTCGCATACGCTAATGTCTTGTGTATCTAATATTCCGTTTACGGTTCCAGCTCGTTCCATAGCGCGCGCATTGAACCGACAGTACTTCCGCTTCTCCGTGGGCGGCATGACGGACGTGGCCGAGATCAAGGGGCACCGGCGCACGTACGTGGGAGCCATGCCGGGGAAACTGGTGCAGTGCTTGAAGAAGACCAACACTGAGAACCCGCTGGTGCTCATCGATGAGGTCGATAAGATTGGCAAGTAAGTGGGCAAACGCTACCCGATAAGTTATTAAAAAAATATATATTACTGTAAGGTTGCCAACCATACACGTATCCTATGTTTCAGTACTTCAGATAATTTTTATATACAAAATGTGAAAGAGTGAAACACAACTTAAAAAAACGCATACCGTAATAACATATTTCCCTGACAGAGGCGTCCACGGGGACCCATCCTCGGCCCTGCTGGAACTGCTGGACCCCGAGCAGAACTTCAACTTCCTGGACCACTACCTGGACGTGCCGGTGGACCTCTCCAAGGTGCTCTTCATCTGCACCGCCAACGTCATCGACCACATCCCGGAGCCGCTGCGAGACAGGATGGAGCTCATTGACATGTCTGGTACGTATTGTTGAACTTAAAACTGTTCTGTGTTTCCCGATAAGAGTCAGTTCACACTGCTAAGCGAAGCGACGATGCTTCTGGTTTCGCGGCGAAAGCCCGCGCGGCTCGGTCGAATTATCACAATGAAATCTGTGTCTTATTGTGTAGTTAATAAAGTTGTATTGCTTATAACGCGGCTTTCCGTGCGGTGCAGCGCGGCGCAGCGAGACGCCACGCGGCGCAGCCTGAAGCCGCCGAATTAACTCAATGCAATGTGTATCTCTTTATGTAGTAAATAAAGTTCATTTTCGCATCCTTCTCTTAAAAAGTGCGCGCTGAAGGTCTGAACTGACTCTAACGACCACCTAAGGGTCTTCAAGTAGCAAGTGAATAGGTAATCTTCCAGGCAAGCATGCTATAACATGTTAGACCACATCGTCACTTAACATCAGGTGAGATAGTGATCAATCGCTTGCTATTGACCATAAAAAAACTAAGACTTTATGTGCACTATTTGACGAAAGTGACGTAGCGTCACGGCCCGAAGGCAGCGGAACTGACGAAAGCGTCAAGTTATTTTTTTTATTTATCAACGCCATCTATTGTAGAACGGCGTAACTGGCGATAGAGAGTTCTATCTCCACCACAGTAGGGAATATAATAGTCTTTTATTATAATAGTTCAAACCACCCACAGGAGGAATTCTTTGTGTGATCCACAGACAATTGTTTATTGTTCAGAGTCTGTTTGTAAATGTTTCCCTGAAATGTATGTTTTCAAAGTAGTCGTGTTCACAACGGCTCTAAACGCAAAACGCGTTGTAACGAAACGCGTTGTAACGAAACGCGTTGTAACGAAACGCGCAGTAAAAGGCGCAGTATATTTTTTATGCTCTAAATAGCATGACTACTTTTTCGTTTTAAATCGCAGTTGTGTTCGGCGTCGCGGCATTTAGACGAATCGAAACGCTCTATGTTATATTAGTGTGCGATGTCGTTGTTTTGATGAACAATTCGAGTAATTAAAAGAAGCTCCTTTTACAATTAACTACATTTTACTTACCTAGAAAATTAAAATGTTTAAAAACGTAATCGAGGCGCCACCGCGAATCTGCGCCGCAGAAAGAAGTCTGCTATAAATATAAAAAACAGACTGCTATTGCTATATTTTTTTAGCTACGCTTTTTAACTGCTATCTAATATAACGAGCACCTCTATTTTAAAGTCCCCTAGTACACAGGGATTCCCAGTGTCTTTAAATAGTTATTTATGATACTAGTGCGGTAAGTTGAATTTTATAAACGAGTAGATGAATGTAAGCCCGAGACGAAGTCCAGAGTTTACCATAGTCACGAGTTTGTTAAAACCAATATCCGCACGTGTGTCATACAACGTTTTTCAACACATTTTCGAGAAAACACTACAATTGGTGATAAAACAAACATAAATGAAATATAAAGTGTGTAACACTTAAAGAAACAAAATAAATGAAATAATCAAAAAGTCGAAACAATCTTTTGACGTCTCTAATATGAAAATGGCGCGAATTTGTAAATGGCGCCACATGTAGTAAAAATTAGAATGACATCTTTCGTCTCATTTCCTCTTTAGTATTAAAGTGAGACAAACGTATTAAGCTAAAGCGCTTCCAAAGAGGTCATAACATTTAGCTTATTAATTTTCGTAATGTGAAACTCTTTGGTGGAATTGAAAAAAAAACTTAATGGATACGCACGGCGCCATACAACGGAGCGTACGGTAATTAGGTACTTAGGTGAGAGTACGTATTTTACCGCCCGCTCCGTTGTATGGTACGTAATTTTTAACTTTCGAACAATGTATACAGGTTTCGTAAATGCACTTTTTTAGGAAATGTGTTGAAAAAAAAATAAAGAACATACATTAATATTTTTGTAATTTCCAGGTTACGTGGCAGAAGAAAAGCTAGCGATCGCCCAACAGTACCTAATCCCGAGCGCGCGGACAAACTGCGGCCTGTCGGAGCAACAACTAGAACTTACCACCGAGTCGCTGCACTCGCTCATCAAGTCTTACTGCCGGGAGTCGGGGGTTCGAAACCTGCAGAAACATATCGAGAAGGTACGTTGATTTGTTGTGAAGGTATTGCTTGAACTACAGGTTTACGTTTACTAGGGGACAAAGGAGAGATGTATTGTGAGCTACCGATCATAACGAAAACAGAGCTTTTCTTTAACATCATTTTAAAATGTTTTACTACTCAACCGGTACAAATTAGAATCATGTATAATATAAATTAATTTTATTTGATAATTTGTTGTTAGAACTTTTAATACTATTTATTTGCTTTATTGGATTAATGTGATATAATATAACTTTTATAATTCAGATAACTATTTATGATATTCTAGACTGATTTATTATTATTATGATTTAAAATGTTCTATTATAATTTAGTTGTAATATTCCTTAATTAATGTAATTGGTTTTTTACCGTTTTGATTAAGGTTAAATAAATAAATAAAGTAAATAAATAAAATAAATAAATAAAATAAATAAATAAATAATAGATTTTTTTTTACTCACTCGATCACATTAAAGTAAACGCATATTTGTATGGAATGAAAAAGTGTCATCTAGTGTGCTTGACATTGTAATTTCCATACAAATCTGCTTTTACTTTAATGTGATCGAGTGAGTAAAAAAAAATCTAAAGGAACTCGCACTAGGCACTCATATACACACGTCAAAGGGGCCGTTCAAGTATTATGTAAGCAGATTTATTACAATTATTTACTCCCCCTTCCCCCTTGTCAGAAAAAGTAAGCATTCTTGACGTAAAAAATAAACAATACAAATATAATGACACAAAATACGAAATAAATAACTATTGCTGACGTTATAACCATCTAGGATAAACCCCCCCGCCACCCTATAGTGCTTACGTAATACTTGAACGGCCCCAAACTTATAACACCCCTTCTTTTTGCGTCGGGAGTTTAATATGGTGTTGACTGTCCTCAGATCGCCCGTAAAGTAGCGTACAAGGTGGTGAAGCAGGAAGCTGACCGTCTGACGGTGACGGACGGCAACCTGTCAGAGCTGGTGGGCAAGCCGACGTTCAAGCACGACCGGATGTATGACGTCACGCCGCCCGGCGTCGTCATGGGACTCGCTTGGACTGCTATGGGTCAGTACCTTTAGTAAGAGTTTTCATAGTAAACGCTTTTTTTTAGTTTTATTATGGCTCCACACGATTAGTGTATTTAGCCAGTGTCAAGTATTGATATTCTTCAAGTTTTTATAAATGTAAGTCGTAGAGATGGGTCAAAGTCACATTTCAGGTCAGTTTTCAAGTAAAAGTCTAGTTTAAGTCATACCTTCGGTAAAGATGTGGAGTTTACTGAAGATTTTCAGTGGAATTTTGGTGAGAACGCAAATAGCATGTTTTTCGACATTGTGCTGTTTCCCTACACTCGCACATTACACATTAACTCGCGGAAGAACACAAGTTTTAGAAAAAAAATACAATGAGATCACACACTTTTCCACGTTCCCGCCAAAACTCCGTAAACGCTTCTGACAGATCTGTCATAGTTTTCGACTTATTCTGGCTCCCTGATTGGTCTACATTTTAGCGAAGTGTGGTAACCACTAGAGGCGCTGTACTGTTTTTCATACAAATTTTTTTCGATATACGATATCGAGTTTGGTATGAAAACTCGTACTAAGGAAAATTAAGTCTGCTAATTTCTGCATTTATTATTTCAACGTATAACTCGCGTCTAGGGTTGTCAGGTCACTAATCCTTATGGCCGGACAGAGAGCAGCCGGTTTGGCCGGTCATTAGGTAAAAAGGCCGGACACCGTACATTATTGAGGATTTTGTGTCTCTGTATTAATAGGTACGAAAATAAGATCGTTTAAAAAACTAAAAAGAACCGAATTCAATGCCGCGCTATTAATTTTCAGTACCAATTTTGAGATGTTTATCTCCATATCTCTGGAGATACTTATCAGACCTCGATAAAATTACCATGGTACCACACTTGGGATATCTCCTTTCCAACAAAAAAATAATAATAAAAATCGGTACATAAACGACGAAGTTATCCGCGAACAAACATAAAAAAAACATATACGGTCGAATTGAGAAACCTCCTCCTTTTTTGAAGTCGGTTAACAAAATTATGTACAATCAAGCTTTTTTTAGTATTACCTTAAAATTAAATGTTAATTAAATTGTCTTATTATTAATTATCGTATGTATGTCACGCGATTACTCCGTCAATTGTAAATTGTAAACCGATTGGAAAGATTAATTATTTTAATCGGTAGGGTACATTTCCGAGCTGGTCCCATTATAATTTCATCGAAATCTGATAAGTATCTCCAGAGATGGAGATAAACGCCTCAAACTTAATACTGAAAATGACTAGCGCGGCATTTGAAGTCGGTTTTTTAGGGTTCCGTAGTCCTGACAAGGAACCCTTATAGTTTCGTCATGTCCGTCTGTCTGTCTGCCCGAGGTTTTGCTAAGAGACCGCTAATACTAGAAAGCTGTAATTTTGTGGGGGTATGTAAATAAATGACGCCGACAAAGTGCTGAAATAAATTTTGAAAAATATTTTTTTTTAGAGTAGCTCCCCTATCTGAGAAGTGGGGATGAATTTTTTTTTCATCGTCTACCCCATCGTGTGGGGTATCGTTGAATAGGTCTTTTAAAATGACTAAAGGGTTGCTAATACCATTTTACGATTGAATGCTCCATTTACGAAATATTAAACTTTAAAGTGCAAATTTTTGTTCGGGCGTCTCCCCCGCCCCCCTCTAAAGGCTAAACTGCTGGCTTGAAAAATCTGGAAAAATTCGTGATAATAGCGCATTTCATGAACTTTAAAGGAAAATTATAGCGGTTAAGATAACTTTATTAGTTTAGCAGTAAGATGTCGTTAAACTTGGGTGTTGAATAATTTTGTACCAAATACAAAATCCTTAGAATAAATCCTTTAAAGTGACAAAGACGGAGTACCTAGATGCTTGTTTATAACGGGTTGTATTAACTTGCATTGAATAACATGCTACTACGGAACCCTACACTGCGCGTGGCCCGACACGCACTTGGCCGGTTTTTTATTTTGTTTGTAAACGTAGACAGAGTATATTAAAATAGACCTACCAGTAAAATAACAATAATAATACGAGAAGGATAAAACTATATAATCACTAGTATGAGAGAGCAAGATGGACAACAATTTTTTATCCTTCTCTGCATATGCGAATTTATTGTTTGGCTCCCAGTTCTAGTGCGCCCATTGGCTCTCACCCGCTGTCATGTATGACTTGACCAAGTCACGTTGTTCAGTTTATCTTATAGCTGGCATATGTATCACGTCATCACGTGTGCATCAAAATATATTTATTGTAAATTAACTGTGTACAAAGATGGTATGTTTTGTATTTGAGTAACAACAGTTTACCCTTTTCGGGCGTACAATAAGGCTCAAAGCCAATGTTAAGGTACACCTTAATCTAATTAGTAAGCTAAGTTAGAACTAGCTACTAGTCTATAGAAGTATACATTATTTACATTATTGACTATCGTATATACGACTATCTGAATATAATAAAATACAGTAGAATCCGTTTATTATGACTCCGCCTATATTGACCAACCGGTTATTATGACGTAACTATACTACGAAGTTTGGTTTTCATATGAAATTCTTTATAAATAGTCGGATATAATGACTTCCCACTTCCCTTACAGTGACATGTCGCTTATTATGACCCATTTTTAATACAAAAATGTAAATTATGTCCGGTCCAGTTGTGGTTAAATGTAAATTATGGACCGACATGATTCTGTACACCTTCGGTAATGTTCGTTGATTCCCAACGACGTTCGGCACGTGGCTCGTTTTTGTTTTGAACTATGTTTATGTATTAAACTACTTAAGTACATTCATATTTACATAAAAAAGGTTTTTCATTTCACAAAACGCTTTGTATGACGTCCGCTTACTATGACTTGTTTGTCAGTTCCTTTCGATGTCATTATAAACGGGCTCTACTGTAGGTACTTTAAAACTATATTTTTACACTTTACATTTTATCTTGAAAATACTCATTAAAACCCCTTACTAATCAACCAAGAATTTAAGTTTTAGTTAAATTGAGGGGTTTTTAACACCTTGATGTCAACTGGCAGGTGGTTGTATATCTTGATTGCTGTGAAATAGGAACTTTTATGGAAGAGGGTGTTATTTATAGATTTAAGACGGGAATTTAACGTGACTTACGCGATGTCGATATAGCGATCGACATATGTTTCGGCCTCATCCGGAGGCCTTCTTCAGGATCTTGAGTGCGGGGCGCTCGCCGACGCGTCCAGCCTCGCACTGCTCGTGCAGCGCGGGCGGACGGAGCGGGCGGCGGCGGCGGCGGCGGCGGTGGTGTTGGTGGGGGGTGATGATGCGGTGTACATAGTGGAGGCGCGAGATTAGGTTGTAGGGCTTCGTCTTCATCACTGCTGTTTTCTTCAGACGAAACCACATCTAAACGGTAGACGGAACTCAAGGTGTCCTCCTCACTGTTGCCACTGGTGACGTGCTTTCCATGAAGAACGGTTCGTGGAGACCTAATTTGCAACCTAAGTCGGCAAATAAACGGTCGAAAAAACACGTTTCTTACGAACGCTGCTTAATTGAAAATAGATAGAAGAATATTTTCTATGCAAGAGTTGTACAACTTAATAAGACCTACAAAAAAGTCCGCGACAGCATATGTCTATCTCTTAAGGTTGACTCACAGTAACCATTTTAATCTTAAAATTTTTGTTAAAAAATATTACATAACTTCCAAGGCTATTTTCAAGTATATAGTATTAATCCTTATCCAAATAATTACGTTAATTAGCTTAGCCACATATTATAGATTAAAATTGTCCTTTACAGTATATAATTCAAATGAAAACTAGAAGATATCACGAATTTCACATACACGCATCGCAAAATTAATAAAATATTTGCAGTGAAATATTATGTCATAGTTACTACGAAAATATTATTATAAGCTTAGCTATGCTGTAGATCCCCACCGATCACAATCAATTTGAAGTCAATATAGTATAATAATATGATCTATTTTATAAAATAATATTCATCTATATATATAATAATATAATATAATAGTCAAAGTCAAAGTCAAAGCATTTATTCAGTATATGGGCAAATTAAAAATTAGCACTTACACACGTCAAATAACATTAAATAGATCATATTCAACAAAAAATATAGATATAACAGAAACATAACGCTTTGAATTTACAAAAAAAAACAAAGGTATTGAGCCATTCAGCTTTCATCTAGACGTCGAACGTCACACTTAAAACACATGTTTAATTCCCCTTATTAATGTAGGGTTGCCAACCGTACCATTACGTGCACCCGCAACCCAGTGCATGTTTCAGTACTTCAGACAATTTTTATCCAAAAAATTGTGAAAATAATATAATAAACCACCCCGAATGATCTATGTATAATAGCTTTTTCCAATGACTTTAAACACGACATTTAAAATCTGAGCTGTAAGTTGGTGAGGATTTGAATATTCTGTAGAGTCCAGGAGGCTTCCATGTTCTTACAATATCGTTGAAGAAGAAGATTTTCGAATTGATCAGACCTATGAAAGTTGATTTCATAGCGCAATTAACTAGAAAAAAGCTCATAATTTTATAACGATTGAACGAATTTTCATGAATCAAAGCTAAGAAAACTCTCGATGAAGACATCTATCAAACAAAAAAAAAACTATCAATAATAAAAACAAAATCGGTTCATCCGGTTAGGTGCTAAGATGCTACAGACAGACACACAGATACACACGTTAAACGTATATTACCCCTACATTTTGCGTCGGGGAACGCCGTAAGGTTACGGCGGCAGATGTACTCCTTGGTGGTAAGCTACTTTTTGTTAGATTTAATGATTCCACTACCACTGTACGAAAACTCATGATTCATGAATGCACATAAAACTTTCATTGGTAGGTATATAGCTAGGATTAGAACCAACGACCGTCGGGTCAGAATCAGGGTAACTATCCTTTACGCCAAAGGGCCGTCCAATATCAATACGTAAGTATTATAAAACAAAGTTCATCACTACGTCTGTCTGTCTGTTCGCAATAATCTCAATAGCTACTGAACGGATTATCATGTGGTTTTCACTAATAGCCAGAGTGTTTATGAGGAAGGTTTAGGTGCATAATTCGTTAAGTTTTTGTGTAAATTGGATGAAATATGACGATGGTTGTTAAATATGTTCATATTTTATATTCGATGCAACAAAGTGATGCAAATTTTGTAGGCATATATGTTCTACCTGTGCGAAGCCGGGGCGGGCTGCTAGTGCTTAATATATTTGAACGACTAGATTTGTTTGCAAAGAAAAAGTTTGAATTTTCATTAACGAAAGAACATATTTGGTATATAAAAATACAAGCTAAGGTGAGTAATTTGTGATTTTTGAAAATATACCGTAGTGTGTCCATGCTATCTAAACGTTAAATACATGTGAGAATTTTTTTTTGTAAAAAAAGGAAGATTTCACTTCTACAGAATTCCCGCAGAACATTACACCATAGCTAAGGAGAGGAAAAATGTACCCATAATATGCATTTATCGCATTTTTTTCTGAGGATACTGATCTTAGTAATGATATAGTGTAGAAATATTTGGATAATTTAGTGTTGACTTTGCTAATATGAGCTTTCCAGTTTAAGTTGGAGTCAATTGCTTGCCCAAGGAAATTTGTTTCGTTGACTGTACTTATTTTTTACTTTTATATTTAACTGTAGTCCTGTTTGTCTATAATTTTTAAATTGTATTATATTGGTTTTATCCATGTTCACTTTAAGATTTATATTTCCAAGCCAGTCAACAAACTTCATGAGTGTATTATTTATATCCCCTTCAAATGCATTTAAATCATCGTATTGTTTTTTTATGAAAATAGTGGCGTCGTCTGCAAACATTACACATAAATGCTTAGTGGTAAGAGGTAATTCATTGATGTATATCAAGAAAAGTAAAGGTCCCAAAATACTACCTTGAGGTACCCCTACGTCAAGATTTTTGTCTGCTGAAAATACTTTCTCTATAGCTTTTGTGTCTCGGTTAGAGATTTCTAGCATGGTTGATTGTATTCTATTTTCTAAATATGATTTTATTAGTTTAGACGCTAAACCACGAATACGGATGTGTTCCAATTTTGTCCTAACAGTATAGAGTGGTCTACACAGTGGTATCATTTTAGTCGGGTTATATCTCTATAGCTATTTCATTCGCAAACGCTAATGTCTTGTCTATTTAATTTTAACCGACTTCAAAAAAGGAGGAGGTTTCTCAATTCGACCGTATATATATTTTTTTACTTTTGCCTTACTTAGCCTTTTGCCTTGATTACTTTTGCCCCACCCAGTATATATAATTTTTTATGTTGGTTCGCAGATAAATTCGTCGTTTATGAACCGATGTTGATTTTTTTTTGTTGGAAAGGAGATATCCCAAGTGTGGTACCACGGTAATTTTATCGAGTTTTGATAAGCATCTTCAGAGAAATGGATATAAACACCTCAAAATTGGTACTGAAAATTAATAGCGCGGCATTGAAGTCGGTTATTTTAGTTTTATAAACGATCTTATTTACGTTTGTAAATGATCTTCAATTATTTCCTCTACTATTCCCCAGGTGGCAGCACACTCTACATAGAGACAGCCATCCGCCGCATCACAAACGACAAGACCCCCGCCGGCTCGCTCGAGTTGACCGGACATCTCGGTGACGTCATGAAGGAGTCAGCTCGGATCGCTCTCACCGTCGCCAGGAACTTCCTGAGGGCTTACCAGCCGGACAACGACTTCCTAGATACCAGGTGAATACAATCATCTCTAGCTACAAGACTGTAACTTTAACTTACCAACAGGTGAGATAGTGGTCAAACGATAGCCTATATGACATCAAAAAAATATTTCATTCATCATCATCATCAGTCGGTGTCAGTCCACTGCTGGACGTAGGCCTCTCCCAAGATGCGCCACTGAGCCCGATCTTCGGCTCTTCTTTTCCAGTCACTGCCCACCGCTTTGCGTATGTCGTCGCTCCACCTGGTCACAGGACGTCCTACGCTACGTGCTACCTACGTGACGAAAACGGCAAACGTAGCATTTCCTTACATATATTTAATTTAGAGCCGAGCTCATTAGCGTGCCATAGAAGGGGCCTATGTCCAGCTGTGGACGGAATTATGTGTTTGACTCTTAAAAGAGTCATCATCATCGTTGTTTTGAGCCAATTTCCGTCCACTGCTGGACATAGGCTTCTCCTATGGCACGCCATGGAGCTCGATCTTCAGCTCTTTGTTCCCAACCGCTGCCAGCCAGCTTGCGTATGTCATAGCTCCACATAACTGGAGAGCGCCCTACGCTACCTTTGTCGAGCCGTGTTCACAAAGTGTACCATGTACCTAATAGGGTATTAAATAAAATGCATTTAAATATTGCATTTTTACATTTCGCGCGAAATTGGACGAATACGCTGGACGCAATAGACGCCATATTGCTCAGTGATCATGACGTCAGTTTGCTAGTAAACAAATGCAGTGATATGATAGTTGACAGTTGAAACTTTTAAGTTTACATAGCCGTATGACGTAATAACATGGCGACTACTATTTAATGGTGTTAGGAAACAGATTAAAAAAGCTGAAACCTTTGAATTAAATTTTAAAATCAAGTTTGCTATTTTATGAACTAAAATTAACGTTTTTCTACTGCTTTTTGCCTAAGCTATCTCAATAATATGTTTTTAGATTGTTTTCTCATATAGAATCAAGAATCAAAGCATTTATTCAGTATGTAGGCAGTATTAATATACGCACATATACACGTCAAAATCATAAATAAATCATAACCAATTATCAAGTAAACATAGCAAAAGCAGAATTTTAACGCTTTGAATTAAAAATAAATAAATTATAAGTATAAAATATTTTTAAAAACAAGCTTTTATCTGGGACCATGTATTAAAATGTTAAAAATAAATTCTAGTAAGTATTTGGCGTGTAGGTACTTACCTATATTCTTAAAAGCTTGAAGCACTACCCGTTTTTCAGGCTAGGTAATTACTATACTTCAGTGCCTCAAGCTTTTAAAAATATAGGTAAGTACCTACACGCCAAATACTTACTAGAATTTATTTTTGACATTTTAATTTATGGTCCCAGATAAAAGCTTGTTTTTAAAAATATATTTTACTTATAATTTATTTATAACTTTTTAGTAGGTAGGTATACATACCGACTACCTACCTACTACCTAAGTATTTAAGAGAAGACAAAATGTTTTAAAATATTACACGGATATTTGATGTGGTTATGGGTAAAGTCCTCTTCAAGGAAAATCAATCGACTCGGTGGGGCTATGTTGCTTTATAACAGAAATGCCATGGCCACCTTACAGCTTCATCATCAGATCTTGGCTATCATTTAAGTGTAAAGTGCTGCTCAAGATGAATCATTTGAGCCCAAATTCATTGGAGTTACGTTATTTTATCACAGAGATGCCGCGGCCACCTTCCAGCTTCATCACAAGTCGCTAAATATCATCTAGGTGTAAAGTTATCTTCAAGACGAATCAAACGAGCCCAAACTCGGTAGGGTTACGTTCATTTATCACAGAGATGCCGTGGCCACCTTCCAGCTTCATCATCAGACCCTGGATATCATCTAGGTGAAAAGTTCTCTTCAAGACGAATCAATCGAGCCCAAACTCGGTAGGGTTATGTTGTTTTATCACAGAGATACCGTGGCCACCTTCCGTCTCCATCATCAGACCAGCTCCATGGTACCATATCATTGTATTGTCACCGAAGATACATAAGTACACCAAATTTGAGTCCAATCCGACATCGGGAAGTGAGTCTAATTAAGCTTCCAAGATTCCACCCGAACATACATAGAGTGACATACATACGTACATTGCAAGTTAAATAAAAGCTTGTAAAAACAAAAGCAATGAACCATTTAGCTGTCATGCAATCGTTTACGTCAGACTATTTAAAAAATTAAAGTGTGTTAAAAACCACCCATACATGTAACTGTGTGTTTCAGTACTTCAGCCAATTAGTATAGAGTATAATACCGTATTATATTGTTCCAGTCACATCCACCTGCACGTGCCAGAAGGCGCGACCCCCAAGGACGGCCCGTCAGCCGGCTGTACCATCACCACCGCACTGGTGTCGCTAGCTCTGCGCCGCCCCGTGCGCGAGCTGGCCATGACCGGGGAGATCTCCCTCACTGGGAGAGTGCTGCCCGTCGGCGGGATCAAGGAGAAGATCATTGCTGTAACTATACAATACACCATTTAGTAGAAGGACTTCTGCTAGTCTGCCAATCAGTTCCATTCGGATTGTAATGTGATATGTAATGTGATCGGTATGCGTTTCTGTGTGTTCTGTGTTGTGTTTCATTGTTTCTCTTTTTTTATTTATTTTTTAATATAAAAATTGTATGAAGTACCGAAACACGCAGTTGCATGTATGGTTGGCTACCCACTTTACTTTTTTTTTAACAGTCTGACGTAAACGATTGGATGACAGCTGAAAGGTGCATTACTTTTTTCTTTTTTTTTTAATTCAAAGAGTTAAATTCTGCTTTTGCTATGTTTACTTGATAATTGGTTATCATTTATTTTACGATTTTGACGTGTATATGTGCGTATATTAATACTGCCTACATAATGAATAAATACTTTGATTCTTTGAGTGCGCGTGGTTGGTACCACCGCTTTGCCAATTAATTTTTAGCTGTGAAATAGGAATGTTTTTTCGGTTGTAATGGCAAGCTGTCCCATGAAATTACAGAGTATGTGAGACTCAACATCTTTATGTCTCAATGTAACAGGCGCAGTGCAGTGGACTGCCAGAATTTTGCATGCTGCTGTATATGTAGACGTAGACGACTTCGCTTACCATCAGGCGAGCATCGCGCTTGTCCTGTTACATTATATCATAAAAAAATACTATTCATCATCATTAACTGCCAGTATTCGTCCACTGTTGTACATAGGCCTTTCCAATGGCACGCCACTGCCACTATATTTCACTCACTTACATACTTTATTGCACTCACAAAATTGTCTAAGACTGGCAACGCCTCGCGGTTTCACCCGCGTAGCTCCCGTACCCGTGGGAATACGGGAATAAAATATAGCCTATGTTACTCGCTGATAATGTAGCTTTCAATAAATGAAAGAATTTTTAAAATCGATCTAGTAGTTTTTGAGTTAATTCGATACAAACAAAAAATCAAATCTTCCCTCTTTATAATATTAGTTTAGATAAAAATACCTAGATGGCGTTAAAGTACGTTGAATAGCTCTCCTTGTAAATATTGCTTAAATGTATGAGATCCTGCATCGCGCTATCGATATTTTGCGCGATGTTGGAACCTGACTACTTGCTTCGTCATGTTACATCTTAACATTTGAACTCGTTATAAAATGTTTCCTCTTTAAAATATTAGTATAGTTTAAATATGTTAGTTGCTATGCTTTGCCTCGCGGTTTTACCCGCGTAGACATCGTTCCCGTGGGAATATCGAGATAAAAGTACCCTGTGTGTTATTTCAGGGTCTAGGCCATAAAGTAAGGAATTATTAAGATTTGGGTAGCGTGGCCACATGAGTTGATTGTAACATAACCATATATGTGTTTAGAACCCAGTGATACATAGCAATAAAGGTCAAAGTTCTTTAAGCTAAGAACGGCTAACTACGTTACTGACCCTGTAAAAACCGGCACGCACTGAGAGAGGGAAATATTATAGCTTTGTCCTTTTTCGTTACATGGAATAACTCCATAGTATATCCTATTTCATGTGGGAAAGAGACGGAGCTACCCGCGGTCTATTCTTTTCTCTGTCTACGGTAGACCGTAGACCCGTAGCCTAGAGGCTATCTAGACAAATTTCAACTCAATTAAATAAGTAGTTTTAGCGTGAAGAAGTTACAAATGTTTGTATCTTCTAACTAAGGCGATAGTTTGTGTGTATGTAACACGTACACACAACCTATCGCCTTTTTATATTATAGTAGGAAGTAGGATTTTGACTACAGACTACTCTTCCACAGGAATTAGGATCATGTTATATCGATGTTCCGCCTGACTTGCTACCAAAAAGTAGCCTGCCGCCATAACCTTGCGGTGTTCCGGCCCTTGAGAGTCAGAGTATTCTAGGCCTAGCATGTTCACCGTCTTTGACCACATCATCGCTTACCACCAGTCGAGATAGTGGTCAAACGCCTATAAAAAATATATATCTAATTACGTTTCGTATATATCTAATATCTAAAATCACGCAACTCACCGCAGATTCCGCTTGCGAGATGCGTATACTAGCTTACAGAATAGCCCTACAGATAGCACGATGTTCGCTAGCACTTTACTTACCTACCCGCCTTCCGCTCATATTTTTATTTTGTAAATAGTCAGCTCAAAATTGTAAGGCTCAAATAAAGCTTACATAGTCAAATATTTATTTTATGATGTAATATAACAAATGAAAACCCTTATGTAATTCTATTTTAGTACATTTATGATGTAAATGTTAGAGAAGTGTTCCTACTTGTAAAACATGTATTGATTATTTAGCATAGCTTGTACCTCTAGGATAAAACATACACTAGCTCGTACATTGTACATAAACATTGTACATAAAACATACACTAGCTCGTATATTGTAATGAATATTATGACCAATAAAGACCTTTATAATATCGTTTAAAAACTAAAAAAGAACCGACTTCAATGTTCATTTTCAGTACCAATTTTGAGATGTTTATCTCAATATCTCTGGAGATACTTATCAGACCTCGATAAAATTACCTTGGTACCACACTTGGGATATCTCCTTTCGAACAAAAAAAGAATAATCAAAATCGGTGCATAAATGACGAAGTTATCCCCGAACAAACATTAAAAAAAAAAAAATATACGGTCGAATTGAGAAACCTCCTCCTTTTTTTGAAGTCGGTTAAAAAAGTAAAAGTAATATCTAAAATCGTGCCTAACTATTTTTGTTTCTTTCGTTTTTAGGGTTCCGTAGCCGAATGGCAAAAAACGGAACCCTAATAGATTCGTCATGTCTGTCTGTCCGTCCGTATGTCACAGCCATTTTATTTCGAAACTGTTAGGACTACAGAATTGAAACTTAGTAGGTAGATGTATTCTGTGAACCGCTTTCCGATTTTTATACAAAAATAAAAAATATAAGTTTAAGGGGGGCATCCCATACATGGAACCGGAAAAAAAAATGTTTTTCAAACCTATACGTCCATGGATAGGTCTTTAAAAATAACATTGAGGTTTCTATAATCATTTTTTCTCAAAGTTAATCATTTAAAAGATAGGCGCGTCTAAAGTGCTAAAATGTGTGTGTCCCCCCCCCCCCTCTAACTTTTAAAGTAAGGGAGTGAAAAATCTAGAAAAAATATATTCTGTAGATCTCAATAAAAAAATTCAACGAAAATTGGTTTGAACGAGATACAGTCAGCCGTTTTAGAGATATGGCGACCGCATACTTTGTTTTTCATACAAATACTATGAAAAACAAAGTTAATTTTGTAGTTGCGAAAAATCATAGTTATGGAATACTTAACTGTGTTACGGAACCCTACGAGTGCGAGTCCGACTTGCACTTGGCCATTTTATTTATGTTTATAGTTGTTTTAGCTGAAGTCGCTTCCGTCTCCGGAGTATCTAAAGAAACGGACAATGGGCTATATATAACTACTTCCTTTGCTTCCAGGCGAAACGTGTGGGAATCAAATGCGTGGTTCTACCCGAAGAGAACCGACGTGACTTCGACGACCTCCCGAATTTCATCAAAGAAGACATAGACGTACATTTTGTCAACCAATACGAGGACGTGTTCAAAATAGCCTTCGAAGAACAACAGGTTTAATATATTGATCTCTATGTACTTAGCAGTAAAGTAGTTAATCGCCTGATTTCCAATTAGTTGTAGATAGGTAGTCGTAGCTCAGTATTTTGGTACTGCCAGTTGAATTATTTTTTTGTATATGTCAGTATAAGTCAGAAATCTAAAATATAAAAGTGTCGAGTAAATGGAGTGCTATTGGATATGTCCAAGCACAACTTTGAGAGGCATATATCGTAGGTACTTATTAGATTATATTTTTATCACTATTACATTTAGGACAAATTATTACTTCTTATTAACTTTGAAAGAAAATGTAATTTATTCAGTAATATAAAATGGTACCTGTCGCAGAAGTGGCTATTGAATGCCTCCAATGATAAATAATTCGTCTGAAATATTATAAATAACAAATACGAAAAGAATTACACAAACTGTTTCATAATGAGCGGTAATAAAACACGAGCGTGTGTTTCGCATCACACGAGTATTTTGATGGCTAGTTATGTGCAGTTTCATACACTATTTTATGAAAAGTCATGCAATAACCTAATTTAATAAAAAACTGAGGTTCGCAAAAAGTAAGCTAAAAAAAACAACAATGGCTCTGAAATCATCGGTTAACCGCGCATACGTCAAGAAAACCCGCGCATGGGCCCTAGCGAGGTCACAATAAACAATGATAAAAATAGAACTAAAAACTCCTTGGTCGATCCAAAGTGAAGTGTAACAGAAAAAAAAATTAAAGCATTATTTTGTAAATTATCTGTATCATAAGAAAACTTTTTAATTTACGTTCAGTTGTACATGCATAAAGTGTGTCATTATGCTACTATTTTTTAATTCATATTCAGAACTTTACGATAAGAGTGTGGATGAAATATTTTTCAATATAAAATCAATAATTTATCTTCATAATAGATTTTTAAATTATAACATTTTTCATTTTATGTACATTTATTACCTTGCATTTCCTAAGCGCTTCAATCAAATATCAATATTTAATTTTTTTTGCTAATTTAATTTGCTAAAACTGGCCATGGTTTTATGTTCCAGTGATATTGGCTGTTTGTAAAGCATAACTAATTATAATATAATTGAGTAAATTAATGCACAAATTCTATCATATGCTCTGTATAAGCAGTATTGAATAATTTAGCGTGTGAAAGAAATATAACATTCAAAACTAAAAAACGATAAGTTTACCACGTAAACTTACGGTAAAAATAATAGTGATAGTAATTCCTATATGAAATTTGTGGTATATGACAGCTCTAAATATTGTGATCTCTTTCTTTGTTCAGAGGTTAGAAAGCGATAGCAATATTTTAGAGCTGTGAAATAGCAACACGTGTATCGGAAGGAAAGGAATAGACACCCTTGTTGTATTTATTGTAATGTATTTTATGTCAGTAATGTTAGTGTGTATTGGTTTGCTTGTTGAGATGTTGGTTGTAAAGATGTATTTATGTAAAGTGTGGTGGTATTTGTTGCCACGCTGTTGTTATTGCAAATAAATAATTTTTTAATATGCATAGTTTTCTTGCTTTTAATATCTAGTAATATTCATCTATACCTTTATCTTATCTTAATATTTATCTTTATCTTTATCATTGAAGCAATGTAAAGTAACCTATGATTTAAGTAATACAAAAATGTACATTTAAAAAAGTTAGAATATAGCGTCAATAACTACTGAATGGATTTTCATGCTGTTTTCACCAAGAGATAGTGATTCAATGTATACAATTTATCAAGGTTTCGTGTAAATTGGTTGAAATATGATTGATTGTAATACCAATAGAATGAAGGGAAAAATACATTACGTTACATTACCTGAAGTGTACGTGATACCTTCAGATAATAATTAAAGCCATCTCATTGATGGTGGTAGCTTCTTTTTGGTCAGCAAGTCAGGCGGAACATCGATATAATGCTCCTACCAGAAATATGGGCCGGCCCACCTTTAGGTATCTACATTCCTAAACAACCTAGAATCACTTCTTTAAGGTCGTAGACCACTTACATGACCCTATTCAATTCCAACACCGCACTGCCTAGGCCTTAAACGGAGGTGACTACCCGAAGTCCACACGCTTACAAGTTAAGTTTTACAGCATCGCTGAGCGGGCTGATCGCTTGAAGCGCAGTAAGCGAGGTACAATGCCGGTAAGCTTGGCTGCAGCGAGTGGTCTGCTAATTTATGTCAATGTAAAGTCTGTCTACAGAGGACACCACCCTGAGGCTCATATTTTAATTAACATTATTTTGCCATGTGGTAGCAGGGGCGCTTAAGCTACGTGGGCTACAACCTTTAGGCTTGAAAACTACTGTAGGCAACTCTTGGCACTTATACTGATTGTTGTTGTGTAATCTTATTTGTTGATAAACATAAACAAACAAATAGAAACAATCAATTCAGTATGTATAAATAGTATTACTGTTACTAAATCATTATTTCATGTTTCTAGAGTCGCATTGGGTCGCATGTTTTCGAGTGAAGTTTTACAGCATCCTTTGGATAACATCTGAAACAATATGGGACTGTTGCTTTTTGACACAAAAAACAAGGATGGTATTTTTAAAGTTTATTTTAATTAAATATATTCCGATAATATGTACTTTTATTTATTACATATAACCACTTCCCTGGAGATATCTTTCATAATTACTTTTTAATAGCTTGCCTGCCATCTTCTAGAAGCTGTAATAATACTGGATAGACCTCATCATATGTGGCTATCTGGTTTTGTCTAATGTGATTCTGATATCTCTGTAAAGCACCTGCGGCAAACTCGAGCCTCTCTTTCTCGTTTTTGTGTGAATCTAACCATTGCATGAGTTTCACAACATTCCAACCGGCACAAGTATGCGGCGCCAATAATTGATGTCCACCGTAAGAAAAGAGGAACATCATCACCAAGGAATATGGCAAGCAAGCACCCTCAGATTGGCTTTTAGTGATTTCTTGTGGAGATTTCTCTAGCAATGAGTGCAAAGCCTTCAACTGCCTGTAGTGATCTCCCAAGTCTGTCATATCGTTCACTAGAGGTGATAGTGCAATCTCTAGATGCTTACAATCAATCTGTAGTTTAGCTCGGCCAAATTTACTCAATGGCCTCACATTACAGATGTGATAAAGGAACCTTTCTATGCAATGTCTGGCTATGTTCATGCAGCATTCGTTTAGAGCAGGCTTCTCACCAAACATGGATAGATATATGTCCTTGCAACGGGACACAAATTGCTGTAACTCCTTCATATACGGAGAGCAAGATAGGGCCTTTCCTTTAGGATCATCTGCTCTAATTAAATCAGGTTCATCGTGCATGGTCATCAGAATTATGTACAAGGAGTTCTTAATTGACTCTGCAAATAATTGCAATACTGGCATGCTTGAGATATCCTTCAAGCTATTCTGGACGATGACTATGCTTTCCTGTGGCAACATAGAGTTCATATTGACCAGCACTCTTTTGATTTGAGATGAAAAGTAGTATAGAGCATTACAGAGGTCTGCATTTTTTTGCTGTGAGCTCGTAGGAGGTTCTATGATTTGAGCCACATCGCTATCTAAGGACAACCTCTGCTCAACCTCTACATTCATTTGTTTGATGGACTTTGCAACACTGTTGGCCAAACTGATACTCAGCTGTTTGTCTCCCAAGGAGATGCTCAGAGCTTCTGCGATGACTCGGATGGCATTGTCTATCTGATCCATAGTGGGCACTTGACTCAAATGCCACATGCTTCGGACAGGCTCCAGCAGCTTGCCCAGGGATTTGGATAAAAATGAGTTCTCCCATTTGGATAGAGAGCTGCGATTCATTTCTAAATCTTTGTACTTGAGGCGAGCCAGTAGATCATTGAAGCATTTTAGTAGCTTGGGGTAATCAATCTCGATGGATTGATTGACCATAGTGGGACTCTTTTCCAGCTCATTACTGAAAATGACAGATAATTCTGACCAAAAATTTGTGGCAATGTTTTTGAAGTTTCCTATAGCATGGAGCTCATTAATGACATTTTGTAACATAATCACCTTAGTGCAACTGTTGTACATCTCTACTTTGAAGAGCTGGTCGATGTTGTCCCACAGTTTTATTTTGAAATCCTGGGAGTTCATAATGTTAGCCTTGCCTGGAGCGGCTCTTCCCGAGCTAGATTTCTTTATTTCAATGGAGACAATTTGCACATTCAATGCATTGCCAATTTCCCTCCTGAGATCATTGAGAATGGTGGAGACAGTATTTTTGATCTGTTCATCAGTGCATTGCAAGTTGTGGAACACTTTGAAACATTGCAGGAGTTTAGCCTTGTCTTTGTTCAGCAGGCTGCCCTGCAATAAATCTGTGGAGCTGCCCAACAACTGCTTTCGTCTGTTATCCACTTGTTTTAAGATGTCGTCGAGGAGGGTTATACCTTCAAAATCGTAGTCGCCAATGAGTTCATTCAGTTCGAAGAGAATCATTGCTTCCTTGGAAGGGTTACCTTTTACGTTTTTTATTTTATTCCACAGTGCCAGTATCTTGAATGTGTGACGGAGCAGATTGCAGGTTGTTTGGACTCTCTCGAGCATGACGGTTTGGTTTTCGAGGGCATAGTAAGGAGTGTGTACTCTCTCTTTGAGTTTGTCCGCGCCGCGCAACAAGCTTTGTACTTGCGTCTGGACGGAGTCCAAGCTGACTTCCAAGTCGGTGATGTGACTAGCTTGAGTGAGGAGATCATTGTGCTTCGCGAGCACTTGCTTTTCCAAACTTTTACCTAGTTTTTCGATTCCTTGAGTGAGTTTATTCACTTGGTCTGTTACTGATATGTTTTCACCTACGAGCGGCTTCACAGAGTCGTTAAGAAACTTGCTGTAGAATTCATCGTTTTCTACTTCAACGCACACGTCTTTGGCATCCATTGTAAATAGTATAGAGCAGTAGTTTTCTATTTTTCAAAACAATTTTCATTTACAATTTAAAATTACGATACACCCACCACCTAGGATGATTTAATCCATCATCATCCTAGCCCACCACGTACAACAAAGAGTATAATAACTGTCCATAAAGGTACAAATTATTGTAGTATTTATATTCTCTTTGGTACAATCAGTGTTGCCATATCTTAAACCTCGAAATCTGAATCGCTAAGTCTGAAAATCTGTATTATATCTGTATACGACGAAAAAGCTAAAATCTGTATTAATTAAACATTTTATAAAATAGTAGACAAGTGAAAAACATATTTATTGTTGATACATACTTTTATTCATTTTATTAATCATATTTTTACTAACATTTAGCTTGAAACATGGCTCGTTTTTTAATAATTGTCCAAACAATTTGACCAATCAAGAGTAATCCTTCCACAGTGTCTGTACCTAAATGGATGCGAGTTTTCGAAATCCAACACTGATTCACACATGAAAATTTGAATTTAAAAAATCTGTATAAACCTAAAGTGAAATCTGGCATCTGTATCAGGAGCCAAAAATCTGTACCAATACAGATAAATCTGTATATATGGCAACACTGGGTAAAATTCAAAACATCAACCAAAGATAATATATATATATATTTTTTTTTAATTACTCGCAATGTGGGTTGCACATTACTACAAAAACAACTAAACAGTCTTAAGACAGTTTTGTCTGGGACAGACAAGTCTGTCTCAAGACAGTTTTGTCTGTCACCCTGCGCACACTGCGAACAAGACTGTTTTGTCTGCGATGATGCGACACAGAACAGATACTACGTATAGAACGGACATTCTGATCACTCCACCAATACACGCATTATGTACCTACCTACCATTTGTCTTCTTCAGTTATACAGTAACTAGATATCTACTTTATCTTTTTTAGGGTTTCGTATCTCAAAAGGTAAAAAAAGGAACTGAGCGCTCATACAATTAAGAGGTCTAGCTTAAATGGAACCAACCTTAAAATATGTAAATAAATAAAATAGTGCTATTGAGTGATTTATTTTCGTCGCGTCGTTCGCGTGTGGCGCGGCCTTGCTCAAGTTAGTTCCTCGACAGCTTAAAAGCGGTAGGGAGGTGAGTAAGCCTCGATTGTTGGGGCGAACAGAGTGTCCATTCTATACGTAGTATCTGTTCTGTATTGCATCGGTTTTGTTTGTCGGCACCGACAACAGATAATAATACTACGTATAGAATAGACACTCTGTTCGCCCCAACAATCGGGGTTTCCTCACCTCGCCACTTATTCTAGAGCTGCCGAGGAGCTAGCTTGAGTAAGGCACCACACGCGGACGACTACAGAAAATAATACTACTCACGTGGAGATGAACATCAACTTCATACATATATGTTGGGACCAGTAGGTACACACAGGAGGTTCAAATTTACGAAGGCTCTATATCATATATAAAAACCAGCTAAGTCGAGTGAACTCACCCACCGAGGCTTCCGTACCAACTTCTCAGACAAGTTTAAGGGACAAACTTAACTTTGTAGATCGATCAATAGGACATTTATTACAACAACTACAACTCATAAGTTTGTAAAAGTGAATTCACCGTTTTTAGGTTTCCGTATCTCAAAAGGTAAAAAAGGAATCCTTATAAGATCACTTTTTTATCCGTCTGTCCGTCTATATGTTCGTGTGTCACCACCGATTTTCTCAGGAACAGGTGGACCTAGCAAGTTAAAATTTATACCAGATACTGATGGTTATAGTCCTAATTAGATATATAAAAATCAAGGTCCTGAGTCAACAAGGTATTATTACCATGTTGACTCAGGACCTTGATTGATACCGTATATCTTATGATATAGACATATTTAGATTTTCGCGAAAACTTGTAAGTACCCAAATTTACCTTAATTTTCAACATTTTTATTTTCGGAATTTTTCCTTTACTTGTGCTGTAAGACTTTGATTTTGACCATAGTTGACAATTCTAGGTCAACCGGAAGTACCCTATAGGTTTTGGGTCGAAAACCTGTAGGGTACTTCCCGTTGACCTAGAATCATGAAATTCGACAAAGAGCCTTGCTCTTACAGGACAAAGAAAGGATAAATTCCAAAACAAAAAAAAAAATTAAATGGTGTCCCATACATACATAATTAACGCCAGTTAAGATATGCCTCTGAGTTATATAAGCGCTCATACAATTTAGGGGTCTAGCTTGACACTGGCACCAAACTTAATAAGTTAAATATGTAAATAAAATTGTGCCATTGTGTAATTTATGCTAATTAAGATAGGCCTCTGAGTTATATGAGCGCTCATACAATTAAGAGGTCTTACTTAAATGGAACGAATTTAAAAAATTGTAAATAAATAAAATTGTGCTACTGAGTGATCTATTTTAGTCGCGTCGTTCGCGTGTGGCGCGACCTTGCTCAAGTTTGTTCCTCGACAGCTCAGAATCGATAAGGAGGTGAGGAAGCCTCGATTGTTGGAGCGAACAGAGTGACCATTCTATACGTGGTATCTGTTCTGAGTCGCATTGGTTTTGTTTGTCGGCACCGAGAACAGATAAGGCTGAGCGCAGACTATAGACAAAACAGTCTTAACGGTCTGTCTCAAGACAGTTTTGTCTATCACCCTGCGCACACTGCGAACAAAACTTTTTTGTCTGCGAGGATGCGACACAGAACAAGATATAGAATGGACACTTTGATCACTCCACCAATACATGTATTATGTACCTACCTACAATTTGTCTTCTTTAGTTATACAGTAACTAGATATCTACTTTATCATTTTTAGGGTTCCGTTTCTCAAAAGGTAAAAAAAGGAACTGAGCGCTCATACAATTTAGAGGTCTAGCTTAATTGGAACCAACCATAAAATATGTTAATAAATAAAATAGTGCTATTGAGTGATTTATTTACGTCGCGTCGTTCGCGTGTGAAGCGTCCTTGCTCAAGTTAGTTCCTCGACAGCTCAAAATCGGTAGGGAGGTGAGTAAGCCTCGATTGTTGGGGCGAACAGAGTGTCCATTCTATACGTAGTATCTGTTCTGTGTTGCATCGGTTTTCTTTGTCGGCACCGAGAACAAATAATAATACTACGTATAGAATAGACACTCTGTCCCACCCACCAATCGAGGCTTCCTCACCTCGCCTCTGATTCTGGAGCTGCTAGGCTATTCTGTAAGCTATCTCGTCAGTGGAATCCGCGGTGAGATTCGAATTTCGTACTACGAAATTCAATCGTATCACGTTCGTAATACGGTTGAATTTCGTAATACGAAATTCAAAACTCACCGCGGATTCCGCTGTCGAAATAGCTTACAGAATAGCCTAGCTGCTGAGGAGCTAGTTTAAGCAAGGCACCACACGCGGACGACAACAAAACAATAATACTACTCACGTGAAAATTAACGTCAACTTCATACATATATGTTGGGAACAGTACACACAAGAGGTTTAAATGTACGTAGGTATAATATAGAATTATATATAATAACCAGCAAAATCGAGTTGAACTCGCCCACCGAGGCTTCCGTACCAACTTCTCAGACTAGTTTAAGGGACAAATTTATCTTTGTAGTTCGATCCATATAGGAAATGTATTGCAACAACTACAATTAATCATAAATTAAATATTATGTTTCTTTGAAGTGTTTCACACTTTATATTTTTGTAAATTGTTAAACAATTATTTGTTTAACAATTAATCATAAGTTTGTAAAAGTAAATTAATCGTTTTTAGGGTTCCGTATCTCAAAAGGTAAAAAAGGAATCCTTATAAGATCACTTTCTTATCCGTCTGTCCGTCTGTCCGTCTGTATGTCCGTGTGTCACCACCGATTTTCTCAGGAACGGGTGGACCTAGCAAGTTAAAATGTATACCAGATACTGATGTTTATTATTATTATTCACGTTACTTATTTTCTTTCTTAGTTTCAGGTTTTTTTACAATAAAGATATCCAAACAAAGTAGAAAAAAAATCATTACAAATAAACAATATTATAAAAAAACCTAAACCTAGAGTGCCGCCAGCAGCGGGGCAGGGCCCAAGCTACCGGTGGTTAGGGCTGCAGAGAGAGGAACCTCCTGACGATGCGTGCCGTGTCAAGAAGTACCGCCTTCTGTATCTGGCCCTTGATCCAGCCGTCTAGCGAGAGTCTCTTGAGATGTTGGTCGAGACTCTTCG
This sequence comes from Cabera pusaria, assembly GCA_954871355.1. NCBI lineage: Eukaryota > Metazoa > Arthropoda > Insecta > Lepidoptera > Geometridae > Cabera > Cabera pusaria. The sequence goes on from OX940899.1 coordinate 23,262,505, forward strand.
CTATTAGGCCGTTCGCAGAAACGACTATTGGGACAATGCTAGTCGAATCAACATCCCACATGGCGGTAACCTCGAAAGACAAGTCAAGGTACTTGCTGATCTTGTCCTTTTCAGCCTTCACGAGGTTCTCGTCATGCGGGATGGTGATGTCAACTAACACTGCCCGCCGCTGGGACCGGTCGACTATCACGATATCAGGTTTATTGGCGACAATAGTCCTGTCCGTGATAACCGATCGGTCCCAATAGAGCAAAGCATGACCATTTTCAAGAACTGGCGCAGGTGCGTACTTATAGTACGGCACCTCAGACTCGACAAGGCCGTATTGAAGAGCAAGTTGCTGGTGGATGATCCTGGCTACTTATTATTATTATTATGTTTTTATTTACGGACAACAAACAGATCCATTTATGGTCCTAATTAGATATATAAAAATCAAGATCCAGAGTCAACACGATAATAAGATATAGACATATTTAGATTTTCGCCGAAATTTGTAAGTACCTAAATTTACCTTAATTTTCGACTTTTGTATTTTTCGGATTTTTTCCATTACTTTTGCTGTAATACCTTGATTTTGACCATAGTTGACAATTCTAGGTCAACCGGAAGTACCATATAGGTTTTGGGTCGAAAACCTGTAGGGTACTTCCCGTTGACCTACAACCATGAAATTCGACAAAGAGCAAGGTCTTACTGCACAAAAAAATGGGAAATTTCAAAAACGAAAAAATTATTAAAGTAAACGGTGTCCCATACATACATAATTAACGCCAGTTAAGATATGTCTCTGAGTTATATGAGCGCTCATACAATTTAGGGGTCTAGCTCAATTGCACCAAACTTAAGTTTGGTGCCATAAGGTAAATATGTAACTAAAATTGTGCCTCTGTGTAATTTATTTTATTCATAGTTGACGCTAATTAAGATAGGCCTCATAGTTATATGAGCGCTCATACAATTTAGATGTCTAGCTAACCAACCTTAAAAAATGTAAATAAATAAAATAGTGCTATTGAGTGATTTATTTTCGCGTCGTTCGCGTGTGGCGCGTCCTTGCTCAAGTTAGTTCCTCGACAGCTCAAAATCGGTAGGGAGGTGAGTAAGCCTCGATTGTTGGGGCGAACAGAGTGTCCATTCTATACGTAGTATCTGTTCTGTGTTGCATCGGTTTTCTTTGTCGGCACCGAGAACAAATAATAATACTACGTATAGAATAGACACTCTGTCCCACCCACCAATCCAGGTTCCTCACCTCGCCTCTGATTCTGGAGCTGCTGAGGAGCTAGTTTAAGCAAGGTACCACACGCGGACGAAAACAGAACAATAATACTACTCACGTGAAGATTAACGTCAACTTCATACATATATGTTGGGACCAGTACACACAGGAGCTTCAAATTTACGTAGGTTCTATATTATATATAAAAACCAGCTAAATCGAGTTGAACTCGCCCGCCGAGGCTTCCGTACCAACTTCTCAGACTAGTTTAAGGGACAAACTTAACTTTGTAGTTCGATCCATAGTAAATGTATAGCAACAACTACAAATCATAAGTTTGTAGAAGTAAATTAACCGGTTTTAGGGTTCCGTGTCTCAAAAGGTAGAAAAGGAATCCTTATAAGATCACATTCTTGTCCGTCTGTCTCTCTGTCTGTGTGTCTGTCTGCCCGTCTGTCTGTCCGTCTGTCCGTGTGTCACCACTGATTTTCTCAGGAACGGGTGGACCTAGCAAGTTGAAATTTATACCTGATACTGAAGGCTAGAGTCCCTATTGGGTGTATAAAAATCAAGGTTTTGAATCAACACAATAAAAAGATATGGGCAAATTTATATTTTCGCGGAAACTTGTTAGTACCAAAATGTACCTTAATTTTCAACATTTTTTATTTTTCGGAATTTTTCCTATACTTGTGCTCTAAGACTTTGCTTATAACCAAAATTGACAATGCTAGGTAAACCGGAAGTACCCTATAGGTTTTGGGTCGAAAACCTATCCCGTCGACCTAGAATCATGAAATTTGGCAAGCAGCAAGGTACAGCACAAATTATGGAAAAATTCCAAAAAATAAAAAAGTTGAAAATTAAAAGGTGTAAATACATAAAGGTGTAAATATATTATTGTAAATGTGGTATGTATGTTATGTATGAATATATGTATATGGTATGTATATATATATATATAGTATATATTTTACTGTTGTATATGCTGTATACTAGATAATAAAAATAAATTATACGCCATCGCCAAACACCCTGTGTATTTTAACCAGTCCACAAATAGGTTTTCTGGAAGAGATCGCTTTATGCGATAAGACCGCCGATTGTATCACCGAGTTATGTTGTTGTTATTTTAGATAATAAGTTCTTTATGGTGTTCAATAAAGAGTTATTCTATTCTATTCTATTCTATTCTACATACATACATAGTTTACGCCAATTAATGTAGACCTCTGAGTTATATGAGCGCTGATACAATTTAGAGATCTAGCTGAATTGGTTCGTACGGAAGCCTCGGTGGGCGAGTTCAACTCGACTTAGCCAGTTTTATTTTTAACTTTATTTTAGTTTTTAGTATTTGTTGTAAATCCCCATAATAATACATACTTAGTGAAAATGTCAAGTATCTACCTATTACTGTAAAGGAGATACAGTTTTGAGAAAGGCGGATAGACAGACGGACGGATGAACAGCGGAGTCTCAGTAGTCCCTAGGGTCCCTTTGGTTTCGGGACCCTAAAAAATGTCTGATTTGATAAAGGTGCGTACAGACTATGTAACATGTTATTTAACTTGTGTTATATAACACGTCCACACCAAGTAACCTTGTTATTCAACATTGCAACCCAAAACATTACTGTACACATTAGAATAATAATGTTATTTAACAATTATCGTTTGTCGTTCTCGGTTAGTAGGCTTGGGTAACTCCGGACACATCTATATCTTCGGATATACAGTGTGGAAATTAAACTCAGGCCCTGGAGGGAAACTACTTTAAATCCTTAAGCTAGCTCATTTTACTTAAAGGAGACATTCCTTTATTTTTGAAAAGAAACAAATCTGCATTAAAAGATTTTTTAAAACTCGCTTGCTTTGAAAGAAAGAAACTTTATCCTGAATATTAATACTACCGATTAGTATAATAAAATAAAGTGTTTATTTTTTTTAATTTTAGTTGGTTCGAGTCCCGGGCGAAGCAAGCGAGTTTAAAAAAATCTTTGAATGCAGATTTGTTTCTTTTCAGATATAAAGGAATGTCTCCTTTAAGTAAAATGAGCTAGCTTAAGGATTTAAAGTAGTTTTCCTCCAGGGCCTGAGTTTAATTTCCACACTGTATATCCCTAAGCGAATATATACCCATCATTCCACTTCCCGAAACCTTAATACTAGTATATCCCATATATCCGGTATACCTTTATGAAACACAAAAAAAAATGTGAAATCGGTTAAAAAGTAAAGCCGTAAGTGAATAGGTATTTTCTAGGCAACCTTGCCATATTATTTTGAATCACATCATCACTAACAACGGGTACAAAAACAATGCAAAAACACAACAGATACGGTCTTATAATGTTACATAATATCGGTTATGAAATGCGGATATACTTTATTTTGGATATGGGATATACTAATCATTGAAGTATTATTTATCTATTTATTTGCAAAGTCTGAAACACATTTCACATGGATATACCGAACATACTAAGCAGTTATACTAAGCGGATAATATATTAAGCGGACATACTAAGCGGATATATATCCTTACATGGAATGATATACGATGTACTCACTCCTCTGTTGGATATAGTTAGTCCAAGCCTATTTAGTAGTGTACACGTGTTCCGTCGATGAACGCGGCCTCTTTGAACTTTGCCGCAAAAGGCGAAGCGGCGCTTTGACAACTGTTTTGCGAATATTAGGCGCGGTTTATACAGAAGAGACGTGGCGAGGGCTTGTGGCGTGGCGCCAACTTTTGTCACGTAGTTTCGTAAATTATACTGAAGTGGCGGAGACACGTGGCGCGATACAGCTAGTGTGACGATATGTGGCAGGTTCCTACCATTTTGGCAGTATTGGCTTCTTATTTTAGCCTCTGACACGATCGGCTAACGTTTTAAAGAACCGGGCGCAATTCTCTTTAAGCCAAAAATTACTCTATATTACGCACTATAAGGTTTATATTGCGTTACTTTGACTATCTACCTCCGCCATCCGTCCGCGCCCTCCAGCTAACGACCCAATACCACGAGGCGCCCCCACAGTGCACCGTAGGGGAGGAAGAGGAGGGAGAAGAAGGAAGAGAACGCGAAGGGAGGGTAGACCAGAAAGCGCCGCGCCCACGGCAGCATCCACCTCGGTACCCCCCTCAATGCGACCGGCCAACTTCACACCACGACACACCAAGACCCAAGGCTACTTGCACCCACAGTAACCTATGGGCCGTCTAGAGCCTCCATGGCGCACTACCCTCCACTACCCGAGCCAGCAACAACCAGACCTCGCTCAAGGTGGAGAGCCCCAAGAAGACGGCAAGCACCTGCTAGTACTCCAGCAGGAGAATCGGACACTGCGACAGAAGGGGCACCCCTGCAACACCAACCGCAACAGCCCACCACTAATACAACAGAAGTACCAAGACCAGCATAAGCACTAACAGAGACCAGACCGAGACCAGAGTCACGAGTCTACTTCGTGCCAGTAACTCAGGTTGTCACGGGTACCACCACCACAGCATCGGCAGTGACTAGACCCACACCGAGACTGGCCAGAGGGACCACCAGGAGCACCATACTATATGCAAGCAGGTGCGAGTGCTTTTGCCCAGCCACGCCCGCGCTCTGCAGCAAGGTTTCCTACAAGACCCATGCCAACAGGTCCATACCCAGGGGCCCCACCATACCAGCCACAAATGACAGCCGTCTTTACTCAAGCCGGATACCCCTGCTACCAAGCAGGTCAACAGCAGAGTACCTTCCTGGAACCCATCTCAGCATTGGTGGGAGCCCTGGTGGGCCTACTTGCAGCCATAGCAGCCGGACGATCTTCGGACGGCAGCTATGCGAGGACTGTCCGCACTATCCCGGTTCCAGTATGCATAGATAAGTACTGGTACCCGGGCGGCATCAAGACCAAGACCGACAACTTACACATTCTCACCCACTCGCAGGATGTTCATATCATCCTCCTGGGTGAGACCAAGCTGAAGAAGACGGAACAATTTAAATTCGCCAACTACTTCGTGTACCGGCACGACGATGTCTCACCCCAGGGCCGACCATATCGTGGAACGGCTGCCTTAGTGCGGAGGGACATAGTGCACGACGTAGTTGGTGACCTACCCAATCAAATCACCAAAACCACTGCCGTCGTGGTACAACTTGGTGGTTCTCAACTTCAACTTCTGGTGAAGATATTTGGCGGATATCGGCCACCGAACTCCAACTTCGACCCTGGTGATATGAGGCGTATCTTTATGGACGCCACTCCAACCCTGCTGGCAGCGGACCTCAACGCCAAACATTTGGTGTTGGGGTCCAGAGTCATTAATCCCATTGGAAGAAAACTCCAAGAGGATACGGAGAGGAATAGTTACGAAGTAATCGGCCCAGACTCTCCTACCCACATCCAATCCACGCCACAACCCGGACGTCATCGATATAGTAGCCCACAAGAACCTGCCAGCCCCAATGCATCTGGAGGTCCTCTACGATCTGGATGAGCAGCACCTACCACTGCTCATCACGGTTGTAGCTTCGGCAGAAGCAACTCTTTGTCGGGGTACTTACACGAAGACCAATTGGCACCAGTTCCAACAACGACTGATGACGATGATAGTAGGCCGATTAACCACATCGGAGGACGTGAAGAGATGCACGGCTGAAATAACTGCCTCCATCAAAGAAGCAAAAGAAGCAGCATCTACTACTGAACCTCGAACAAGCTGGCGCGAAGAACTCCCAGGCCGCTTAACACGTTTAAGGGCAAAGAAACGTGCGATGCGTGAACTATGGGCCCGCACCCGCTGCCCAACAACAAAAGCACGACTAAATGCTATAACTGCAACGCTCGCCAATGAAGTCAAGAAGTGGAGAGGTGACGCATGGGATTCTCGTATCGCCCAAGCCACTGAAGACGAAACTAACCTCCATGCCCTGAATAGGAGTTTGTTAAGGGCTAAGATACCAGTCTACCCACTAACGGACTCATCAGGAAGCCGGAAATTTGCCCCAGCGGAAAGAGAACTGCTAGGCTATTCTGTAAGCTATCTCGACAGCGGCATCCGCGGTGAGATTTAACTTTCGTATTACGAAATTCAACCGTATTACGAACGTGATACGATTGAATTTCGTAGTACGAAATTCGAATCTCAACGCGGATTCCGCTGTCGAGATAGCTTACAGAATAGCCTAGCTGTTGGTTGATCATTTAGAATCACAGTTTCAGCTGCATCCCGTTCCTCTCAATGCTGACCCTGTTGTCGTGCCCCACTACAACGCAGTATCCACGGAAGTAGTCCATCTGCTGCAGACTTCGGCGCCCCCGCTGGGAGGGGATGATTTCATCTCCCCAATGGAAGTGGCACGAGCTGTACGCTATTTACAGACGAAAAAGGCACCCGGTCTAGATGAGGTGTCGAACGCGGAACTCAAGCAGATGCCGCGGAGAAGTCTGGTGTGTATAGACAGACTCTTCAACGGTATCTTAAGAACAGGATACTTTCCCGCAACGTGGAAGACAGGGAAAGTCATAGTACTACCCAAACCCGGCAAGGTCCGTCGTCTACTCTCCAGCTACCGCCCTATTACCCTGCTGTCACACCTCGCCAAGCTGTTCGAGCGATTACTGCTGCGGAGACTGCGCCCTCACTTCACCCCACGTGAGGAGCAGTTTGGTTTCCACACGCGTCACTCCACAACGCTCCAGCTGACGAGGGTGATCCACCAGCTCACCAGTGAACTGAACCGAAATAGTAGAAGCGTCGCCGTTTCCTGGACATCGAGAAGGCCTTCGATAGAGTGTGGCACGAAGGCCTAATCTACAAGTTATCCAGGACACCGACTCCAGCGGCGCTAATCCACATCCTCTCATCGTTCCTGAGAAACCGACAGTTCTGCGTGTCCGTCGAGGGCGCCACTTCCGGCAACCGGCAGATCGCAGCGGGAGTCTTCCAGGGGAGTTGTCTCTCACCGTACATGTACGCGGTTTACACAGACGACATACCGGTTCTGGCGGACGAACACCTTGCACCAGGAGAACGAGGAGTAACACTAGCACTTTTTGCCGACGACAGTGCGTATATAACGTCCTCTGTCAAAGCTACTATAGCCGCCAACAGAATGCAGAAGGACAAGTGGCGCATGGCCGTCAACGTGAGGAAGACGGCCACGCTGCTGACCAGAGCCCAAACCCATCCTGCCACCTCCACTGCAGCTCCGAGAACAAGACGTCAAGTGGGAAACGAGTACAAAGTACCTGGGCTTCTACATCGACCGGACGTTGAGGATGCGCCCGCACGTGGATCACGCAGTCCACCAAGCGAAAGCCGCTAAGGCCCTCCTCCTCCGATCGAAGCTGCCACTCTACACCAAAGTCGGCATATACAAGACGTATATACGCACGAAGATGACGTATGCTGCTCCTGCGTGGTATGCCCTATGCTCGGAAACCCAGCGCAAGCGTCTGCAGATCATTCAGAACGTCACCCTGCGGATATGCACGGGAACCGGTCGATACGTACGCAATGACGCCAACGCCCGGGACGTGAAAATTGAACCGGTGAGGGAGTTCGTGGTCCGGTTGGCGCGCTGTCAATATGACCGTGCAGACAACGGACCACACCCTCACCTCCAGAACATTGCACCGCACCACGCCCGGCCGCCTGATGGCGCTGTATCAACCTGGCGTGCACTCCCACGCGACTTAAACCCGGTGGATGAAGACAGCAAAGAGGAGGAGTAGCGGTTACCACAGCAGCTCAAGACCACCATGCCAAGATGGCCAACATGACCACCACGCCCAGATCTGGCCAACGACCATATCGGACCACTATAGGGCTGATTATAGCCCGCGCGTACCCCGAGGGTAGTTGCCCCAGAGCCCAACCAGGGTAAGGAGGCTCGCCTCGAAACCCTCACACGAACCCAGAATGGGAACGAACGTCCACACTGACATCCGTCCGCGCCACGTTTCTTCTGTATAAACCGCGCCTTACCGTGTACACGTGATTCGCCGATGGAAGCGGCCCGCTTTGAATTCTGCCGAAAAGCGAAGCGGCGCTTTGACGACTGGCGATGTTATTTGAACATGTTTTATGAGTGTCCACATCATCTGAAACATGTTATCTCACCATGTTATACAATACGTTATGTTACATAGTCTGTACGCACCTTAACAAATGAAATAAACGCATCCTGTTTGACGGGTACGAACAACTTGTATGGAAAAAGAAAAACTATTTATTTTATTTTAATCGACTTCAGATAAGATCGTTTAAAAACTAAATAATTTAAGATCGTTTAAAAAAAACTAAAAGAAACGACTTCAAACGTCGCGCTATTCAAAGTAGCCAGTAGACGTAGTAACTATTATATAATCTGTGCCAGTAGGTAAAGTGCCAGCCAAGTAGTAAGTCGTCGAGATAAGTAAATGCGTCATAATACAAATGTTGATATATTAAAAACGTTTCGGCCGATTTCGTTAAAATTTAAATGGAACCACCTGGGAAAGGTATGTTTTGAAACAAAAAAATAATTTTCCAAATCGGTTCAGGCATCTACGAGTAATCGGTGAACTAAAATAAAAAGAAAAAGATTCTTACGAATTGAGAACCTCCTCCTTTTTTGTGGAGTCGGTTAAAAAGAACCGACTTCAATGCCGCGCTATTAATTTTCAGTACCAATTTTGAGGTGTTTATCTCCATATCTCTGGAGATACTAATCAGACCTCGATAAAATTACCATGGTACCACACTTGAGATATCTCCTATCCAACAAAAAAAGAATAATCAAAATCGGTTCATAAACGACGAAGTTATCCGTGAACAAACATAAAAAAAAAACATATATACGGTCGAATTGAGAAACCTTTGAAGTCGGTTGAAAATGAAGCGACAAAACGAAAATAATAACACAAACATTTTGCACCGGTCGCCGCCGACAGACGCGGCCCCTTTGATTTTTGCCGAAAGGCAATTCGGCGCCTGTGGCGGCGCTATGACAGTGCGTGTAGTTCGCCAAGAGCGAGTCGATTTAAGAAGGTTTGATTTCAAGTACCTAGTTAATTATATATATTTTTTTAATATATATTTTTTTACTGATTTCTTTACATGGAGTATACATACCCCTGCTAATATGGTGGGAATTCAAAACTTTGTATATACAGATTTGATAGTATTCTCGTCTGCAATTGACGAAGCTTTTTGAAAACAAGAATTATCTTTCTAATACTTGAATGTTGACACCACTAACATAAAAATACGATAAGCCATTCAGGCTCTAGGGCGTGCCAAAGAAATATACATACATTCATACATTTATATGTATATACATATGTATATATAATATATATACGGTGAATATATATATAATATGTGTATATATATATATATATACACTCGAAACAAAATTAACCCTCCTTTCGCAGTCACCCGACTGCGGAAGAAGGAGGGTTATGTTTTAAAAACAACCGTCTCGTGGCGTTGTCCGCGTGTTGCACGTTCTTGCTCAAGTTAGCTCCTCGACAGCTCAGAATTGATAGGGAGGTGAGAAAGCCCCGATTGGTGGGTGGTACAGGGTGTCTATTCTATACGTAGTATTATTATCTGTTCTCGGTGCCGACAAAGAAAACCGATGCAACACAGAACTGATACTACGTATAGAATAGACACTCTGTTCGCTCCAACAATCGAGGCTTCCTCACCTCCTTACCGATTCTGAGCTGTCGAGGAACTAACTTGAGCAAGGACGCGCCACACGCGAACGACGCGACGAAAATAAATCACTCAATAGCACTATTTTATTTATTTACATTTTTTAAGGTTGGTTAGCTAGACATCTAAATTATATGAGCGCTCATATAACTCAGAGGCCTATCTTAATTAGCGTCAACTATGAATAAAATAAATTACACAGAGGCACAATTTTAGTTACATATTTACCTTATGACACCAAACTTAAGTTTGGTGCAATTGAGCTAGACCCCTAAATAGTATGAGCGCTCATATAACTCAGAGGCATATCTTAACTGGCGTTAATTATGTATGTATGGGACACCATTTACTTTAATATTTTTTTCGTTTTTGTAATTCCCCCTTTTTTTGTGCTGTAATATAACCTTGCTCTTTGTCGAATTTCATGGTTCTAGGACAACGGGAAGTACCCTACAGGTTTTCGACCCAAAACCTATATGGTACTTCCGGTCGACCTAGAATTGTCAACTTTGGTCAAAATCAAGGTAACACAAGTAAAGGGAAAATTCCGAAAAATAAAAAAGTCGAAAATTAAGGTAAATTTAGGTACTTACAAATTTCGGCGAAAATCTAAATATGTCTAAATCTTATTATCGTGTTGACTCTGGATCTTGATTTTTATATATCTAATTAGGACCATAAACATCAGTATCTGGTATAAATTTTAACTTGCTAGGTCCACCCGTTCCTGAGAAAATCGGTGGTGACACACGAACATACAGACGGACAGACGGACAGACGGATAAGAAAGTGATCTTATAAGGATTCCTTTTTTACCTTTTGAGATACGGAACCCTAAAAACGATTAATTTACTTTTACAAACTTATGATTAATTGTTAAACAAATAATTGTTTAACAATTTACAAAAATATAAAGTGTGAAACACTTCAAAGAAACATAATATTAAATTTATGATTAATTGTAGTTGTTGCAATACATTTCCTATATGGATCGAACTACAAAGATAAATTTGTCCCTTAAACTAGTCTGAGAAGTTGGTACGGAAGCCTCGGTGGGCGAGTTCAACTCGATTTTGCTGGTTTTTATATATAATTCTATATTATACCTACGTAAATTTAAACCTGTGTGTACTGGTCCCAACATATATGTATGAAGTTGACGTTAATTTTCACGTGAGTAGTATTATTGTTTTGTTGTCGTCCGCGTGTGGTGCCTTGCTTAAACTAGCTCCTCAGCAGCTCCAGAATCAGAGGCGAGGTGAGGAAGCCTCGATTGGTGGGTGGGACAGAGTGTCTATTCTATACGTAGTATTATTATTTGTTCTCGGTGCCGACAAAGAAAACCGATGCAACACAGAACAGATACTACGTATAGAATGGACACTCTGTTCGCCCCAACAATCGAGGCTTACTCACCTCCCTACCGATTTTGAGCTTTCGAGGAACTAACTTGAGCAAGGACGCTTCACACGCGAACGACGCGACGTAAATAAATCACTCAATAGCACTATTTTATTTATTAACATATTTTATGGTTGGTTCCAATTAAGCTAGACCTCTAAATTGTATGAGCGCTTAGTTCCTTTTTTTACCTTTTGAGAAACGGAACCCTAAAAATGATAAAGTAGATATCTAGTTACTGTATAACTGAAGAAGACAAATTGTAGGTAGGTACATAATACATGTATTGGTGGAGTGATCAAAGTGTCCATTCTATATTTTGTTCTGTGTCGCATCCTCGCAGACAAAAAAGTTTTGTTCGCTGTGTGCGCAGGGTGATAGACAAAACTGTCTTGAGACAGTCTTGAGACAGTCTTAAGACTGTTTTGTCTATAGTCTGCGCTCAGCCTAATAATACTACGTATAGAATAGACACTCTGTTCGCCCCAACAATCGAGGCTTACTCACCTCCCTACCGCTTCTAAGCTGTCGAGGAACTAACTCGAGCAAGGCCGCGCCACACGCGAACGACGCGACGAAAATAAATCACTCAATAGCACTATTTTATTTATTTACATATTTTAAGGTTGGTTCCATTTAAGCTAGACCTCTTAATTGTATGAGCGCTCAGTTCCTTTTTTTACCTTTTGAGATACGAAACCCTAAAAAAGATAAAGTAGATATCTATAGTTACTGTATAACTGAAGAAGACAAATGGTAGGTAAGTACATAATGCGTGTATTGGTGGAGTAATCAGAATGTCCGTTCTATACGTAGTATCTGTTCTGTGTCGCATCATCGCAGACAAAACAGTCTTGTTCGCAGTGTGCGCAGGGTGACAGACAAAACTGTCTTGAGACAGACTTGTCTGTCCCAGACAAAACTGTCTTAAGACAGAACAGAGTGACCATTCTATACGTGGTATCTGTTCTGAGTCGCATTGGTTTTGTTTGTCGGCACCGAGAACAGATAATAATACTACGTATAGAATAGACACTTTGTACCACCCACCAATCGGGGCTTCCTCACCTCCCTATCAATTCTGAGCTGTCGAGGAACGAAGTTGAGCAAGGACGTACAACACGCGGACGACGTGACGACGCAACGAGACGGTTGTTTTAAAAACATAACCCTCCTTCTTCCGCAGTCGGGTGACTGCAAAAGGAGGGTTAATTTTTTTTCGAGTGTATGTATACAGGGTTACAGGAGAAGTCGTGCTAGATCCGTGAAGGGCGTGGAGTACCCTTCATTTCTGACTTATTTCTCTATGAAACACCCCACCCTAAACTTATGTTTTTAACACCCTTTTCGAGATATACGACTTTTTTTTTTTAAATTGCCGATTTTTAGGCTACTACATTGATTTGTGTTTTTTTTACGTGTCTTATTATTATTGTTGTTGCATTTTTACTAGTGTAATAAGATGCTTTAACGCGTTAATAATCAAAATAGTGCATAAGTTAGTTGAATAGACCGTAGTAGACAAGTGAAAGTTAAGAAATTAAAAAAAATATTTGGAAGTTTATTTTTCTCTAAGGAATATCTAAAAAAAATATTATGGCACTTGTTCGGCAGATTGTTTTATTTTACTTTTTATTGTAAATTATCTTCTACACTGTCGCCTATAAAACTACTTTTTTCCACGAAATGTAATACAAACCCTAGATTGTTATACCTCGTTGGATAGCTGATGAACTGTAGATATTTAAAAAAAACATCTGCCGAACAAGTGCCATAATATTTTTTTTAGATATTCCTTAGAGAAAAATAAACTTCCAAATATTTTTTTTAATTTCTTAACTTTCACTTGTCTACTACGGTCTATTCAAGTAACTTATGCACTACTTTGATTATTAACGCGTTAAAGCATCTTATTACACAAGTAAAAATGCAACAACAATAATAATTAGACACGTAAAAAAAAACACAATACAATGTAGTAGCCTAAAAATCGGCAATTTAAAAAAAATAAGTCGTATATCTCGAAAAGGGTTAAGTTTAGGGTGGGGTGTTTCATAGAGAAATAAGTCAGAAATGACGGGTACTCCACGCCCTTCACGGATCTAGCACGACTTCTCCTGTAACCCTGTATAAAATACAAATCAGCGATATCCAATAAGACACGTTAATACTACTACGACGTGTGACGTATATCTTTGGAGTCAGGTAGTCGACCTCTAAAGCGGCGAAACCTGACACCTCTCGGCCAGAATTCTTCGGCCATGAACGTGTCGAGAGACTTGACCGGAACCCGCAGCACAAAGGAGTTGAAGCTCACGTTGTGACGCAACTCCAGCTTCACGACCCTCAGCGACAGCATGGTCTTCAGCAGCACGTACTCCGCCACCTCCTCTGCCGTGATGGAGTAGTGCACGCGAGACACGTACAACGGCGTCGTCAGTGTTTCTGGACGAAGTAGATGGTTCGGGCCAGTCGGTGCGGTTCCGCACTTGTTTCGGTTTGACGGCTTCTTTTACTTTTTCTCTACCGTTTTGGAGCCGCCATCATCTCGATCTGCCTGATCCTTCCTTATAGAAGGAACGGAAGAGGCAGCATTCTGTTTCCCATCATTAGCTGCAGCGGTAGCGTAGGTTCGATGAGGGGTTGACATACATACGGCGGACGGTCTCCGAGTTGGTGCGGGGGTGCGGGCGGCGGGACGCGGGGCATCGGACGGCACGGCAGCAGGCGGTGACACATTCAATAATGCTGACTCCGAACTGCCAATGGATGCATTTTGTGCACCGCGACGTGTGTTTATATTATCGGTCGGCGATGACCTACTTACTGACATAGCATTGCGTAACAACACTACTTCAGCACGTAGTTCACTAATGGTAGTTTCAGACGTCTCTAACTTATCCACCACTTCGGCTAGACTCGTCTTCAGGAATGCGATATCCTTCAGGAGCCTGGTGCAGTCGATGTGCTCGTACGAAACAGGAGGGATGCGGTCCAGCTGCTTCGCCAGGAACGTGGGCACGTCGTCCGGGTCGGACTCCTTCAGCAGGGTGATGATGTCCTGCACGCTCTTCTCGCCTCCGTCTCTCCGGCGGGATGGCATCGCGTCCAGCTTGCCGACACTCTGGAAGAGTAGGGTCTTGCTCTTGCAGACTTCCTCCTCCTTAAAACTCGACTTGCATATATGAATGATGGTTGGTTCATCAAACGAGTCCATGGCGTATTGTATGAACGCCAAATATTCATTAGCTATAAGTTGCTGAGAACCTATAGCGCAGCGCGGGCAACGGCTGTCACCGTGCGAGTCGCGAATAATAAATTCTAAACTGTGCAGTGTGACACGACCGTTTCCAATCGCGCACTGACTGCACTGTAGAGAAGGTCGTTGCAAACCGTAAATAGTTTCAATAACTAGATGTAGGTACAATACCGAAAACATGGTATTGGATGTCATAATAACTGTTTATTGGGCGAAACCAGTTTTCGTTGCAGTTTTTGTTGTTACAAGCGTTGCAGCCGATGCAAGAACCGATTGGATATCGTAGTAACAATTTTTTTTGCAATACCTAACCTATACAGGTGTTAGACGTTGCGAATGACGATCGAGACCAATGAAGTTATAATATTGTTAGTAGTGGCGCCCGATTCAATAAAAATTCAAAACTATATAGTAACCAATTTATGTCGAATCACAATTCTTCTACTTTATTTAGATGATATCAATATTATATATGTGAAAATTTGTATTTTTTTCAAATAATATTAAAAAAAATTAGATCCATGTTTACTCGCGATTTGAAGACCCCGGGTTATAGCTATCGACACATTTCCGCATATTATATCGATGTTCTGCCTGACTTGCTACCAAAGACTATCATACCACAATCACGGAAAAAATCTGCCGCCATAACTTTACGGTTTCCCGATAACAGATTTTGTCACATTTCTAATACCGACCGCAATGCCGCAATAACCAGTTATTGAGAATACCATGTTTCGGAAACCGGTATTGGTGTGAATACCTACAATGGTTATCGGTATTGCAAAATGGCGTACCGACCCACCGCTACTGCACTGTAATAATATTATTATTTCTGTTAGCAAATCTAATATGTTTATTTTTGTCTCTGTTACGGCTACATACTAATCCTGGTAACATTAATCCTGTCCAATGACACGTTCCTCCTCCTAATTCAAACTTGCCGCGCGCCCTCTCGCCGCGCGCGCTTCAATATGGCCGATGTCGTTCGTGTGCATACACGCGCGTGTGTTTTTGTGTATAAAATAATAAAATAGAAGTCACGAAAATCCTGGTGGCACGAGACTTAGACTCCGGCGGATATTTCTGCCTGCGGTGCTGGTGAGTCCTATCTATATTCCCGTTTCTAATCCTAGTGGTGGCCGGGGCGATTCCCTCATTACACAGTCAAATATCCGTAGCGTGTCGTCTCTAAGCAGTAGCATCAGGCTTTCTTCGCGAGTATCCAACATACATGGTGCCTCCTGTGAGGTCTAAGTCCTCATCTTTGTTGATCACAAGTCTAAATCACGAGTGTTTACTTGTAATAATAATAATCGCCATATTCCCTAGTTCAAACAATCAATGCTATTTTGTTATTTAGCTACACTAAAAACATCAAATAGTCAATATTGTTTACTTTGTATTGTAACAAAACTCATAGAATCTCGTAATTTTGTTGATATCTCATCGTATTGTCGTTCGCTGTTCGAGCATACCTACCTACCGGCAGCGGCCGGTCGAGGCGCGGTTCACCCGGGCGAACGTTCCATCGAGTTACTTTATAATCTACCTACTATCTATTTTAATAAACTTACCGACAGACCTACTCCAGTATAAAATATAATCTAATCTGTTTCAATCCTATTGTTGTCAGACATTCTACTTCACCTATTGCGAGGAAAGCCTGATGTTGCAACTTAGTTGTCAAACAGTAGATTTAATTAATGTGTGCTCGAGTCTAGGCTAGGTAAAGATTTAATAGGTCTTAATTGTTAGGTACGTCTGATTCACTAAGAGTGTAAAGTGTTAGTTCAAACTTAAAACTATTGAATTTACTGTAATATTGACATACTACATAAATACGTAACCTGTATTTCGTATATCTTGCAGATAAATTGTAGGTAGGTACCTACCTACCTATCAGCTACAAATATTTCTCGTATTAACTATTCTATAATTTTACTAACGCCTAGTAAATTATAATAGCTTACGCAGCTTTGTTTGTATTAAGTACCTAGTTAATTTGTTTCGTCTTTGTACTGATCTTATTATCGAAATATATTGTATTATAAAAAGATTCAATAATGACAGACAAGATGGAAGCCGAATTACAATCTCTCATTAAAAGACGTGAATATGAATTCTCGTGTATGCAAATATTGTTCGATTTGTCTAAGGTGGCTACAACCGATAAATCTAAATTATCGTCGTTTCGTAGTAGATATAAATCTGTCGAAAAAACAAAAGAAAATTTTGTCGAGGTCAACGATCGTATAAACAAGTTGAAAATAACTTTGCGACCGAAATCAATGATTGATAATGCAACGTTATTAGCGTTTGACGAGTTGTATTATGCCGTGGTCGAGTTCGCGGATTCAATGTTATCAGTGACAAGTAGCAGTTCTAATGCTAGTGTTCCAGTGCAGGAGACTCCGAGTCCTCGCGTTCAATTACCTAAACTGGAAATTCCGAAGTTTGACGGAAACATCGAAAACTGGCAAAGTTTTAAAGACAGTTATGTGTCTTTAATCCACTTCAACGCTACGCTATCCGATGCGGAAAAGTTCCATTATCTGAACTCATGCTTGTCTGGTTTCGCCTCAACTATAGCGAAAGGTTTACCTGTCACGGCCGCGAATTATAGTATAGTTTACCAGGCTTTGCTCGATAGGTACGATAATAAGCGAGTTCTGGCTACCGCGTATATTGATAAGCTAGTCAACGCTAGTAAAATAAATAAGCCGTCACTCGATAATTTAACGAGCTTATTAAATATATTATACGAAAATGTAAACGCATTGCGGTCGCTGTCGATTCACAACCTTACTGATTTTTTATTGTTTTACATCGCTTCGCGTGCACTGGACTGCGAGACTCGTCAACGGTTCGAGTTGCAGAATGCGAGCGAGATACCTACGTTTGACGATTTAATAAAATACCTGCAAAATTATATTAAAATATTAGAAGTGAGTCAAACCGCGTCTGTTTCTCCTTCTACTCCGGTAAATAGACAAATTCGCAATAATAAGAATACTAACAATAAATTCACGCAACAAGCAAAAACAACTTTAGTCGCGTCTTCGTCGCAAAACGAGCGTAAACTAGTTTGCCCGTGTTGCCAATCCTCACACTCGATCTATCGATGTGCAAAATTCCAATCATTGGATGTTCAGCCGCGTCGGCAGTTAGTGATGGAATTAAAACTTTGTTTTAATTGTTTGCGAGCGGGTCACGAGGCGAACAGTTGTAACAGTAACAATAGTTGTTTGCTTTGCGCTTCTAAACACAACACGTTGTTACATATAGACAAGCAGTCTACATCTCGTTCTAATGATAAAACGGAAAATAAGATTACTAATTCAAGCACGGCGCTCACAAGCGCTGCAACCGCGCCATGCGTGGGAGACTCAAACGTTCCGAGTACTAAAATACTGGGGTCCGCGGTAGTACGCGTACGTCATGCGAATGGTTCGCTGCAGTGTGCGCGCGCCCTTATTGACAGCTGTTCGATGGATTCCTTTATAACAGTTTCGTGTGCTCGTCGACTTGGGTTACATATCCAGAAATGTAAAATGAATGTTACCGGTTTAGGTCAAAGTTCGGTACTCGATATAAAGGGTGTTACTTTTTGCTCGATTATGCCGCGTCAAAGTGATACTCCCACATTCGAGTTGTCTTTTGTGGTGTTACCTAAAATCACCACATCGATGCCTTCCTCTCCGTTACCCGCGGTAGTACACGATCAATTTTCTCATCTCGATTTAGCGGATGACAATTTTCATCGATCTAGTTCTGTGGATCTTTTGTTAGGAGTCGAGTGTTTCGATCAAATATATACCGGCGCTCGTTACTCGCCAGGTCCGGGCTTACCTTGCGCGCTTGATAGTGTGTTCGGGTGGGTTATTAGCGGTCAGCTCTTACACCACTCCTTGTCGCGGGCGGTATCCCAACCGATGACGTCACTTCTTACAGCCACGTGTGCTCTCGATGATATTGTAAAACGGTTCTGGGAGATTGAAGAACCGCCACGTACTGCCATTTCGATTCCCGAAGATGATGTTTGCGAACAGAAATACAGAGAAGGTACTTACCGAACTCCTGAAGGTCGTTACGTTGTTCCTCTCATGTTGAAGGATGATGCTCCTTCTCTTGGTGATTCTCGTCGTTGCAGTTTAAATCGCTTTCTAAATTTAGAAAGATGTCTCGAGCGTGATTCTGATTTAAAATCTGAATACGCGGACTTCATGCGTCAGTACGAAGACCTTGGTCACATGCAACCAGCAGTCGCTTCGTCTACTGAGGCAAGGTATCTTATACCTCATCACGGTGTAGTCAGACCCGAAAGTTCTACTACACGTCTGCGCGTCGTCTTTGACGCCAGTAGCAAGACTTCCGTCAATAAGTCTTTAAATGACATAGTTCATGTCGGACCCAAACTTCAAATCGACATAATCGATTTAGTCACAAGGTTTCGACTGCATACTATTGTCTTCACTGCGGACATTTGTAAAATGTACCGGCAAATTCTCGTTCGACCTGAAGACAGGTCCTACCAACACATTATGTGGCGTGACCAACCTTACGCACCACTCGTCGAATATGAGTTGGCCACTGTCACATACGGCGTCAGTAGCTCTCCTTACTTGGCTATCCGCACTCTGCGTCAGTTAGCCGACGATCACGGGTCGGAGTATTCTTCTCGTGCCGCCGAGGTTCTTCAAGAAGATACATTTATGGATGACGTTACTACTGGCTGCGCTTCTTTAGAAGAAGCCATGCAATTAAAAAAGGATTTGACTTCTTTGTTGGCTCAAGGTCAATTCGAACTTCGGAAATGGAGTTCAAACAATTCCGAATTGTTAGCTGATATTCCTCCTGAGCATTGTCAAACTCCTAAGACCTTCGACGAAGGTGGTCAGGAATTTATCAAGATTTTAGGTATCCAGTGGGATCCTTCGAGTGACAACTTCTCGTATTCCTTTTCGGATACATTTAATATAAAATTTACCAAAAGGTCAATACTCTCGATCACTGCGAGAATCTTCGATGCTCTTGGCTGGATTTCCCCGTTGATTTTCTCGGCTAAGTTACTATTGCAGGACATGTGGAAACTGAATTTAGATTGGGACGAACCCATTCCTCATGACTTAGCCAAGCGATGGCATGTTATAGCTGCAAATTTGCATGACATTCAACGAATCAAATTGCCACGTAGCGTGCTTCCAACAAATCCCATTCAAATTCATTTAGTCGGATTTTGTGACGGCTCCTCTAAGGGCTACGGTTGTTGTGTATATTTGTGTGCGGTGACGCCAAGCGCCACCGTCTCTCGCCTGTTGATAGGAAAGTCCAAGGTAGCACCCTTGAAACCTACGACAGTAAATAGGCTCGAGTTGTGTGCCGCAGTGTTGCTATCTCGGGTTTTGAGTCATATGTATGATTTGCTCAACGTCAAATTACGTATTGACTCAATCCGAGCATACTCAGACAGCACCACCACATTGGCCTGGTTGAAACGCCGCTACATTTACTAAAAATGTTTGTTGCAAACCGGGTGGTTCAAATAACCGATGTATTCGACATCCACTGTTGGAGTTATGTATCCACCAAGGATAACCCGGCGGACTGCTGTAGTCGCGGTATTAGCTGTTCTGAACTCGTCGAGCATCCACTCTGGTGGTCAGGTCCTCCATGGCTTTCAAAACCGCCATCGGAATGGCCATCAAAATTACCTTCTCCGGACACTGACTTACCGGAAATGAAACCTTCCGTGGTTCAAACTCTTCTCACGGTGGTTCCGGAAGATGACTTAATAAGTCAACTACTAAATAGATATTCCTCGTTACCTAAAGTCACAAGAGTGCTCGCGTGGGTAATGCGCTTTTCCTCAAATATAAAGCGAAAGAAAGAGAATCGAACGCTTTCTTCTCTTTCAACCATCGAACTTGACTCTTCTTTGATGTTGCTTGTAAAGTACACTCAAACTAATTTCTTGCAAGACGAGCTCGAAAAGGTCGCTCATAATCAGGTTTGCTCTAAACCTATTCAAAAACTGTCTCCATTCTTAGACAGTGCAGGACTGCTGCGAGTGGGGGGACGTATCGATAACGCCAACTTGCCTGCTTGTGCGTTACATCCTCTTCTGTTGCCTAAGGCTTGTGCTTTATCACGCTTGATCGTGGAACATTTTCATATCAAGTATCTGCATTGTGGACCCAGAACTTTGCAGTCGTTGGTCCAAAGGAAATTCTGGATAATAGGTTGTCGTCTACTCATTCGCACAGTATGCTCCAAATGCGTACAATGCTTCAAGGTCAAGCCGGTACCTTGTCAACCTGAGATGGGAAAACTTCCAGCCGCCAGGTTACAACCTAGTCGTTGTTTTGAAACTACCGGAATAGACTTTTGCGGTGCTTTTCTTTTGAAAGAGAGTCGTCGACGTAAGGCACCCACATTCAAGGCGTACGTGTGCTTATTTGTGTGTCTTAGCACGAAGGCCGTGCACCTAGAAGCAGTTACCGAGCTGAGCTCAGAAGCCTTCTTGGCTGCTCTAGATAGAATGGTCTCACGTCGTGGTATTTGTAAAACGATTATCAGCGATTGTGGAACTAATTTTGTTGGCGCAAATAGGCTTATGAAAAATATCCTAGCTGAATTGCAGGATCACTATCCTGATATAGCGGACGGATTTGCCACCCGCGGCTTCAAGTGGGAATTTAATCCACCGAGTGCGCCTCACTTCGGAGGAATTTTTGAAAGTGGCATCATATCTACCAAGTACCACCTCAAGCGAGTTGTAGGTACTCAAATTCTGACGTATGAAGAAATGAGCACGGTTTTAACGAAAATCGAAGCCATTCTCAATTCGCGCCCACTTTGCGCTATATCACCGGACCCTAATGAAACAGATGTATTAACACCTGGACATTTTCTTTCCAATGGTCCACTCGTGTCGATACCCGAGTCACCAATAATCGATGTTAAAACACCGCGTTCTCGTTGGCTGTTACTTCAAAAGATAACACAATCGTTTTGGCGTATCTGGCAGCGTGATTACTTACATACTCTTCAACAAAAGAACAAATGGTTCAAAGGTGTCCCTAATATCAGGGTCAATGATTTGGTTATTATTATTGAACCCACGTTACCTACATTGTGTTGGAGGCTAGCGAAAATAGAACAATTGCACCCTGGTCGCGATAACGTAGTCCGCGTAGTGACGCTTCGCTCTGCGAATGGCAATGTTTTTCGACGACCTGTTGTCAAGATTTGCCCTTTGCCTATTGATGCCTAAGCTATTATAGTTTAAACGTATCTTTAGGTAATTTAGAATTAAGTAATTTAATGTAATAAGGCTACAGTTTAGTTCTGTTTTGTAATAGTCTTGAGCACATATTTTTTAGGTTTATACTGTGAAATCTTAGTAGATTTCAAGTGGGGGGAATATGTTACGGCTACATACTAATCCTGGTAACATTAATCCTGTCCAATGACACGTTCCTCCTCCTAATTCAAACTTGCCGCGCGCCCTCTCGCCGCGCGCGCTTCAATATGGCCGATGTCGTTCGTGTGCATACACGCGCGTGTGTTTTTGTGTATAAAATAATAAAATAGAAGTCACGAAAATCCTGGTGGCACGAGACTTAGACTCCGGCGGATATTTCTGCCTGCGGTGCTGGTGAGTCCTATCTATATTCCCGTTTCTAATCCTAGTGGTGGCCGGGGCGATTCCCTCATTACACAGTCAAATATCCGTAGCGTGTCGTCTCTAAGCAGTAGCATCAGGCTTTCTTCGCGAGTATCCAACAGTCTCAAACGCTTGCTTTCACATGGGAGTAACTAGTCCTTATGACACAGGGAATCCTAGTATAAGGACTAGTGCCAATATTATTTCACATTGATTCAGTTCATATTATTAGTTACGTAATAGCTTAGTTACGTTTTTTTTGTCAAAACGTAAACTAATTAATTTATCATAAATCGTATCATTAGATTATATTGAATGGAATATTGTTAATAACAATATTTCCTAATTAACAATATTGTAATACTCACTTCAGGAATATTCAAATCAAATTAATTGTATCTGAATAATCAATTTATTTCGTGAATAAATATTATGATTTATATGATATGATTAATACAATTAATAGTTTACTAAATAAAATAAAATGAAATAAATTACATTACAAATTCCTTAATTCCTTGTCAATAATCACCAATAATTTTAATTAACAAACATTGAAAATTCATTTGTACATTTAAAAAATAACGCTATTTAATAAAATTAGTTATTTTCTTATTAACATATCAGTTGCATATGTGTTCGTATGTGCATTTCCAAATGTGACTTCCGTGCAGCTGCATAGCCACATATATCACATGCGTATGGGTTTTTACCGGTATGTTTGTGGATATAAATTCAGCAATTATTTTAATCCACTTTTAACGTCACACACATTACTTGCTTATAGTATTTCTCCAGCGTGTATTTGTATGTGTTTCTTCGTGGCTGACCTTAGTGCAGTTTTACAGTCACACATATTACAAGCATATGGTTTTTATCCAGTGTGTGTTCGTATGTGCATTTCCAAATGTGACTTCTGTGCAGCTGCATAGTCACACATATTACATAATTAGTTTTTCTCCAGTGTGTGTTCGTATATGTAAATTTAGCGATGGATTAAATCCACTTTTATAGTCACACATGAAACATGCATATAGTTTTTCTCCAGTGTGTGTTTGTATGTGTTTCTTCGGATCTGACCTTTGTGCAGTTTTATAGTCACACATATTACATGCATAAGGTTTTTCTCCAGTGTGTGTTCGTATGTGCACTTCCAAATTTGCCTTCCGTGCAGTTTCATAGTCACACATATTACATGCATATGGTTTTTCTCCAGTGTGTGTTCGTATGTGCCTATCCAAATGTGCCTTCTGTGCAGCTGCATAGTCACACATATTACAAGCATATGGTTTTTCTCCAATGTGTGTTCGAATGTGCACTTCTAAACGTGCCTTTCGTGCAGTTTTATAGTCACACATATTACATGCATATGGTTTTTCTCCAGTGTGTGTTCGTATGTGCAATTCCAAATGTGGCTTCTGTGCAGCTGCATAGTCACACATATTACAAGCATATGGTTTTTCTCCAGTGTGTCTTTGTATGTGTTTCTTCAGAGCTGCTTTATGTGACATTTTATAGTCACACATATTACAAGCATATGGTTTTTCTCAAGTGTGTGTTCGTATGTGCACTTCCGATTTTGCCTTCCGTGCAGTTTCATAGTCACACATATTATGCATATGGTTTTTCTCCAGTGTGTGTTCGTATGTGCCTTTCCAAATGTCCCTTCTGTGCAGCTGCATAGTCACACATATTACAAGCATAAGGTTTTTCTCCAGTGTGTGTTCGTATGTGCCTTTCCAAATGTCCCTTCTGTGCAGCTGCATAGTCACACATATTACAAGCATATGGTTTTTCTCCAATGTGTGTTCGTATGTGCACTTCCAAATTTGCCTTCCCTGCTGTTTCATAGTCACATATATTACAAGTATATGGTTTTTCTCCAGTGTGTGTTCGTATGTGTTTCTTCAGATCTGATCTTTGTGCAGCTTTATAGTCACACATATTACATGCATACGGTTTTTCTACAGTATATGTTCGTATGTGTTTGTGTGTGTTTGTGCAGTTTTATAAACACACATATAACATGCATATGGATTTTCTCCAGTGTGTGTTCGTATGTGCACTTCTAATTGTGTCTTCCGTACAGTTTCATAGTCACACATATTAAATGCATATGGTTTATATCCAGTGTGTTTTCGTATGTGCCTATCCAAATGTGCCTTCTGTGCAGCTGCATAGTCACACATATTACAAGCATATGGTTTTTCTCCAATGTGTGTTCGAATGTGCACTTCTAAACGTGCCTTTCGTGCAGTTTTATAGTCACACATATTACATGCATATGGTTTTTCTCCAGTGTGTGTTCGTATGTGCAATTCCAAATTTGGCTTCTGTGCAGCTGCATAGTCACACATATTACATGCATATGGTTTTTCTCCAGTGTGTATTTGTATGTGATTCTTCAGAGCTGATTTATGTGCAGTTTTATAGTCACACATATTACAAGCATATGGTTTTTCTACAGTGTGTGTTCGTATGTGCCTTTCCAAATGTCTCTTCTGTGCAGCTGCATAGTCACACATATTACAAGCATATGGTTTTTCTCCAATGTGTGTTCGAATGTGCACTTCTAAACGTGCCTTTCGTGCAGTTTTATAGTCACACATATTACATGCATATGGTTTTTCTCCAGTGTGTGTTCGTATGTGCAATTCCAAATTTGGCTTCTGTGCAGCTGCATAGTCACACATATTACATGCATATGGTTTTTCTCCAGTGTGTATTTGTATGTGATTCTTCAGAGCTGATTTATGTGCAGTTTTATAGTCAACCATATTACAAGCATATGGTTTTTCTCCAGTGTGTGTTCGTATGTGCCTTTCCAAATGTCTCTTCTGTGCAGCTGCATAGTCACACATATTACAAGCATATGGTTTTTCTCCAGTGTGTGTTCGTATGTGCACTTCCAAATTTGCCTTCCCTGCTGTTTCATAGTCACATATATTACAAGTATATGGTTTTTCTCCAGTGTGTGTTCGTATGTGTTTCTTCAGATCTGATCTTTGTGCAGCTTTATAGTCACACATATTACATGCATACGGTTTTTCTACAGTATATGTTCGTATGTGTTTGTGCAGTTTTATAAACACACATATAACATGCATATGGTTTTTCTCCAGTGTGTGTTCGTATGTGCACTTCTAATTGTGTCTTCCGTACAGTTTCATAGTCACACATATTACATGCATAAGGTTTTTCTCCAGTGTGTGTTCGTATGTGCACTTCCAAATTTGCCTTCCGTGCAGTTTCATAGTCACACATATTACATGCATATGGTTTTTATCCAGTGTGTGTTCGTATGTGCCTATCCAAATGTGCCTTCTGTGCAGCTGCATAGTCACACATATTACAAGCATATGGTTTTTCTCCAATGTGTGTTCGAATGTGCACTTCTAAACGTGCCTTTCGTGCAGTTTTATAGTCACACATATTACATGCATATGGTTTTTCTCCAGTGTGTGTTCGTATGTGCAATTCCAAATTTGGCTTCTGTGCAGCTGCATAGTCACACATATTACATGCATATGGTTTTTCTCCAGTGTGTATTTGTATGTGATTCTTCAGAGCTGATTTATGTGCAGTTTTATAGTCACACATATTACAAGCATATGGTTTTTCTCCAGTGTGTGTTCGTATGTGCACTTCCAAATGTACCTTCTGTGCAGCTGCATAGTCACACATATTACAAGCATATGGTTTTCCTCCAATGTGTGTTCGTATGTGCACTTCCAAATTTGCCTTTCGTGCAGTTTCATAGTCACACATATTACATGCATATGGTTTTTCTCCAGTGTGTGTTCGTATGTGCCTTTCCAAATGTCCCTTCTGTGCAGCTGCATAGTCACACATATTACAAGCATATGGTTTTTCTCCAGTGTGTGTTCGTATGTGCACTTCTAAAATTGCCTTCCGTGCAGTTTTATAGTCACACATATTACAAGCATATGGTTTTTCTCCAGTGTGTGTTCGTATGTGCACTTCCAAATTTGCCTTTCGTGTAGTTTCATAGTCACACATATTACATGCATATGGTTTTTCTCCAGTGTGTGTTCGTATGTGCCTTTCCAAATGTCCCTTCTGTGCAGCTGCATAGTCACACATATTACAAGCATATGGTTTTTCTCCAGTGTGTGTTCGTATGTGCACTTTCAAATATGCCTTCTGTGCAGATTTATAGTCACACATATTACAAGCATATGGTTTTTCTCCAGTGTGTGTTCGTATGTGCATTTCCAAATATGACTTCTGTGCAGCTGCATAGTCACACATATTACATGCATATGGTTTTTCTCCGGTGTGTCTTTGTATGTGTTTCTTCAGAGCTGCTTTATGTGACATTTTATAGTCACACATATTACAAGCGTATGGTTTTTCTCCAGTGTGTGTTCGTATGTGCACTTCCAAATTTGCCTTCCGTGCAGTTTCATAGTCACACATATTACATGCATATGGATTTTCTCCAGTGTGTGTTCGTATGTGCCTTTCCAAATGTGCCTTCTGTGCAGCTGCATAGTCACACACATTACAAGCATATGGTTTTTCTCCAGTGTGTGTTCGTATGTGCACTTCTAAAAGTGCCTTTAGTGCAGTTTTATAGTCACACAGATTACATGCATATGGTTTTTCTCCAGTGTGTGTTCGTATGTGCACTTTCAAATATGCCTTCTGTGCAGTTTTATAGTCATACATATTACATGCATATGTTTTTTTTCCAGTGTGTGTGTTTGTATGTGTTTCTTCAGAGCTGATTTATGTGCAGTATTATAGTCACACATATTACAAGCATATGGTTTTTCTCCAGTGTGTGTTCGTATGTGCTCTTCTAAATGTGCCTTCCGTGCAGTTTCATAGTCACACATATTACATGCATATGGTTTTTTTCCAGCGTGTGTTCGTATGTGCATTTCCAAATGCGACTTCTGTGCAGCTGCATAGTCACACATACCACATGTATATAGTTTTTCTGTAGAGTGTTACAGTGTGGGTTATTTCTGTCTTTTCTGTATCTACAATCAATCGTATTATTTAAATTAGTTTATCATCATTTACAATCTTATATGATTTAAACCTCACTTATATAGTTAAATTAAACATAACATTAATAATATAGGTATATTCCTTATAGAAGTATGTTTATCGTTTTCATACATGTTTGTATTCTGCATATTTTCATTTGATTTATTGCATTGAGGCTCCTGCTGGTCCATTGAAGATGGTTCGAAAGGTTATTTCATCGACTGAGGACATCTTCATGATTTGTTGAACTGCAATGGAGAGAGATTGTACTTGAGTTACCTGTTTTAAAATCGACAATTATATAGGACTAGCAGCCCGCCCCGGCTTCGCACGGGTAGAACATATATGCCTACAAAATTTGCATCAGTTTGTTGCATCGAATATAATATAATAACTTATTTAACAATCATCGTCATATGTCAACCAATTTACACAAAACCTTAACGAATTATGCACCTAAACCTTGCTCATAAACACTCTGGCTATTGGTGAAAACCGCATGATAATCCGTTCAGAAGCTATTGAGATTATTACGAACAGACAGACAGACGCAGTGATGGACTTTGTTTTATAATACTTACGTAGTGATATTGGACGGCCCTTTGGCGTAAAGGATAGTTACCCTGATTCTGACCCGAGGGTCGTTGGTTCTAATCCTAGCTATATACTTACCAATTAAAGTTTTATGTGCATTCATGAATCATGGGTTTTCGTGGGATCATGAAATCTACCAATAATTACGAAAGTTTAAAAACAAAAACAACTGACTTCAATGCCCCGCGAGTCAATTTCAGTAGCAAGTTTGAGACGTTTATCGTCATATCTCTGAAGATACTTATCACATCTCAATGAAATTACAATGGGACCACCTCGGAAACGTACCCTAACGATAACAAAAATAATAATTCCAATCGGTTTACAATTGACGGAGTAATCGCGTAACACACACACACACCAAAAAGAAACATACAGACGAATTGAAAACTTCCTTCTTTTTGGAAGTCGGTTGAAAAGTAGCTTACCACCAAGGAGAATATCTGCCGCCGTAACCTTACGGCGTTTCCCGACGCAAAATGTAGGGGTATTATACGTTTAACGTGTGTATCTGTGTGTCTGTCTGTAGCATCTTAGCACCCAACCGGATGAACCTATTTTGATTTAAAGTAGGGGTATTATACGTTTAACGTGTCTATCTGTGTGTATGTCTGTAGCATCTTAGCACCCAACCGGATGAACCGATATTGATTATTATGTTTTTTTTTTGATAGATGTCTTCATCGAGAGTGTTCTTAGCTTTGATTCATGAAAATTCGTTCAATCGTTATAAAACTATGAGCTTTAATCAACTTTCATAGGTCTGATCAATTCGAAAATCTTCTTCTTCAACGATATTGTAAGAACATGGAAGCATCGACCTGATGCTGGGACATCTCCTGGACGCAGAGTCGATCGATTTGAGTATTCTGCAGAAGAATACTCAAATACTCACCAACTTACAGCTCAGATTTAAAATGTCGTGTTTAGAGTCATTGGAATGCTTTTAATGAAAAGATTATGCATAGATCAGTCGGGGTGGTTTAAAATATTATATAATATATATATAGATCATTATTATTTTATACAATAGATCATATTATTACACTATATTGACTTTAAATTGATTGCGATCGGTGGGGATCTACAGAAAAGCTAAGCTTATAATAATATTTTCGTAGTTACTTATGACCTATTCTGTGGTTTGACTGCAACTATTTTATTAATTTTGCGATGCGTGTATGTGAAATCCGTGAATAAAAAAAAATAATATCTTCTAGAGTTTTCATTAGAACTATATACTGTAAAGGACAATTTTAATCTATAATATGTGGCCAAGCTATTTTTATATTTTTATTAACGTAATTATTTAGATAAGGATTAATACTATATACTTGAAAATAGCCTCGGAAGTTATGTAATATTTTTTAACAAAAAAATAAAGATTAAAATGGTTACTGTGAGTCAACCTTAAGAGATAGACATATGCTGTCGCGGACTTTTTTGTAGGTCTTATTAAGTTGTATAACTCTTCCATAGAAAATATTCTTCTATCTGTTTTCAATTGAGCAGCGTTCGTAAGAAACGTGTTTTTTCGACCGTTTTTTTTGTCGACTTCGGTTGCAAATTAGGTCTCCACGAATGTACCTTTGATTTAAACGATAATATATAGCCTATTTTCATTTCGAAAGTCCATTCTATATATTAGTGAAAGATTTTTTTTAAATCGGTCCGGTAGTTATTGAGCCAAATCATTACAAACATACAAAAATACAAATGTTCTCTCTTTTTAATATTAGTATAGATGATAAATAGAAGATATTATTGACTGTAGATATGCACCTATTGTAAGTAAGTACCGTAAAACTTTGAGATTCGGGCGGCTTTGATGATTACTCAAAATTTTTATATTTTTAATCATTTCACCGAAATATGAACGCATACGTTTAAGTTTTTTATATCTGCCATATTTTTTCAAAGCGTCGGCACACAGGAAGGGTTCAAAGTGTCAGTGTCAGTGTTTGCGCAAAATAAAGTGCCTTGGTAAACTTTTTGGGTATATGTTCCAGCCATAAGTATCACAGGGTACCGATACCTCTGGGCTTAAAGGTCGTAAAGGACAAATGGCCACTATTCAGGAGAAGCAAAAAACTAAAAAAAATATTTTATTTTTCCTGTAGCAGTTTTGTTTCTTGAGCTATTTAAATGAAACCTAGGAAGAAAGTGCTTAGAATTTATAGTATTTTCTAAAGCAGTGTTGACAAATTACCCTAATGCTCTATTTTCCGAGATAAATTTCCTGAACGACCATACATTTATAAATTAATGTTCCTTACACCCTTCAAATTTTCATCCTATGCTACTACATAAGGGCGTAAATCCACTTTACTGCAAAAACTGAATAAATTATGGGAATAATCGACAAATGCAATATGTTTTTGGTTCTTAAAGGATCACCCGCTCAGGTATTTTGTAAGGGCTAATTAATAATGAAACTTAAGTTTCATTAGTATTAAATTAATTGTGTAATTTTGTATGTAGTTATGTGCATACTATTGTATTTTTAACCCCCGATGCAAAAAAAGGGGTGTTATAAATCTGACGTGTGTATCTGCGTATGTATGTGTTTGTCTGGGGCATCGTAGCACTCACACGAATGAACCGATTTTGATTTAGTTTATTTTTTGTTTGTTAGTTGTCTAATCGTGAGTGTTCTTAGCTTTTCATGCAAATCTTCGATTTAATGAAAATCCGTTCAGCCGATTTAAGACTTTGAGTTTTTTTTTTATCATCTTATCCTAAAAATCCGGAAGATAATTCTGATGCCACTTTTTGTGATTCTCCGCAGCAGCCCTCAAACTTATTTGCGACAGTAGTTAAAATTTGTTGCATTGATCTTACGCGTTCCAAGACACACGAAGATATTTCGGATGCTACTCGTGCTGATATTTCTTTTCAGTTACCCGTAATTTTATTACCTCAGGTGATTTTATTTACAAGCAAGATTGCTTTGAATATATCTGGATATAGTGACAGTAATTTAAAATACTGGTAAAATACCAACAAAAAAAAAGAAACAGGTCTAATTAATAAACGAAGAAGGCTATATTTACTTTTTGTCATATGAAGATAAGGAACACTTTTCATCATTTAGCTCAGACTTAGGTCATGTAATGAATCAGAGTTGAATAATTACTATACGGATTCCCTCGCCATGGTTTAAATATTTTGATTCAGCCCGCAAAAGACCAAGACTTAAAATTTGATCAATTAGTTAACAAAAACAATCAAAAACACTCACATGGTGGAAGGACACTATCTAGTGTCCGCCTGGCTAACTACTACCCTCAAGTTAGAAAATCTGTCGCCAAAACATCTAATGTGTTCCGGCAGCTATCCTTGAGAGCCAGTTCCCATTCTAGGCCTAGCGTGCTTACTATCTTTGACCGCATCATCACTTACCAAAACAGGTGAGATAGTGTTCAAACGCTAGCCTATAAGATATAAAAAATCACGCCTGTAATCATCATTATCAGCCCATTTCCGTGCACTGCTAGACATAGGCACACCACTGAGCTCGATCTTCAGCTACTTTAACGGTTATCTGTTCTACGACAGATGTGACCAGTCCACGCTATTTCAGCTTGCTAATCGTTTGGGCTAAGTCGATAACTTTATTTCTCTGTCAGATGACTTCGTTTTGATTTCGAACTTGAGAGAAATTCTAAGTATAGCTCTCTCCAGTCTCCATAGCTCCCTGAGCGACTTTAAATTGGTGAACTAGCCGCACTGTCAGTGTCCACGTCCCGGCTCCGTATGTAATAAAAGGTAGAACGCTCTCGTTAAAGACTTTTGTCTGCAGGCTTTGTAGTACCAATGACATTACAAAAATATTAAATTTAAAAACAACAGAGTAAACATTAAACAAAAGCATATTTAAAAAAGCAAAAGGACAAAACGTTTGCCACATACCCATGGAAGACGAAGTAGACACTCATTCTGTAATAACAATGCGAAAAACCCAAAGGCCAAAGCCAGATAGTAATCCAGATAAACAATGAACCACTGATGGATATGGATGCAAAAAAGCAGTTACAGAATAGTAGATTATAATAACCGCAGATACATTTGCAGATCTGATAAATTGAATAATACCAAAATATTTTAAAATTAATTAAGGAAACTTCCATGTAACTCTGAGCTACGCGAGACATTGAACGGAACAAACGAAGAAGAAGTGTATTTCGTTGTGTGAAGGCAAATGAGTAAACAGATCCTCATATATTTATCGCTTTGATTAAAGAAAGGAGTAAAACTAATTTAATGAGTAAAAAAGAGAGAAGATAACGAGCAAGCAAAAAAATCAATCGTCAGGAGTAGAGTATTCTGCAAATTACAGAAGATGCCCCAGCATTACATCAAAGCTACCATGATTTTACAATAATTATTATTGATATAAAAGGATACCGAATTAATCAATCATATTGATAGATGAAGATATTATGATAATGATGATTATAAGATGATAGAAAAAAAAATCAAAGTCTTAAATCAGCTGAACGGATTCTCATTAAATCGAAGATATGCATGAAGCGCTAAGAGCACTCTCGATTTAGACACCTCACAAACTAAAAAAAACTAACTCAAAATCGGTTCATCCGTTTGAGTGCTACGATGCCCCAGACAAACACACACATACATAGATACACACGTCAGATTTATAACACCCCTTTTTTTTGCATCAGGGGTAAAAATACAGTAGTATGCACATAACTACATACAAAATTACACAATTAATTTAATACTTAAGTTTCATTATTAATTAGCCCTTACAAAATACCTGAGCGGGTGATCCTTTAAGAACCAAAAACTTATTGCATTTGTCGATTATTCCCTTAATTTATTCAGTTTGTGCAGTAAAGTGGATTTACGCCCTTATGTAGTAGCATAGGATGAAAATTTGAAGGGTGTAAGGAACATTAATTTATAAATGTATAGTCGTAAAGGAAATCTATCTCGGAAAATAGAGCATTAGGGTAATTTGTCAACACTGCTTTAGAAAATACTACAAATTACATCCAAATTTTTGAGGTGATTCTGGTATAGTAACCACCCGAGGTGGTATAAGACAATTCATAAATTCTATGTATTTCACGCTCAAAAGTTGATTCATACTCTGCTTTACTACCAAAATTATTACACTCTAGTTAAATTTTGTGATTTACGTCCATATCATAGAAAAGATTATAATACTACGTATAGAATGGACACTCTGTTCCCCCCACCAATTCCGGGCTTCCTCACCCCGCCACCGCTCTGGAGCTGTCGAGGAGCTGCGCAAGGACGCCACACGCGTACGACTATAGAACAATTACTACTCACGGAGAGAAGAACATCAACTTCATATATTTATGT
Source organism: Cabera pusaria (assembly GCA_954871355.1). Lineage (NCBI taxonomy): Eukaryota > Metazoa > Arthropoda > Insecta > Lepidoptera > Geometridae > Cabera > Cabera pusaria. Next base: position 23,295,733 of record OX940899.1, read on the forward strand.
TGGGACCAGTAGACACTGGAGGTTCAAATTTACGTAGGTTCTTATTACGTAGGTACATAATAAACACTTAAATATATTAGTATACCTACCTACATATTCGTATTTAAGAATTCATTTTCATCAATGAAACAACGATATATATACTCGTGCGTAAATAACGCTTAATTTGTAAAATATTTAAAAAAACTTTCACGATTAAACATTTTTATAACACAGCAATTGGGAACTTGATGTAGGTACGTAGTATTTATTTATTATGCGATGCTAGCGCCATCGCTCGACAACTACAGTCTATAGCCAATAGAGTGTATATTTATTAAGTTTAAATAACTATAATAATTAACAATACTTAACGCCTACAATATTTATTTTAGTGTATAAATATTGTGTTAATAATTTAAGAATTAATCGGCGGTCGATTTAAATCGATTTAAAAATTAGCGGAATCCGCGGTGAGAATTGCTAAGCTATTGTTAATTAATAATCAACACCAATATTATAAATGCGAAAGTCAGTTTGTTTATTTGTTTGTTTGTTTGTTTGTTTGTTTGTTTGGGACTTCTTCACGGTCAAACGGCATGACCGATTTGGCTGAAATTTTGTACAAAGATAGAATGTAAGGCAGAATAGGATATAGGATACTTTTTTTTTGGCTATCGAGTCAGAGGGTCCAGATATTATTAATTGAATTTTGTAACTAAAGGACCTCTTTTCGAATAAACGGCTTGACCAATTTGCCTGAAATGTTGTATAAAGACAGTTTATAAGGCAGAATAGAATATAGAATACGTTTTTTCTGGCTATCGAGTCAGGGGGTCCAGATATTTTTATTTGAATTTTGTAAATATAAGACTTCTTCTCGAATAAACGGCTTGACCGATTTGCCTAAAATGTTGTATAAAGACAGTTCATAGGGTAGAATAGGATATAGGATACAATTTTTTTGGCTATCAAGTCAGGGGGTCCAGATATTTTTAATAGAATTTTGTAAATATAAGACTTCTTCTCGAATAAACGGCTTGACCGATTTGCCTAAAATGTTGTATAAAGACAGTTCATAGGGAAAAATAGGATATAGGATACAATTTTTTTGGCTATCAAGTCAGGGGGTCCAGATATTTTTAATTGAATTTTGTAAATATAAGACTTCTTCTCGAATAAATGGCTTGACCGGTTTGCCGGAAATTTTGTATGAATACATGTCATAGGGCAGAATAGGATAAAGAATACTGTTTTTCTGGCTATCGAGTCAGGGGGTCCAAATAAGTTTAATTGAATTTTGTAAATATAAGATCTCTTCTCAAATAAACGGCTTAACTGATTTGCCTGACATGTTGTATAAAGACAGTACAGGCAGGGCAGAAAAGGATATAGAATACTTTTTATTTGGCTATCGAGTCAGGAGGTCCAGATATTTTTAATTAAATTTTGTAAATATAAGACCTCTTCTCGAATAAACGGCTTGACCGATTTACCTGAAATGTTGTATAAAGACAGTTCATAGGGTAGAATAGGATATGGGATACTTTTTTTTGGCTATCGAGTCAGGGGGTTCAGATATTTTTAATTGAATTTTGTAAATATAAAACTTCCTCTCGAATAAACGGCTTGACCGATTTGCCTAAAATTTTGTATGAATACATGTCATAGGGCAGAATAGGATATAGGATACTTTTTTTCTGGCTGTCGAGTCCAGTTGTCCAGAATTTTTAAATTGAAGTTTGTAAATGTGTGGCCCACTCTCGGTCAAACTGGTTAACCATTTAAGCTAAAATGTTGTACACGGACAGTCAAAAAGACATAGAAGGGCACAACAAATACTTTTTTTTTTGGTGGAAATTTCGGTTTTCTATATTTTTATTATGGAATTTTGTAAATTTGTGGCCTCTTTTCGGCCAAACGGCTTGACCAGTTCAGATGAAATTTTGTACAGACATTTAATAAGGCATAAAAGGGCAAAGAATACTTTTTTCGGCAGTTAAGTGTGGGTGCCTATATATTTTTTAAACTTCACATAGAGTTTGCATAATCATAAAAGTTTGAGCTTAGGTTCATAGTTAATGACTAAACTTAATAAGTGCCTTAATTAGGCCATAAAACTGTCAGGGTCATTAAAAGTCATCAAAATTTACAAGATGGCTTTGCTTGCCCAACGTGTTTTATCTGCTTTGTGGGAAGTATTTCAAAAGCATTCGTGTCTTAACAGCCACATTTAACCTTAGGGTCATCGGTGTTGACTAAGTAGGTTATACAAACTGTCAGGGTCATAAAACGTAAAAATTTTCGCGCTCACTTCGCTCGCGCATTGATAGCGCTCCCTGCGCTCACGCAAATCTTTGTTTTATCTACTTTGTAGGTACTTTTTCAGCAATTTTTGTATTTTAATAGCCACATGCATCAAAACGAGGCCATAAATTGAAACAGCACAACTTTCAATAATCAAAATGATTATTAACCTTAAAATAAGTGGATATCAAGTTTAACCTAAGGGTCATCGGTGTTGACTTAGTAGGACATAAAACTGTCAGAGTCATAAAATGACGTAAAAATGTTCGCGCTCGCTGTTCTTGCGCAAACCTTTGTTTTATCTACTTTGTAGGTAATATTTCAGCATTTTTTGTATTTTAATAGCCACATATATCAAAACGAGTTTATGAATTGAAATAGTACAACCTTCAATAATCATAATGATTTTTTACCTTAAAATAAGTGGATGTCAAGTTTAACCTTAGGGTCATCGGTCTTGACTTAGGTCATAAAAATTGTCATGGTCATAAAATGACGTAAAAATGTTCGCGCGCGCTTCGCTCGCGCATTGATAACGCTCGCTACGCTCGCGCAAACCTTTGTTTTATCTACTTTGTAGGTAATATTTCAGCATTTTTTGTATTTTAATAGCCACATGTATCAAAACGAGTTTATAAATTGAAACAGTACAACCTTCAATAATATTAATGATTTTTTACCTTAATATGAGTGGATATCAAGTTTAACCTTAGGGTCATCGGTCTTTGACTTTGTAGGTCATAAAAACTGTCAGGGTCATAAAAAGACTTAAAAAAATTTTGCGCTTGCTTCGCTCGCGCATTGATAGCGCTCGCTGCGCTCGCGCAAACATTGTTTTATCTACTTTGCAGGTAATATTTCAACATTTTTTGTATTTTAATAGCCACATACATCAAAACGAGGCCATAAATTGAAACTGTACAACCTTCAATAATCATAATGATTATTTACCTGAAAATAAGTGGATACCAAGTTTACCCTTTGTGTCATCAGTATTAACTTAGTAGATAGATAGAGAGATAGATAAACTCTTTATTGACCACTTATAAAAAACAGAAACACATTAAAACTAAACAATTTAAATCTAATAGCGTCAATGGGCGGTCTTATCGCTTTAAGCGATCTCTTCCAGACAACCATGCAAGGAAAGGATTACAATCACGAAGGCGGTTTAGAAGGTCATAAAAACTGCCAGGGTCATAATAGGTCGTAAAAATTTTTCGCGCTCGCTTCGCTCGCGCAGTGATAGCGCTTACTACGCTCCCGCAGTAATAGCGCTCGCTCCGGTCGTGCAAGCATTTGTAATATCTACTTTTTAGGAAACATTTCAGCAACTATTGATTTTAATAGCCACATTCATCAAAACATGTCATAAATTGGAACAGTACAACCTTCAATAATCATAATGATTTTTAACCTTAAAATAAGTAGATATCAAGTTTAACCTTTGTGTCATCAGTGTTACCTTAGTAGGTCATAAAAACTGTCAGGGTCATAAAAGGTCGTAAAAACTTTTCGCGCTCGCGCAAACCTTTGTTTTATCTACTTTGTAGGTTTTATTTCATCATTTTTTGTATTTTTATAGCCACATGCATCAAAACGAGTTAATAAATTAATACAGTACTACCTTCAATATTCATAATGATTTTTTACCTTAAAATAAGTAGATGTCAAGTTTAACCTTAGGGTCATCGGTCTTGACTTAGTCGGTCATAAAAATTGTCAGGGTCATAAAATGACGTAAAAATTTTCGCGCTCGCTTCGCTCGCGCATTGATAACGCTCGCTGCGCTCGCGTAAACCTTTGTTTTATCTACTTTGTAGGTAATATTTCAGCATTTTTAGTATTTTAATAGCCACATGTATCAAAACGAGTTTATAAATTGAAACAGTACAACCTTCAATAATATTAATGATTTTTTACCTTAAAATAAGTGGATATCAAGTTTAACCTTAGGGTCATCGGTCTTGACTTTGTAGGTCATAAAAAGACGTAAAATTTTTCGCGCACGTTTCGCTCGCGCATTGATAGCGCTCGCTGCGCTCGCGCAAACATTTGTTTTATCTACTTTGCAGGATATATTTCAACTTTTTTGTATTTTAATAACCACATGCATCAAAACGAGGGCATAAATTGAAACAGTACAACCTTCCATAATCATAATGATTATTAACCTTAAAATAAGTGGATACCAAGTTTACCCTTTGTGTCATCAACTTAGTAGGTCATAAAAACTGTCAGGGTCATAAAAGGTCGTAAAAATTTTTCGCGCTCGCTACGCTCGCGCAATGGTAGCACTTACTGCGCTAGCGCAGTAATAGCGCTCGCTCCGGTCGTGCAAGCATTTGTAATATCTACTTTGTAGGAAACATTTCAGCAACTATTGTATTTTAATAGCCACATTTATCAAAACATGTCATAAATTGGAACAGTACAACCTCCAATAATCATAATGATTTTTAACCTTAAAATAAGTGGATATCAAGTTTAACCTTTGTGTCATCAGTGTTAACTTAGTAGGTCATAAAAACTGTCAGTGTCATAAAAGGTCGTAAAATTTTCGCGCTCGCTTCGCTCGCGCATTAATAGCGCTACCTGCGCTCGCGCAAACCTTTGTTTTATCTACTTTGTAGGTAATATTTTTGCAATTTTTGTATTTTAATAGCCACATTAAGTGGATATCAAGTTTAACGTTTGTGTCATCGGTGTTGACTTAGTAGGTCATAAAAACTGTCAGGGTCATAAAAAGTCGTAAAAATTTTTCGCGCTCGCTTCGCTGGCGCTGTGATAGGGCTTGCTACGCTCGCGCAGTAATAGCGCTCACTCCCGTCGCGCAAGCATTTGTTATATCTACTTTGTACTTTGTAGGAAACATTTCAGCAACTTTTGTATTTTAATAGCCACATGCATCAAAACGAGTCATAAATTGAAACAGTACAACCTTCAATATTCATAATAATTTTTAACCTTAAAATAAGTGGATATCAAGTTTAACCTTAGGGTCATCGGTGTTGACTTAGTAGGTCTTAAAAACTTTCAGGGTCATAAAAATTCATAAAAAAGTTTCTCACTTCGCTTGCGCAGTAATAACGCTACATAGCGTATAATAGCGTGTATTAACAGCCTCATACATTAAACTGACTCAAATACTTTAACAGAAAAACTTGGTAAGCCTTGGTTAGGTTTACCAAGTACCAAGTAATGATTAATAACTTTAACAATAGACGATATCGAGTTCAACCTAAGAGTCATCTACATTGACTTGATGATTAGGTCATTAAACTGTCAGGGTTATAAAAAGCCATAAAAAATGTTCACTCGCCCAATAATAGCGCTCGCTACGCTCGCGCAGCTATTCACGTTATTTTCTTTGTAAGAAATGTTTCAGGAACTGTTGTTTTGAGTCAAAAATTTAAACAGCACAACTTCGTATACCTAACCAAAATGATTAATGACTTTAACAATAGAGGATATTAAGTTCGGCTTTGAGGGTCATCTATGGTGACTTGGCCTAAGAGATCATCGATCTAGACCTCAATGGTCATAGACACAAATAACGCGGGCGAAGCCGCGGGTAACAGCTAGTTAAGCTATATACGGTGGAATTTCGTAATACGAAAATCAATCTCACCGCTTGCGAGATGCGTAAACTAGCTTACAGAATAGCCTTGCTGCACAGAAGTCAGATTTATTTATTTATTTATGGTAAGCCAACAGTTTCAATTAAAACTAAATTATTTACAGTATATAAACCATAAAACCGATAGGGAATATGCATGTTTTTTTTAAATATATTTATTTCACTCATAACACCCATATATCACAATAAAAAAATAAAATACTGCTGGAATTAGTCAATTATTTTTTAAATAAACACTTAAATATACAAATAAATTTGAGCAGTTTACGCCATCATTTCCCGGGCTCTTTGGTAATGCATTGTGACGTCACGCACTTACGTCAGACACACGCCGCTTGAAGCAAACTAGCTTTTTTTTCTTTAACTAAGACTCCGCGCGATTATTGTATTTAGCCTATGGCATGTTTTTATTAAATTATACAGTTTCTCTAATCTCGTACTCATTTTTAACCGACTTCAAAAAAGGAGGTTTCTCAATTCGACCGTATATATGTTTTTTATCTATATTAAATGGTTAGTAATATACATTTTTGCACAATAATACGCGGCAAACACAATATTTGGAAATAAATACAATAAGACCACACCATACATTTATTTTTATGTTCCCGCGCTCAATGTTTCTATCACGAAGAGTAGTGCATAATGACGTCAACTTTCGATTCGACCAATGGTGATCTGTTTTACAAACTTAAATTGCATTTTTAATTTATTATTTTTAGCAAATAAAATGGAATTAAATAAAAAATTTTTTTTACATATAACCCCAGGACAACAAAGAATCGAAAAAAAAATCTAATAAATCTGAGCTTAATGCATATTCCCTATTAAAGGCTCGCACGTATACGAAAATAGATTGTGGTATGAAAAAATGTAAGCATAAACATTAAGTAATACATAACAATATAAATATAGAAACAATAAAAATATTTATAGATCTTGAAAAGAAAAATTCAGCATATACACTATTCACAAAAAATACTAGTTGATCATGAAAAAAATTCAGCACACAACCGCCGTCTTACAGTCGCGTCAATGGTATAAAAAATAAATCGAAATCATAAACTTGACTTAACTCATTGAAGTTACTGCTTGCTCGCCATATGAAACTATTTAGCCGGTAATATGTGTTTACTGAAGGAATATGGATAGGTGGGTTAAACCGTAAACACTTAACAGGGACATTCAGTTTTATTTTACTAGTAAGTTCCGGGCTGTTAATACGATTGGAAGTTATCTTGAGCAGGAAGGTGATATCAGCTATACTACGTCGAGATTATAAAGGAAGAAAATGAAATCGTCTACAAAGTTGCATGTAGTCATTAGATTTGTATTGCAAGCCTAAACGGAAACACAAATATTTAATAAACTTCTTTTGAATATTTTCAATACGGTCAATATACTTATTGTAACGGGGATTCCATAATCTAAAAATCTAAATTGTATTCTAAATATCTAAATCTAATTTGGAAATGTACATACGAGTACAAACACACACTGGAGAAAAACTATATGCATGTTTAATGTGTGACTATGCAGCTGCACAGAAGGCTTATTTGGAAAGACATATACTGTCTGCGCCAATCATCGACGTCATAGCAATTAGACCCCGCTTGAAAGGCGAGCACCTTGCGCTAAATCATCGGACTTATAAGTCTTATATAAATCCACGCCCACAAGGCACAAACGCAGTGTTAGGCTGAGCGCAGACTACAGACAAAACAGTCTTAAGACTATCTCAAGACAGTTTTGTCTATCACGGTGCGCACACTGCGAACAAAACTTTTTTGTCTGCGATGATGTGACATAGAACAGATCCGACGTATAGAATGGACACTTTGATCACTCCACCAATACACGTATTATGTTCCTACCTACCATTTGTCTTCTTCAGTTATACAGTAACTAGATATCTACTTTATCATTTTTAGGGTTCCGTATCTCAAAAGGTAAAAAAAGGAACTGAGCGCTCATACAATTTAGAGGTCTAGCTTAATTGGAACTAACCTTAAAAAATGTAAATAAATAAAATTGTGTTATTAAGTAATTTATTTACGTCGCGTCGTTCGCGTGTGGCGCGTCCTTGCTCAAGTTAGTTCCTCGACAGCTCAGAATCGGTAGGGAGGTGAGGAAGCCTCGATTGTTGACCGCCGATTAATTCTTAAATTATTAACACAATATTTATACACTAACATAAATATTGTAGGCGTTAATTATTGTTAATTATTATAGTTATTTAAACTTAATAAATATACACTTTATTGGCTATAGACTGTAGTTGTCGTGCGATGGCGCTAGCATCGCATAATGTAATACTGTTAATAACAATACTTGTAACTATAGACTGATAACTACATTGATAATTATAGTTATATTTAATTAGAATATAATTAAGTCAGAAGACCTTTTAAATATTATTTAAACTTAATAAATAGACATTCTATTGGCTATAGACTGCATTTGTCGAGCGATGGCGCTAGCATCGCATAATGTAATGGCGGGAGACATTTTATGGTCTACCTCTTTGATATATAAGTCTGAAAGCACCCAGGCTGGAGGCTCCGTATTATTTTAAAGTTCAATTTAACAAGACTATGTCTGTTTATAAAAGAAGTTTTAATATGTACACGTTGATATATTGTGTAGTGATTATAATAACCCGTGATGGAAAATGTGAGTACAGTGCTTATTATTTCACCTACCTACCCCATAAATAAGTGTAGGTTAGTAGGAAAATATGGCATACCTACATAATCTTCTAAATTTAGCGCGGGTGTGCCATCATGAATGAATGAATGTCAGAAAACTATTATAACAATATCAAAGTAGCTGGTGTTATGCTTAAAATGGGTACATTCATTTTCTACTCGTGTGGGTGTACAAATGCTTCATAGAATACAATTAATAGTTCACAAAATATAATAAAATGAAATAAGTTATATTACAAATTCCTTGTATATAAATTAAAAGTCATTATTAATAAATAAAAATACCCCCTTTCCCCTTTTCGTACATGATTTGCACGGAGATCTCACTCTTTCGTCGCACCTTACACATATGCTAAATTAAATTAAATTCTTGATATCTACAAGTGCATCAGATTTATAAGTAAAAAGAAAATTTCTAAGTGATGAAACAATCAAAGTAAACACTTTGGACTATAAACACACAGAAGATTTCATAAACAATATTGTGTCATAAAGATTTTCTGTTTTAGTTTTAGCCCACATTTTCATACACACATAAACACATGCACGCACAGACACACACACACACACACACACACACACGCCACACACACATATGCATACAACACACACACACACGTAAAAACGCGCTAAAATTGTAATTGTGTGTAATTGTAATAATAATAATTCATTTATTTCAGGCAAAATAATGTTGGTGTTGTTACACTGGCCCATATTTAAACATATACCTTACAGAGTAACATATATATATAATACAAATCAGCGATATCCAATAAGACACGTTAATACTACTACGACGTGTGACGTATATCTTTGGTGTCAGGTAGTCGACCTCTAAAGCGGCGAAACCTGACACCTCTCGGCCAGAATTCTTCGGCCATGAACGTGTCGAGAGACTTGACCGGAACCCGCAGCACAAAGGAGTTGAAGCTCACGTTGTGACGCGACTCCAGCTTCACGACCCTCAGCGTCAGCATGGTCTTCAGCAGCACGTACTCCGCCACCTCCTCTGCCGTGATGGAGTAGTAAGTGAAACATATGCACGCGAGACACGTACAACGGCGTCGTCAGTGTTTCTGGACGCAGTAGATGGTTCGGGCCAGTCGGTGCGGTTCCGCGCTTGTTTCGGTTTGACGGCTTCTTTTACTTCTTCTCCACCGTTTTGAAGCCGCCGTCATCTCGATCTGCCTGATCCTTCCTTATAGAAGGAACGGAAGAGGCAGCATTCTGTTTCCCATCATTATTGCAGCGGTAGCATAGGTTCGATGAGGGGTTGACATACATACGGCGGACGGTCTCCGCGTTGGTGCGGGGGTGCGGGCGGCTGGACGCGGGGCATCGGACGGCACGGCAGCAGGCGGTGTCACATTCAATAATGCTGACTCTAAACTGCCAATGGATGCATTTTGTGCACCGCGACGTGTGTTTACATTATCGGTCGGCGATGACCTACTTACTGACATAGCATTGCGTAACAATACTACTTAAGCACGTTGTTCACTAATGGTGGTTTCCGACGTCGATAACTTATCCACCACTTCGGCTAGACTCGTCTTCAGGAATGCGATATCCTTCAGGAGCCTGGTGCAGTCAATGTGCTCGTACGAAACAGGAGGGATGCGGTCCAGCTGCTTTGCCACGAACGTGGGCACGTCGTCCGGGTCGGTCTCCTTAAGCAGGGTGATGATGTCCTGCACGCTCTTCTCGCCTCCGTCTCTCCGGCGGGATGGCATCTCATCCAGCTTGCCGACACTCTGGAATAGTAGGGTCTTGCTCTTGCAGACTTCCTCCTCCTTAAAACTCGACTTGCATATATGAATGATGGTTGGTTCATCAAACGAGTCCATGGCGTATTGTATGAACGCCAAATATTCATTAGCTATAAGTTGCTGAGAACCTATAGCGCAGCGCGGGCAACGGCTGTCACCGTGCGAGTCGCGAATAATAAATTCTAAACTGTGCAGTGTGACACGACCGTTTCCAATCGCGCACTGACTGCACTGTAATAATATTATTATTTCTGTTAGCCAATCTAATATGTTTATTTTTGTCTCAAACGCTTGCTTTCACATGGGAGTAACTAGTCCTTATGACACAGGGAATCCTAGTATAAGGACTAGTGCCAATATTATTTCACATTGATTCAGTTCATATTATTAGTTACGTAATAGCTTAGTTACGTTTTTTTTGTCAAAACGTAAACTAATTAATTTATCATAAATCGTATCATTAGATTATATTGAATAGAATATTGTTAATAACAATATTTCCTAATTAACATCATATTGTAATACTCACTTCAGGAATATTCAAATCAAATTAATTGTATCATCAATTTATTTCGTGAATAAATATTATGATTTATATGATATGATTAATACCATTAATAGTTTACTAAATAAAATAAAATGAAATTACATTACAAATTCCTTAATTCCTTATCATTATCAATGATTTTAATTACAGAACAAACATTGAAAATTTATTTGTACATTTAAAAATAACGCTAATTATTAAAAGAATTAATTTCTTATTAACATATCAGTTGCATATGTATTGTGTTCGTATGTGCATTTTCAAATGTGACTTCCGTGCAGCTGCATAGCCACATATATCACATGCATATGGTTTTTTACCTGTATGTTTGTGGATATAAATTCAGCAATTATTTAAATCCACTTTTAAAGTCACACACATTACATGCTTATAGTATTTCTCCAGTGTGTATTTGTATGTGTTTCTTCGTGGCTGACCTTTGTGCAGTTTTACAGTCACACATATTACAAGCATATGGTTTTTATCCAGTGTGTGTTCGTATATGTAAATTAAGTGATGGATTAAATCCACTTTTATAGTCACACATTAAACATGCATATAGTTTTTCTCCAGTGTGTGTTTGTATGTGTTTCTTCGGATCTGACCTTTGTGCAGTTTTATAGTCACACATATTACATGCATATGGTTTTTCTCCAGTGTGTGTTTGTATGTGATTCTTCAGAGCTGATTTATGTGCAGTTTTATAGTCACACATATTACATGTATACGGTTTTTCTCCAGGGTGTGTTCGTATGTGCACTTCCAAATTTGCCTTCCCTGCTGTTTCATAGTCACACATATTACAAGCATATGGTTTTTATCCAGTGTGTGTTCGTATGTGCACTTTCAAATATGCCTTCTGTGCAGTTTTATAGTCACACATATTACAAGCATATGGTTTTTATCCAGTGTGTTCGTATGTGCACTTTCAAATATGCCTTCTATGCAGTTTTATAGTCACACATATTACATGCATACGGTTTTTCTCCATTGTGTGTTCGTATGTGTTTCTTCAGATCTAATCTTTGAGCAGCTTTATAGTCACACATATTACATGCATACGGTTTTTCTCCAGTGTGTGTTCGTATGTGCACTTCTAATCGTGTCTTCCGTGCAGTTTTATAGTCACACATATTACATGCATATGGTTTTTCTCCAGTGTGAGTTCGTATGTGTCTCTTCAGGTCTGACCTTTTTGCAGCTTTATAGTCACACATATAACATGCATATGGTTTTTCTCCAGTGTGTGTTAGTATGTGATTCTTCAGAGCTGATTTATGTGCAGTTTTATACTCACACATATAACATTCATATGGTTTTTCTCCAGTGTGTGTTCGTATGTGCACTTCTAATTGTGTCTTCCGTGCAGTTTCATAGCGACACATATTACATGCATATGGTTTTTCTCCAGTGTGTGTTCGTATGTGCCTTTCCAAATGTGACTTCTGTGCAGCTGCATAGTCACACATATTACATGCATATGGTTTTTCTCCAGTGTGTCTTTGTATGTGTTTCTTCAGAGCTGCTTTATGTGACATTTTATAGTCACACACATTACAAGCATATGGTTTTTCTCCAGTGTGTGTTCGTATGTGCACTTCCAAATTTGCCTTCTGTGCAGTTTTATAGTCACACATATTACAAGCATATGGTTTTTCTCCAGTGTGTGTTCGTATGTGCACTTCCAAATTTGCCTTCCCTGCTGTTTCATAGTCACACATATTACAAGCATATGGTTTTTCTCCAGTGTGTGTTCGTATGTGCACTTCTAAATGTGCCTTTCGTGCAGTTTCATAGTCACACGTATTACATGCATATGGTTTTTCTCCAGTGTGTGTTAGTATGTGATTCTTCAGAGCTGATTTATGTGCAGTTTTATACTCACACATATAACATTCATATGGTTTTTCTCCAGTGTGTGTTCGTATGTGCACTTCTAATTGTGTCTTCCGTGCAGTTTCATAGCGACACATATTACATGCATATGGTTTTTCTCCAGTGTGTGTTCGTATGTGTTTCTTCAGAGCTGATTTATGTGCAGTATTATAGTCACACATATTACATGCATATGGTTTTTCTCCAGTGTGAGTTCGTATGTGTTTCTTCAGGTCTGACCTTTGTGCAGCTTTATAGTCACACATATTACATGCATATGGTTTTTCTCCAGTGTGTGTTAGTATGTGATTCTTCAGAGCTGATTTATGTGCAGTTTTATAGTCACACATATAACATTCATATGGTTTTTCTCCAGAGTGTGTTCGTATGTGCACTTCTAATTGTGTCTTCCGTGCAGTTTCGTAGCGACACATATTACATGCATATGGTTTTTCTCCAGTGTGAGTTCGTATGTGTTTCTTCAGGTCTGACCTTTGTGCAGCTTTATAGTCACACATATTACATGCATATGGTTTTTCTCCAGTGTGTGTTAGTATGTGTTTCTTCAGAGCTGCTTTATGTGACATTTTATAGTCACACATATTACAAGCATATGGTTTTTCTCCAGTGTGTGTTCGTATGTGCACTTCCAAATTTGCCTTCTGTGCAGTTTTATAGTCACACATATTACAAGGATATGGTTTTTCTCCAGTGTGTGTTCGTATGTGCACTTCCAAATTTGCCTTCCCTGCTGTTTCATAGTCACACATATTACAAGCATATGGTTTTTCTCCAGTGTGTGTTCGTATGTGCACTTTCAAATTTGCCTTCTGTGCAGTTTTATAGTCACACATATTACATGCATATGGTTTTTCTCCAGTGTGACTTCGTACGTGTTTCTTCAGGTCTGACCTTTGTGCAGCTTTATAGTCACACATAATACATGCATACGGTTTTTCTCCACTATGTGTTCGTATGTGTTTCTTCAGATCTGACGTTTGTACAGTTTTATAGTCACACATATAACATGCATATGGTTTTTCTCCAGTGTGTGTTCGCATGTGCACTTCCAAATTTGCCTTTCGTGCAGTTTCATAGTCACACATATTACATGCATATGGTTTTTCTCCAGTGTGTGTTCGTATGTGCCTTTCCAAATGTGACTTCTGTGCAGCTGCATAGTCACACATATCACATGCATATAGTTTTTCTGTAGAGTGTTTCAGTGTGGGTTTTTTCTGTATTTTCTGTATCTACAATCAATCGTATTATTTAAATTAGTTTATCTTCATTTACAATCTTATATGATTTAAACCTCACTTATTTAGTTAAATTAAACATAACATTAATAATATAGGTATTTTCCTTATAGAATGTATGTTTATCGTTTTCTTATGTTTGTATTCTGCATATTTTCATTTGATTTATTGCATTGAGGCTCCTGCTGGTCCATTGAAGATGGTTCGAAAGGTTATTTCATTGACTGAGGACATCATCATGATTTGTTGAACTGCAATGGAGAGAGATTGTACTTGAGTTACCTGTTTTAAAAGCGACAACTATATAGGATGATAAATAGAAGATATTATTGACTGTAGATATGAACCTATTGTAAGTAAGTACCGTAAAACGGGGTGGCTTTGAGATTCGGGGCGGCTCTGATGATTACTCAAAATTTTTATATTTTTAATCATTACACCGAAATATGAACGCATACGTTTAAGTTTTTTGACATGTTGGCACAACCGGGATATCGGCCATATTTTTTCAAAGCGTCGGCACACAGGAAGGGTTCAAAGTGTCAGTGTCAGTGTTTTCGCAAAAAAAAGTGCCTTGGTAAACTCTTTGGGTATATGTCCAGCCATAAGTATCACAGGGTATGACGATTACATAGTCAATTATACTGTCTTTTATGATTAAAACCGCCATCGTATTTATTTGCTGCGGTTGCCATTTTGTTACTTGTGTCAACATTTTGTAACAGGGGCTATATTGATATTGTATATGAGGCGACATTGACAGGCTATCAATCACGCCCCAGTTACCAATGTACCTATGCTGTCAAGTAATTTTTATTGATTATCAATTTTACCCCACATTTGTCTTCAAGTGTCAGGTTTAAGAGTATAGGTATATAAGCTTTACTACAAGAAGTAGTATGCTAATGAGATAGAGTTACACTTTCTCTCGCCTAAACCTACATTGATGCAGTTTTTATAATAGCTGGTACTCTACCTACCTACTACGTGTATCTAGTTATGTTATTTAGTTTTTTAAATATTATTATCAATATTGCATGATGTTTATTTTTATTATTTATTTGTTTTATTATATTATTTTTAATTTGTTTTAATTATTTAAATATGTGATAAACATTTTGAAGGAAATAGGTGTAGTCTATACTCGACTCAAGATTGCCCATCAAGTGCATATAGAAAAGTATGTTTCTGTTTTTTTTGTCAGGTTTGCCATGTAATATATAAAACTGTTGTATTGTTAAACTCTATTTCGTCTGTTTTCATAAGATGACTTGTGTAAGTTGAGCTGTCAATGTCACCTATAAATCAAATACACCCCAAAATTCAAAAAACTTCATAACTCATAAAATTAAACTTGGAAAAAAAATTTTTTTTTGTTATTTACTCACCTCCGAGGTGACTATCAATATCAATCAATGAAACTAGCAGTATCAAAGTTACCCCATTCTCAATATAAAATTGATAACTCAGTTTTTATTTTTTTGTCAAAACTAAAAGTCCACGATTTTTTTAAAATTTTACTGTAAGTATATAAGCACTCGCTAATACAGTATTTATTTAAAATTTTTAAAGGAAATTTTGGATGAAAAACATCCATTTTAATTTTGTTATTAATCCAATCCACCCCGTTTTACGGTACACTGAATGTAATCAGGGTCGGACTGGACCGGTTGTAACTGGCATGGGTGACATCCGGTGCGGTATTCGACAGCATCAATTTCTTAAGATTTTTTTCTTTAATGGGCTCCCTTTGATTCACATAATTTATAGGGTTCTATACCAGAAAAGGTAAAAAGGAACCCTTATAAGATCACTTTTTTGTCTGTCTGTCACCACTGATTATCTCAGGAACGGGTGGTTCTAGCAAGGTAAAAATTTATACCAGTAGGGCTATTCTGTAAGCTATCTCGGAAGCGGAATCCGCGGTGAGTTTTGAATTTGTATTATTATTGTATGAAATTAAAATCGTAACGCGGTCGTAATGCAGTTGAATTTCGTAATACGAAATTCAAATCTCACCACGGATTCCGCTTCCGAGATAGCTTACAGAATAGCCCTACAGATACTGAGGTCCATAATCCCTATTAAGTGAACAAAAATCAAGGTCCTGAGTCAAAACGATACAAAGATATGGACAGATTTAGATTTTCGCAAAAACTTGCAAGTACTAATATTTACCTTAATTTTCATTTTTTTTTTATTTTTCTGGAATTTTCCTTTACTTGTGCTGTAAGACCTTGCTTTTAGCCAAAATTGACAATTCTAGGTCAACCGGAAGTGCCCTATAGGTGTATATAGGCCCAAAACCTATAAAGCACGTTGACCTAGAATCATGAAATTTGGCAAGAAGCAAGGTCTTGAAGCACTTATAAAGGAATAAATCTGAAAACCGTAAATATGTATATGGGACCTCCGGGAAATCTCCCGGGAATTCCCAACTGCTTGCACATCCCTTCCCTAGAATCTATTGTTAAGATATGGTACGGAAAGGCACTTGATGGTCCAGCGGTTTGCTGATAGCTGGGAGATAGGATTGGTTAATTCCCGGCTATAGACAGTGGCGACGAGCTATGACCCCTTTATTACTGGGTCATGCTACGGTAAATGTTTCCAATAAAATGATGATAAAGTACTTAACTTTTATATCCGCGGTCAGCTATGGCACCATTGACCGCGATTCACATTTGAGTACTATCAAGTCAGAAGCCTTGTGTTGGTTATAGCATTACTTTTATTTGTGGTAAAACAAAGTGTGATTTAGTCACTTTTCATACTAAGATCACAGCATGTATATTAATATTTTTACTATTCTCTTTGAGAATTCACACCTAACTTTCTGTATGAATTTGGAATGAACTGACAATAAAAATTCTGGTGTCAAACTCTTCTGACAATAATGGTGATCTAATAATCTATGTTTGAAACATAAACATAATTCAAAAACATTGATCACCAAGATAAAAACATCGGCAAAAGAGTTTTAACATCATACCAAACAGGTTGGCATAGGGTCGCCACATGTAGTTTAACAACAAAATGTGTACCTGAGCACATGTTGGTGCAATACATTTTCTATGGATCCAACTACAAAGTTAAGTTTGTCCTTTAACCTAGTCTGAGATGTTGGTACGGAAACCCTGAGGCTTCCGTACCAACTTCGCCTACTGATAGGCGAGTCCAACTCGACTTAGCTAGTTTTAAGGTTTCCATAGCCGAATGTCAAAAAAAGGTACCCTTATAGATTTGTCATGTCTGTCTGTCTATCCGTCCGTATGTCACAACCATTTTATTCCATTCCACTATTAACCCTACATAATTGAAACCTGGTAGGTAGATCGATATATTCTGTGAACTGCTATCAGTTTTTGCTGGCAAGCAACCCTGGCGCTGCTAACATCATAGTACTGTGCTGTGTATTTAATTTAACCACGAAAATTAGTAAACAACAGTAAAAACTATCTAACGAATTACAAACATCGGCTTTACTTTAATATACTACCATCGATTTAATGGGGGAGAAGGGGTCGGGTGGTGGAGGGGAAGGTGAAAAACCCTCCCCTTGAAGGAAAAGTTGCGGGGGGGGCTTCAAATGTTATGAATATTTGGCGCCAATAATCTACAATGCGGTTCCAATCTCAATTCGAGACATAAGTAATGTTCATGTGTTTAAAACAAAATTGTATGAATATCTTATCGACAAGGCATACTATTCAGTTGAAGATTTTTTTAAAGAAAATAACATAATTTTAGACTTTTAACATACTTTTATTATTATTTTATATTACCTTTTAATTATAGTTGTGCTTGTATACTGACTAAGTAGGCTTAGAGACACGTTTTGACATCAATGTAATTAAACAACTCTGTAACCTAGGACCACAAGCTAAAATAAATTCATTCATTCATATCATATATTAAAATTTTGAGTTTGGGTATGTAAAATTATACCTACCCCACAAAGTTATTTTTTTACAACCCGGGAATCCTTCCTGGGTTGAGTCGCCTTAAATAGGAGAGCACTGCTAGTTACTGTTTGTCGTTTCACAAATGTACTTGTACTTAATAATTTCAAGGTCGAACACTAAGGCAAAACACTGGGGAACAGTGCGCCGACGAGCGTAGTGAGGAAGGGAGCCGCGGCAGCGGCCGCGCGTTACTAGAGCCAACGCTATGGCGTTTAATTTATCTATAAAATATCTATCTTATTTACAGGTAAAAGTTAATTTATTTCCATACAACATTTTCGATAACTATGTTGCCGCTGTTTTCCCATAAGGGAGGGGTCCTCCTCCAACCTCCCCCTCCCCTCTTCTGATCCTCTCCAGCCTTCAAATTATTAATAATTTTTCATACTTAACCTTAAAATTTTATATATTCATAACTTCATAACTTTTGAAGGGGGGAGGGCTCCGCAACTTTTTCTTCAAGAGGAGTTTTTCCCCTTCCCCTCCCTTAAATCGACGGCCGGTATACTAAAGTTGAACCTTTATTTTAAACGCGAAAATTAGTAAACAACAGTGAAAACCATCTAACGATGTAAAAACATAAAGAAAACTAACCTGCAAAATACCTAACCGGTGGGGGAACCTTTGTTACCAAGAAACCATGACGGTGATCCATGTGACGAATTTCACATTAATACACCACTTTAACATCCGTTACACACTTTTCAAACAGTATTTCACCTTTATTGTTCACTTCGGCAACTATATCTATTTACAAAAAACCCAAACCAATAATTCTACAATCTACAACTTTTATCAAAACATCGACTAAGAGAATCATAGAGAATATAATGGCCGCACTTATTTAACCACAGTAGTACTCAAGTAAACCCAGCCACAGATTACTATATAGTATACAATGGCTCCCCACTACTAGTTTATTTAGTTAGTGTGACCAGTGTTAAATATCTATGATTTTCTACCGCCGAGATTACAGAATTCATGAATAGTCTAGCTTTATATTATATGCCCTCTGTATTCTGTGTCTGTGTCCTGTGATTTATAGGTAATCTGTGATTTGCCCATGTCCACTCCGTTATTTCATTTTTGATTTTTCACCTTTTTAATAAATAATATTATATAATAGGCTTAACAGCTCGCTCAGCTACCTATGGAAAGAGCGTTGTTCGGTGTATTGTATCACTACGGGATCGAATCCAGAACGAAGTAATTCGCCAGAGAACTAAAGTGATCGACATAACTCAGCGGATTAGCAAACTGAAGTCGCAGTGGGCTGGTCATATCTGCCGTAGGACCGATCACCGTTGGGGAGGGTAGACTGGTTCTATAGTGGAGACCGCGAATCGGTAAACGTAGCGTAGGACGCCCTGTGACCAGGTGGAGCAACAGCATTCGCAAAACTGTGGGGTGGGCAGTGACTGGAAAACAAAGAACCGAACATCGGGCTCAGTGGTGTGACTTGGGTAAGGCCTTGTCCAGCAGTAGACAGATACCGGCTGATTATGATAACAATGAACTGTGATTCAAATCTTGAGACTATTTCTTGTCCTACCAAGATATGCACTGAGCCCGATCTGCGGCTCATTGGGAGGGGTATGGTATATATTCAAATTTTTAAATATTAAACAAATTGATGTAAATTTTCATATATTTAAAGTTTTTGCTTCTTCTATAGGTATGTCTATGGATCACTTTTTTGCCAATGCCATGCCATGCCCTAATCGCCACGCTGGGCAGGCGGGTTGGCGATCGCAGGATGTAGCTTCTCTCACCGGTGACGCTGCTGCCCGTCACCTGCCTGTATTTATTTTATTTTATATTATTATATATATATATATATAGTATTAAAATAATCTGTAATAAGTTGTGTAATTGCCAGAACGCATATCTGACCTGTTGGTACCTATGTGATTATGTATGGGTATATGCCAAGGACAGACAACAACTGTCCTTGGCATCGATTACATCTTTTTTAGCTAACATTTTTTGAAGTTTACCCAGATGGACACTAGACAGTTTTAGATTTACTAGATTGGGTGATACAAGCTTGCTCAACATCTGTATCTGTATCCTGGCAGCTGAGCCAGTTCAATGTATTAATAGCTAAGCTAATATATAACTACTATTTCAATAGTAGTGATCTATTCATTTTCATTATAATTTTAATATAAAACAGGGTGATCGCGTTCCTTCTTTGGATAAGGGTAAGTCAATTTTGAGTACCTAGCTTCTACTTAAATACAATTGGTTATGTTTGAAATTTTTTCGGTCAAAGCTGGACAAAAATGGTAAAGAGGTAGATACATCCCATTAATTTATCTTCATACAACATAGATAGATATTTTGCAAGTGACATCATGCATTTATAGTTATGAATCACAAACTATTATATGATTATTCTGTCTGGTGTATTCATGTTAAAGTGAATTCCGCACTCCTCCGGGAAACATGCCCAGGTATTGAGCATGTTTCCCAAGGGGTGCGGGTTTGAGTCCCGTCAGTACGATAAAGTTTTGGATTGTGTGTAACAATAATATAAGGTGATAATTTATTTTTAAAGTTAACATTTCAAGAAACATAATAGTTTACATCGTCTCAAATTTTTTCGTCCATCAATCGCAGTGTTTGGCAACGTGTGGGTCGCGTCCCCTGGGGGTCGTGAAGCCTCTATAAAAGGGTCACGAGAGGTCACCAAGCCTCAGTAAAACAGAAAAAACAAAGTTTTAAAATAAATGTTTGTAATATGTGTTTGTAGGTGTTATAATTGAGAGGGAATGAGAACACATCTTGGGAGAGGCCTACGTCCAGCATTGAACTAACACCGGCTGATGATGAGAATGCATATAATATTTGTTTCTGAAGAAAACTATGTAATCTGTTTTCTGTAGGCCACGCAAGCGAAGCTGCGGACAGAAGCTAGTAATATAATAAAATCCTAACTAATATTATAAATGCGAAAGTAACTCTGTCTGTCTGTCTGTCTCACTTTCACGCCAAAACCACTGAACCGATTTAAATAAAATTTGGTACACAGATAGTCTAGAGCCTGAGAAAGGTCATAGGTTACTTTTTAATGCAAATAAAGAGTTGAAAGGGAGATGAAATGTTTTATGGATGTATCGTCATTTTAGGAGCTAGAAGCTTGAAATTTATGTATTAGACTGTCGATTCGATATAAATAAATATGACATTCAAAGTTTGTAAAAGTTTGACCCTCAAGGGTGTAAAATAACAATAAGGCATAGGGGATGAAAGTTTATATGGGAATATGTTAGGTTTATGTGAATGTTCTACTCAACGGATTTATATGAAATTTGCTACACAGATAGTCTAGAGCCTGAGAAAGGACACAGTCTTCTTTTAATGCGAAAAGAGGGTTTGTAAAGGGTTGAAAAGGGGGATGAAAAGTCGTATAGAAGTATCGTCATTTTTAAAGCAAGAAGCTTGAAACTTATTTTTAAGGTTGTTGATTCGATATAAATAAATATGACATTCAAAGTTTGTGAGGGGGAAAGGGGAGTGGCGGGGAGGGTAGGGAAGTGGAGGGAGAGGGTAAGGGACTGGAGGTGAGGATAGGGGGAGTGAAGGGGAGTGGTGTGGGAGGGGAGGGGGAGGGGATGTGGAAGTGACGGTAAGGGGGAGAGGGAGGGTAGGATAAGTTTGGGGAAGGGGAGGGGAGGGGGTGGGGTTGTGGAAGGGTGCGGTGTAGCTGGGGTACGTATGTGTTTTATTAGTTAATGCTACCCAAAGACACTTTTCCCTGCGGACGAAGTCAAGGGTGTAAAATAATAATAGGGGATGGAAGTTTGTATGGAAATATGTAAGGTTTATGTGAATGTTCTACTGAACGGATTTAAATGAAATTTAGTACACTGATAGTCTAGGGCCTGAGATAGGACATAGGCTACTTTTAAATGCGTAAAGAGGGTTGTGAAGGGTTGATAGGGGGGATGTATGAAAGTATCGTCATATTTAAAGCTAGAAGCTTGAAACTTAATGTTTAGGCTGTTAATTCGATATAAATATACTAAAAGTGCCCCGCGGCTTCACCCACCATAAAGACTTCTTTTATTTACTTAAAACTTTTATTTTGTTAAAACCTTTCTATCATAAAAGACAATCAAAGAAGTAAAAGCCAAATCGGTATATATAGACCATATTGATTTTCAAACTTTTTTACCAACCCCTTGCAAAAATCCTGCTACACGTATTTATTTATTTATTTACGGAAGTACTTAAGTAAATCTATAATTTTAAAAATAATGATCACTGCAGGAAGAGTGAATCTCACAACACAGGGTTTCCTAGTCTGAGATTCAAAGCGCATAAGCTTTGTTTTAGTATATAAGCAATTACGAAACTCTGTTTTAATGTGCTAAAGTGCAAATAAATTATAAATTAATAAGTTATATCTGGGGGGATTTTTTATAAAATCCTTGTTAGCGGATACCTACGTCATACGAGGGTCATTCAACAAGTACTTAGCTTCATCGACCAATGGCACTGCGATTACAAAAAAAATTTACCATAGTACAGTGCAATGTTTTTGAAGCCTATTGTCAAAGTTTTAAACAATGACCTCTATTAGTTTTGTTTTAATAGCCTTTGAAAGCGAACGTGTCAGTCAGTTTAACAAAAATGGAAAAAGAGCAGTATCGTTCGGTGATTCAATTTTTATTTTTGGAAGGGAAAACGCGCAGTGAAATTAAAAATCGCTTGGATGCTGTGTACAGTGACTCTTCTCCTTCGATGGCAACCGTCAAGAATTGGTTTAACGAGTTTGCTCGTGGCCGCAAGTCGGTTTTTGATGAGCCACGCCCAGGTGCCTCGAAAACGGCTACTACGGAGGAAAACATAAAAAAAATCCACGATCTCGTGTTGGCAGACCGACGATTGAAGGTTCGCGAGATAGCTGACACTGTGGGCATTGCAGAAGGAACGGTGCATCATATTCTCCACGAAAAACTGGGCATGAGAAAGCTGTCAGCGCGATGGGTGCCGCGTTTGCTTACACTGGACAACAACCACGACAACGCGCCGGCTCACAACTCTGCCGTCGCCATGGCCAAATTATTCGAATTGCTGCCCCATCCACCTTACTCTCCAGACTTGGCCCCCTGTGACTTCTTTTTGTTTCCAAACCTGAAAAAGTCACTCGCTGGAAAAAGATTTGGGTCGAATGAGGAGGTCATCACCGCCACGGAGGCCTATTTTGCAGACTTCAGGAAAACGTATTTTTTAGACGGGTTAAAAAAGTTGGAGCATCGCTGGGCCAAGTGTATTGAGTTAAAAGGAGATTATGTAGAAAAATAAATCGACACTTTTCAAAAATTTTCGTTTTTCTTTTGTAGGCTAAGTATTTATTGAACGACCCTCGTAACAACCATCTGCTTTCTAAATTTCAGCGCAATCCGAAACAATATTGATTCTCAGACTTTGTTGCCCACTTTACCCTCTTAGAGTGGCATTTTGAAAAAGCCCGAAAATCGTATTTACTTATATATTTAAAGAAGTACTTGGGTTAAAAGTCGAATAAAATGACTATCCAAACTTTGAATCCCCGCTTCATCTCCTTAATGAGTGAACTTTGAAAAATCCTTTCTTAGCGGATACCTACGTCAAAATAACTATCTGCATGCCAAATTTCAGCGCAATCCGAAACAATATTAATTTCAGTCATGTTACCCCACATCACCCTTTTAGGGGTGGCATTTCGAAAAAGCCTAAAACACGTATTTACTTATTTATTTACTGAAGTTCTTGTGCGAAGTTTCGAATAGAAAAGACTATCTTATTTTGTTTCTCCATACAAACTTTGAACCCCCGTTTCATCCCCTTCAGGGGGAATTTTTGGAAAATCCTTTCTCAGAGGGAACTAACGTCGTAATAACTATCTGCAAATTTCAGCGCAATCCGAAACAATATGGATTTTATTTTAATTTTAAAATTATCGTGAATTTGTAACATTATTATTGTTATATACCGGCTGTAATTCACGTACCTTTAGTCGAATTTTCTCGACCTAGGTTTCGAGCGAGTCAGTCGCTCTTCCTCGGGAGTGAGGTCACGCGGTGAGATCGCGATGTTCACTGCGGGCCGCCGCTCGCTGCGCTCGGCTTGATAGCCGGGGTGGGGGCGGACTCGGCGGCGATCGGTAACGGCTGTTCCTTTTCGGTACCGAGGATGCCTGAGATAGCCCGAATGATGTCATCGTCGGTTCTTCATCGCTGCTACTCATAGAGATAGATAGTGGATAGTGGATGGACCTTGCCGTCAGCGTGGAAACCGATTCTTAATGCGTCCTCGAAAAAGAAAGTGTCAGTCAGTCTAGAGTGTGACACAGTCAGCATTGTTTGCGACGGTACTTATGGCGATATATCTCAGGCATCCTCGGTACCGAAAAGGAACAGCCGTTACCGATCGCCGCCGAGTCCGCCCCCACCCCGGCTATCAAGCCGAGCGCAGCGAGCGGCGGCCCGCAGTGAACATCGCGATCTCACCGCGTGACCTCACTCCCGAGGAAGAGCGACTGACTCGCTCGAAACCTAGGTCGAGAAAATTCGACTAAAGGTACGTGAATTACAGCCGGTATATAACAATAATAATATGGATTTTCACACTTTGTTACCTCATTTCACCCTCTTAGGGGTGTAATTAAAAAAAACCCTGAAACACGTATTTACTTATTTTTTTACTCAAGCACTTGTATGAAGTTTCGAATAGAAAATACTATCTAATCTTGTCTCTCCATACAAACTTTGAACCCCCGTTTCATCCCCTTCAAGGGTGAATTTCGAAAAATCCTTTTTCAGAGGTAACTAACGATGTAATAACTATCTGCATGCCAAAATTCGGCGCAATCCGAAACAATATAGATTTTCACACTTTGTTACCCCATTTCACCCTCTTAGGGGTGGATTTTCAAAAAAACCTGAAACACGTATTTACTTATTTTTTTACTGAAGCACTCTTATGAAGTTTCGGATAGAAAAGACTATCTATATATTGGAAAATCCTTTCTTAGTACACCCTTACGTACTAAGACAAATATACCCTTCAAATTTCAAGTCTCTACGACCAGCGGTTTAGGCTGTGCGTTGTCTGTCAGTCAGTCAGTATGTCAGGACAAAGATGCTTATAGTTTTAGATATGACATTCAAAGTTTGTGAGGGGAAGGGGGAGGGAGAGGGAGGGGAGGTGGAAGTGAGGGGTAGGGGAGAGGGGATGGGAGTCGGGGAGGGGGAGAGGGAAGTGGGGGGAAGAAAGAGGGGAGGGGGATTAGCGCGGTGTGGTACGGTGCGGTGTAGGTGGGATACGCATGTGTCTTATTTGTGAAATAATTAGCCTAAATAATTTAAAATGCTACCCAAAGACACTATTCCACGCGGACGAAGTCGCGGGCACAGCTAGTACAGATATAAACAGTGCAGGTAGGGCGTCGCGAATTTTTTTTTTCATACTTAGTGGCTGAATAAAAACCGGCCAAGTCGAGTTGCACTCATCCACAGAGGCTTCCGTACCAATGTTGGCGGGTACCAATTAAGCTAGACCTCTAAATTGTAGGAACGCTCATATAACTTAGAAGCCTATCTTAATTGGAGTAAACTATGTATGTATGGGGACACCCTTTAATTTTCAACTTTTTAGGGTTCCGTAGCTGAATGGCAAAAAACGGAACCCTTATAGATTCGTCATGTCTGTCTGTCTGTCTGCCTGCCTGTCTGTCTCTCAGCCTGCCTGTCTGTCTGTCTGTCTGTCCGTCCGTATGTCACAGCCATTTTATTCCGAAACTGTAAGGACTACAACATTTAAACTTGGATACGTAGATGTATACTGTGAACCGCTTTTCGATTTTTATACAAAAATATAAAAGTTTAAGGGGGACATCTCATACATGTAACAGTAACAAAAAAAAATCTGCAAACCTATACGTGTGGGGTGGGTGTCTATGGATAGGACTTTAAAAATGACATTGAGGTTCCTTAAATTATTTTATCTCAAAGTCAATTATTTAAAAGATGGCGCGTCTAAAGTGGTAAAATGTGTGTCCCCCCCTATAACTTTTAAAGTAAGGGAGTTAAAAATCTAGAAAAAATATTTTTTGTAGATCTCAATAAAAACTTTCAACGAAAATTGGTTTGAGAGAGAAACGAGATAAAGTCAGCAGTTTTTGAGATATAGTGACCGCAAATATAACTTTGTGTTTCATACAAACACTATGAATAACAAAGTTAATGTTTTGGTTGCGAAAAATCATAGTTATAGAACACTCTACTGTGTTACGGAACCCTACGAGTGCGAGTCCGATTTGCACTTGGCCAGTTTATTTTATTTTTCGTAATTTTTCCATTATTTATGCTGTAACTCTATTTGACCTTGCGTCTTGCCAAATTTCATGATTCTAGGTCAACGGGAACTACCCTATAGGTTTTCGACCCAAAACCTATAGGGTACTTCCGGTTTACCTAGAATTGTCAATTTTGGTTAAAACGAAGGTCTTATAACACAGCACAAGTAAAGGAAAAATTCCAAAAAATAAAAAAGTGAAAGGTAAGGTAAATTTTGGTACCTACTTACAAGTTTTCGCAAGAATCTAAATTTGCCCATATCATTTTATCGTGTTGACTTCTACAGTAAAAGGATAAATAAACAGCCATCAAAACGGGAAAATTGTATAGATAATTTAGGCCAGTACTTTGATTAGCTGAAATAAAAAAAATACCAAAATTTTTATATGTTAAAATTGTTCATTTCAATCTCCAATTTCATAGGTGAAGACCTAATATTATTATTACCATAATATTTTAAAGAATCAAGAAATCAGCAACATAGTGAGATTGCAGATTGTTCTTAATCCGCTAGACAGCTGTTACGGAGGCTTGTCTTCATATCTCTGAAGATACTCATCAGATCTCGATGAATTTACAATGGGACCACATGGGATGTATACTCACTCATAGAAAACATAATTTATCAAGAAGGTTAATAAACGACGGAATTATGAGGTGACACAATTAGATGGCATTTATCGTAGAAGTTCCGTTGTCAGTCTCCGAAACTCATCATCAGATCTTTACAAATTCAAAATGGGTGGTCTTAATAGTTTCAGAATAAAGTGGCTGTGACATACGGACAGACAGACAGACATGACGAATCTATAAGGGTTCAATTGTTGCCATTCGGCTACGGAACTCTAAAAATTAGTCAAACTAAAAATACTTCTGTAATAGTGTTGTAAAGTTGAACACAGTAAAAATTCTCATGTCACTAAAAACACGTTTTGGAATATTCTTTTTAGGGTACCGTACCCAAAGAGTACCAAAGGAACCCTATTACTGAGACTTCGCTGTCCATCCGTCCGTCCTCCGAACATTACAGGGCTGTATCAGGTATCTCCTTAACCGTAATGGATGGTAATGGTATGGATTACCACAGAATAATGAATAATACTAGTTTCTACTAAATAAAAGTTTTATTAAGTAAGTGAACGAAGTTTGTAACGCGGGCGACGCCGCGGCGGGCTTTTAGTTTACCATAAAGATGGTGGTGACTGGTGTGAATAGATAGGACACAAACTATATATAACCAGTGATATTACAAATTTTTATCGTTTAATGTATTTTTGTTACTCCTTTTTACATCTTTAAATTTTCGGTTATAAAATCTTAATGTGGCGTATATGCGCAATCGAATGAACAGTTTCATAAGATGCATACAAAAAAAAACATACAGACGAATTGAGAACCTCCTCCTGTTTAGAAGTCGGTTGAAAACAAAATAAAGTTAAAAATTAAAGAGGTACCCGTACAAAAAACTTATTTTTCAGGCAAATTTTGTTCAATCGGAACTCTACGTGATCGAGTCCGACTCGCACTTGGCCAGTTCATTTTTGTTTGAGTGAGTAAACTTTCCGTTTGGTCGCATTGTAATTTCATTGAGATCTAATATAATGAGTATTTTCCAGAGTTCTATAAAAACCTCAAAGCGCGGCATTTTGAAGTCAGTTTTTAGGGTTCCGTACCCAAAGGGTAAAACGGGACCCTATTACTAAGACTCCGCTGTCTGTCTGTCCGTCCGTCCATCTGTCACCAGGCTGTATCTCATGAACCGTGATAGTTAGACAGTTGAAATTTTCACAGATGATGTATTTCTTTTGCCGCTATAACAACAAATACTAAAAACACAATACAGTTTAAAATCATAGGAATGCCGAAAAATACACGTTTCTCGTATGGGGACCCCCATTCGAGAAACGTATATTTTTCGGCATTTCAATGTTACGCCATTTATGAACGCTTAGGTAAACGTCCATAGATGGCGTTATATTGAAATTCCGATCCCAAACACCTTTGTGTAAACTTTCACTTAGATAGCGTTAGACGTTACATGGCGTTATAAGAAACTAGCTGTGCCCACGACTTAGTGCGCGTGGAATGGGAATTGGGTAGCATTCACTAATAAGACACATACGTATCCCACTACACCGCACCGCACCACGCCACGCTAATTCCCCTTTCCTCCCTCCCCACCCCTTCCCATCACTTCCCCCTCCCCTCCCCCTTCACCTCACTTTCACATCCCCTCCG
Source organism: Cabera pusaria (assembly GCA_954871355.1). Lineage (NCBI taxonomy): Eukaryota > Metazoa > Arthropoda > Insecta > Lepidoptera > Geometridae > Cabera > Cabera pusaria. The sequence goes on from OX940899.1 coordinate 23,324,368, forward strand.
CTCCCCTCCTCCACCACTCCCCATTTCCCCTGACACACTGAATGTCATATTTATTTATATAGAATCAACAGCCTAAAAAATAAGTTTCAAGCTTTTAGTTGTTTTGGCGTGAAAGTGAGACAGACTCAAAGTAACTCTACTTTCGCATTTATAAAATTATAGTAAGGATAAGCACGCGGCTCACAACTCTATATATACTATGGCCCTAGTATCTTTATCAACACCATCAACACCAATATTATAAATGCGAAAGTCAGTTTGTTTGTTTGTTTGTTTGGGACTTCTTCACGGTCAAAGGGCTTGACCGATTTGGCTGATTTTTTTTATAAAGATAGTACATAGGGCAGAATAGGATATAGGATACTTTTTGTTTGGCTATCGAGTCAGGGGGTTCAGATATTTTTAATTGAATTTTGTAAATATGAGACTTCTTCTCGAATTAACGGCATGACCGATTTGCCTGAAATTTTGTATGAATGTCATAGGGCAGAATAGGATATAGAATACTTTTTTTCTGGCTGTCGAGTCAGGGGGTCCAGATATTTTTAATTGAATTTTGTAAATATAAGACCTAACCAAACCAAAATCATTACTTACTTTAACAATAGAGGATATCTAGTGCGACTTTGGGGTCGTCTATGCCATGGTGACTTGGCCTAAGAGATCATCGATCTAGACCTCAAAGGTCATAAAGACTCAAATAACGCGAGCGAAGCCGCGGGTAACAGCTAGTTAATTATATATGCTATAATGTTCTTAAATTGTGGAAACCTTTTGGTAAGTGATGATGCCGTCGAAGATGGTAAGCACGCTAGGCCTAGAATGGGAACTCTCTCTCAGCTCTCAAGGATATATATCTATACCATCTACCCGAACGAAGCTATTTGCTTCTTCGTTCATCATACGAACCGCTAAGGAATGGAATACCCTGCCTGAGTCCGTGTTTCCGATTAAGTACAATATGGGGGTCTTCAAATCGCGAGTGAATAGGTATCTTCTGGGTAAGCACGCTACATCATCGATCGCATCATCACTTAACATCAGGTGAGATAGTGATCAAGTGCTACCCAGTTCGGTATAAAAAAAAAAAAAGGATAGCTACCGGAAGACATTAGATGTTTGGTGACAGATTTTCTAACTTGAGGGTGGTAGCTGGCCAGGCGGACACTAGATAGTGTCCCACCAATCGAGCCCAAACTCGGTAGTGTTTTGTCTTTTATCACAGATATTCCGTGGCTGCCTTCCAGCTTCATCATCAGACCCTAGATATCACTAAGCGTAAAGTTCTCGTCAAGACAAATCAATCGAGCCCAAACTCGGTAGAGTTACGTTGATTTATCACAGAGACGCCGTGGCCACCTTCCAGCTTCATCATCAGACCCTGGATATCATCTAGGTGAAAAGTTATCTTCAAGATTTTTTTTTTATACGTTATAGGCTAGCGTTTGAACACTATCTCACCTGTTGGTAAGTGATGATGCGGTCGAAGATGGTAAGCACGCTAGGCCTAGAATGGGAACTGGCTCTCAAGGATAGCTGCCGGAACACATTAGATGTTTGGTGACAGATTTTCTAACTTGAGGGTGGTAGCTGGCCAGGCGGACACTAGATAGTGTCCTACCACCATGCAAAGATGAATCAATCGAGCTCAAACTCGGTAGGGTTATGTTGATTTATTACAGAGATGTCATGGCCACCTTCCAGCTTAATCATCAGACCCTGGATATCATCTAGGCGTAAAGTTCTCGTCAAGACAAATCAATCTAGCCCAAACTCGGTGGGATTATGTTGTTTAATCAAGGAGATGCCGTGGCCACCTTCCGTCTCCATCATCAAACCAGCTCCATGGTACCATATCATTGTATTTTCACCGAAGATACATAAACTGTATACCAAATTTGAGTCCAATCGGACACCAGGAAGTGGGTCTAATTTAGCTTCCAAGATTCCACCCGAACCACAGAATAATGAATAGCCCGAACATACATAGTGACATACATACATTGCAAGATAAATAAAAGCTTGAAAAAAGGAGGAGGTTCTCAATTCGACTGTAGGTATTATTATATATATATTTGTGGGTGTTCGCGGATAACTTCGTCATTTAAGATTGGATTTTGATTTTATTTTTGTTGGAAAGAGGATATCGCGAGGGTGGTACCATAGTAGGGTTCATCGAGATCTGGTAAGTATCTCCAGAGATATGGAACACCTCAAACTTGGTACTGAAAATTAATAGCGCGGCATTTGAAGTCGGAAGAATTTTAAACGATCTTATTACATTGACATTTTAAAACTTTATTATTTGAAGTTGGACAGTTTTATTGTTTAAGAACGTAGGCTATCCTTATCCTTGTATTGGCGGATCTTCAGATACCTATGGTGGCAGCATTTGAAGTCGGGTCCTTAAAGAAGTGTTTTTATTAAAATTATGGATATGTTACATTTTTGTTGAAAAGGTGTTAATTAAAAAGTACTATTATCAAATATTAAATAAATAGTTTTATTTATATCACTGACTCCACCCACGTACACATACCTAACTAGTTATGTAAGTAGGTACATGGTTATGTGAGGACTTGGTTGACTTAGAATTGTCAATTTTGGTTATAAACAAGGTCTTACAGCACAAGTAAAGGAAAAATTCCGAAAGATAAATACAGTTGAAAATTTTGACACAAGTTTTCGCGAAAATCTAAATTTGCCCATATCTTTTTATCGTGTTGACTCAGGACCTTGATTTTTAGGGTTCCGTAGCCGAATGGAAAAAAAACGGAACCCTTATATATTCGCCATGTCTGTCTGTCCGTCCGTATGTCACAGCCATTTTATTCCGAAACTATTAGGACTACAGAATTGAAACTTGGTAGTTAGATGTATTCTAAAAACCGCTTTCCGATTTTTATACAAAAATATAAAAGTTTAAGGGGGGGGCATCCCATATATGGAAATGGAACAAAAAAAAAAATTTTTCATCAAACCTATACGTGTCGTGTCTATGGATAGGTCTTTAAAAATGACATTGAGGTTCCTAAACTCATTTTTTCTCAAAAGATAGACGCGTCTAAAGTGGTAAAATGTGTGCCCCCCGCCTCCCTTTCTCTAACTTCTAAAGTAAGGGAGTGAAAAATCTAGAAAAAATATATTCTATAGATCTCATTAAAAACTTTCAACGAAAATTGGTTTGAACGAGATACAGTCAGCAGTTGTTGAGATATAGCGAGCGCAAGTATAACTTTGTTTTTTATACAAACACTATGAAAAACAAAGTTATTTTTGTAGTTGCGAAAAATCATAGTTATAGAATACTCTACTGTGTTACGGAACCCTACGAGTGCGAGTCCGACTTGCTCTTGACCTCAGTATCTGGTATAAATTCAACTTGTTAGGTCCACCCGTTCCTGAGAAAGTTTGTGGTGACAGACGGACAAGAAAGTGATCTTATAAGGGTTCCTTTTTTACCTTTTGAGGTACGGAACCCTAATGATATCCGTCCATTCCATATATAACGATTAACGCTACAGCAAATTTTCCTTTCCCCCAATCAAAAAAACGCGATCGACAAAAAATTACCTAGTTTTCTAAAGTAAGCATAGGTATTCTGCAAGTCCAGAATGATCAGCTAGGTTATATAGGTACAATCAAATCAAAATTTATTTATTTCAAAAACATGAATTACGATAGATTTAGTTAGCACAATTGTACATTCAATCTGTGATAGAACCCTGTATTGCAGTATATTCACCCCATGACATTATAGTAACAATAATTTAAACGTCATTCCGATAGGCATAACCTCAGACGAAATAAGAAGTCTCCTTATTTCGTCTTAGGGCATAACATAACCGTAAGTATATATATATATATAAGCCTATGGGCTGGCTTTATTATAACAGAATCTAGCTCTAGCTGGCATAGAACTTTTTTATGATATAAGTATTAAGTACCTATACCTAATAGGACAAATTCAACACTCAATTGATGGTAAGCGACGATGTCTGCATTTTGGCAAGCAAATCTCTGGATTCCCAGTTTTTTTTAACGTTCCGTGCCTCAAAAGGTAAACAAAAGGAACCCTTATAAGATCTCTCTTGTCCGTCTGTCCGTGCGTCATCACCGATTATCTCAGGAGCGAGTGGACCTAGCAAGTTGAAATTAATACAAGATACTGAGGTCTATCCCTATTAGTCGCTATTAGGTGTATAAAAATCAAGGTCCTGAGTCAACACGATATAAAGATATGGGAAAATTTAGATTTTATTCCAAAACACTTAAGCACCAAAATTTACCTTAATTTTCAACTTATTGTATTTTTTGGAATTTTCCCTTTACTTCTGCTGTAAGATCTTGCTCTTAACCAAAATTGAAAATTTTGGGTCAACCGGAACAGACAGACATGGCAAATCTATAAGGGTACCGTTTTTTTCCATTCGGCTACGGAACCCTAAAAACGGATAAACAATATCGAGATCACGAAAATACGACATTAAATATATCAAATGTGTTCTAGTAATATGTAGAATTGTAATAAACATCAATGATAAATAGATGTTTTTGGTTTTGGTTTTGGCAAAATGTTAGGTTACACTCATTAGGGTTCCGTAGCCGAATGGCAAAAAACGGAACCCTTATAGATTCGTCTGTCTGTTCCAGTTGACCCAAAATTGACAATTTTGGTTAAGTTATGTTTGGCATTGACACGGTAATATAATATAATACTATACTTATATGTTATTATACTGTGGTTCGGAACCATCCGTGTGCGAGATAAAAGTCTGACTCGCACTTGGCCAGTTTTATTTTCAGATTTTTCAAGCCAGCAGTTTACCTTTTAGAGGTGGGTAGGGGTAGTGGGGGGGGGGATGCCCTACTGAACAAAAATGTGTACTTGAAAGTTTATTATTTGTTAAATGGAGCATTAAATCTTTAAATAGTATTAGCTATCCCTAAGTCATTTTAAAAGACCTATTCAATGATACCCCACAAGATGGGGTAGACGACGCAAAAAAATTCTTACCCACTTCTCATGTAGGGGAGCTACCCTAAAAAAAATTATTTATCAAAATTTTATTTCACTACTTTGTCGGCGTATACCCATTATATACATACCCCTACAAAATTACAGCTTGCTAGTATTAACGGTGTCTTAGCAAAACCTCGGACAGACAGACGGACATGACGAAACTATGAGGGTTCCTTGTCAGGACTACGGAACCCTAAAAAAGTATACTATCACAAACTTATTATTTATAGTTGGTGTAATACTTTACATTTTCTATGGATCTAACTACAAAGTTAAGTTTGTACACTAACCTAGTTTTTTGTTGTTAACAAGGTGATAACCATGTCTATGGAAAAATGTATTTGGTTAGTTTCACTCAAAACTCGGTACCTAAAATTAAGAGCGAACGCGGGGTGCAATTTTCCATACAAACGTATGCCCCCGTTTCCTCTCTGGAAAATGATTCTAGAGCAACATTTATTTCTACAAAACACGAGGTCTGATGTAGCTACGCCCCTATATCATTTTATTTTTTTGACCAATCAATTGTAAATAGAATTATTACCCTTCAAAAATGTCAAAGACGAGATTAAAAGGCTTATATTCCTTTTCACAAATGGTTCATTTAAAAGAAAATGATATAATATATTATGATAATGTAGCTAGTTACATCAGACCTTGATTTTTTGTAGAAACAAATTTTGCTCTATATATATATGTGCCATTTAGATTGGCACTAAAGCACAGAATAATGAATAGCTGACTAAAGTGCGTTTACCTTTCAGTGGTCAAACCTTGTATGACTGTGATTATAACTAGGTTTTCTTTTTATTTAGCGGTGTGTTCTAATTTGTATGTGCCACTAAAATATCCAAAGTGTTTTTTTCTGAAACATGTATACATATTTATTTGAAAGTATAACATAGAACACTCTTAGCGCGTTAAAATCCCTTTTTAATTTTAAAAATAATAATTAATAAATATTTTATTGCTTAAAACGCCATCTAACGTCAAACAAAGGTATTAGGGATCGACATTTCAATATAACGCCATCTATGTTACGTTTACCTAAAAAGGCGTTCATAGATAGCAAAAATCACGTTTCTTGTATGGGGACCCTCTATTATTTTTAACTTTATTCTGTTTTAGTATTTGTTATTATAGCGGCAATAGAAATACATCATCTGTGAAAATTTCAACTGTCAACTATCACGGTTTATGAGATAGAGCCTGGTGACAGACGGACAGACAGACAGACAGACAGACGGACAGCGGAGTCTTAGTAATAGAGTCCCGTTTTACTCTTTGGGTACGGAACCCTAAAAATCGAGAAACTCGTGTGGCTAAAGAACAAATTATTACAAATATCATCATGTCGCCTATCTGCTGCTAGCAAATAAAAGAATAGCGAGAAATAGGCGTGGCTATATCAATAAACAAATGTGTATCAAATAATCCAATCGTATCGCCTGTCTGCGTACCTACCAGGCCAGGCTGGAACTTCCCGTTCAAAATGTGACGTCTGGTCACGTTACTACTTATGTACTTAGCAGGCCCTTGGCTATGTTGTATTATTATCTTTTCTATGCCTTGGCAGTAAAGGTCAATACGATTTTTATTTTATTATTTTTTTTTAATTTTCTGATACCTACTTGTACTATTCATTATTCTGTGTTACTGGTAAATGTGGGTTGCACATTATTATTATTGTTTTCTATCATCTCTTCCAACTATGCTAAATATGCTTGTGTCTGGAGTGTGTTCACGTCAATAGTGCAATAGGTGAGGATCACAGTTCTTAAAAAATATTTTTTACTCTTAATTTATTTTTAACTTTTTAGTTACTAGGTTTAAGGAACTAGGTACTTAAGTACCTACCTATTTTAGAGTAGGCGTAATGTTTTAAAATATCCTACAGATATTATGATGTAATTATGGGTAAAGTGCTCTTCAAGGCAAATCAATCGAGCCCAAACTCGGTGGGGTTTATCACAGAAATGCCATAGCCACCTTCCAGCTTCATCATCGGACCCTGAATATCATCTAGGTGTAAAGTGCTCCTCAAGACGAATCAATCGAGCCCAAACTCGTTATAATATAATAATAAACGGTTATATTGTTTCATTACGGAGATGCCGTGGCCACCTCCAGGGTCTGATGATAAAGCTGGAATGGAAGGTTTGCACCTAGGTGATATCCATATTACCTAGGTGCAAACTGCTCCGCAAGTCTAAAGAATCGAGGCCAAACTCGGTAGGGTTATATATTGTTTTATCACAGAGATGCCGTGGCCACCTTCCAGCTTCATCATCAGACCCTGGATATCATCTAGGTGTAAAGTGTTACGCTAGTCTAATCAATCGAGCCCCAGCTCGGTGGGGTTATATTGTTTTATCACAGAGATTTCGTGCCCACCTTCCAGCTCCATCATCAGACCCTAGATATCATCTAGGAGTAAAGTTCTCTTCTAGACGAATCAATCGAGCCCACATTCGATGGGTTTATCTTGCTTAGTTCAGAAGTTCCTATGGCTATCTTCCGTCTCCATCATAAGACCAGCTCCATGGTACCATATCATTGTATTGTCACCGAAGATACGTAAGTTCACCAAATACGAGTCAAATCGGACATCGGGAAGTGGGTCTAATTTAGCTTCCAAGATTCCACCCGAACATACATAGTTACATACATTGCAACTTGCACGTTAAATAAAAGCACGGTAATATTACCGTGATAAAAGCTTGTAAACTAGACAGCGACTTCCTGCCAAACTTTAACCTACCTTTGGTCGTCGTCGCTGAAACTAGAACTGATTGATTGGAAAAAACCAAAACAGTGTGCTAGAAATATGTACTCACATACTATTATTTATTCTGTGACTTAATAATAATTTAGAGTAATTCACATGTTGAACAGCTGTTAAAATAATCACCAATTTGCCTAGATCCCTTATCGAACATGCAAATCAGGCTAGCAAAGCTCATTTTGACTGGTCTATCGACCACTGTTACTTGTACTATTCATTATTCTGTGTCACTGTGTAAGATAACAAGGCCTTGTACCTATAGCACACTAAGAAATTATGAGTAAGACCAACCGGAAGACCTCTTATGCTTAAAAAGATATACTGTAACAGAGCTCATCCTAAATTGTACGATCTGGCTATAAGGTAAACAAAGCCGCACTCAGTGCACACAGAGACAAAAATCTAACCACAAACAAAAAAAAATCACTCACACCAACAAGTTTTATGAATATTTCCTTGCGTTCATGGACCTTAGGTGTTACTAATTATTCTGTGATTTCCGACATTGCCAGTAAAATATACTTTGGTAATGGGATTTATGATGATTAAACATTTTCATTTTATGGATTAAACATTTATAAGTGCTAAAATGTAATCAGGCGGAAGATGAAAATATTTTTTATTTCTATAGAATATTTTAAATTATGTTTATTCAAAATTTCTCAGTAATTCAATAAAACACGTAAAGCTGTCTATTCATGGCGCAATACATTTTTTAAGTGTATGGCTACACACAAAAGGTATATTTAGCCAGTGTTATGCCAAACAAACATTAAAAATAAGTTTAGTCGTAGAGAGAAGTGGTTTAGTGCAATAATTGATTTACTTATTTATTCTCTTACATGGATCATACTTTTATTATTCAAACCTATAAAAGGGGTTGGTTTTCTCGCTAAAAAAGACGTATTATTTTAATAACAAAACAAATCGCGCGCGAATCAATGTGATCCGCGCCGCAATTTCACGTCGTGAATCGCGCGCGAGTGTGGAAAGGACTTTAAATTTCCATTACAACTAATAATACCACAGATAATACCTAAACGTCATTTAAAAAAAAAAGGAGTTGAACATAAGTCCACCGGAATATAATACTACGTTAAACATCGACACGAACGAACAGTGCTGCCAATAAAATTTTCTCGATTCCCCGATTCGCTGTTGTGAATTCCCCGAAATTCCCCGCTTTTTTAATGCACACCCCAAAAATTCCTCGAAATTATAATTTTGGAATAAAAACACTGTTTCACACAAAATAAAATCTTCAGAGGACTATATTTATTTGGAATAGTATATTATTTTACCATATTTTCGCATTAATCATATTTCGATTTGGTTCGCATTATAATGTTAGTAGTGTGTAGCTGTATCAGCCAAGTCCAAACGTGATTTTTTAGCTATACGTAATAAGTATTACCCGACATAAATTAGTATAAGCCCACCAAAAAAATTGGTCTGGATTCCCCAAAATTCCCCATTTTTTGTCATTCCCCGCAAATCGGAGAAATTGCCCGCGATTGGCAGCGCTGCGAACGAACCACAAAACTGAAAACTCTGACACTGACAGCGACATCATCAGCTGACCTGACAAAGACAAGAATGACATGTGACGTTTGACATTAATGCACAGATAGCTCAAGAATACGCTCTGTTCCATATCACTTATGGATTCTACATTGAGATTCTCAATGTAGGAACTTAAATTGATTTGTAAAGATGGATCTAGACAACATAACATTCTGTCCGTAGGTAACTACAGGAAATCCAATTCCTTAAATAACCTATCTAACCTTTATCTAACTCATCATTATTTGAATCATAGAGAAAGTATATATATGTAGAGAGAACATTAGCGTATGCGAATGAAACAGCTATAGAGATGTAACCCGACTAAAACGATGAACACGTGATACATATGCTAGCTATAAGATAGAATGAACAACGTAATTTGGTCGGGTTATACATGACATCGGGTGAGAGCCAATGTGTGCACTAGAACTTGGTTCCATCCAGTGCTGGAACCAGTTTAATCGCATACGCAGGTAAAGGATAAATAATTGTTTGGGGGACATACATGGAACTGAAACAAAAATTTTTTGAAGTTATACTTCTTTTGGCGCGATAGAGAAAAATAATGAGAGTGAATTTTTACGATGCGCGCGCACACCGACCCCTAAATTTAACATCGTGAAGTTAGCTCGAGGTGGTACGATGCGCGCGCACACCGGCACCTAAATTCTACACCGTGAAGTTAGTTCTAGGTGGCATGTATATGTTCAAGTTGTATATGTCATATTTAACGTCATATTTTTACGTTAATAAAACCTTTTTAATTTTAATAAAATCTTTTTGATTAATTTTAATATTTATCGTTAATCACTACTGCATTTTAGTTATTTTTTTTCCATACGCCACAGAAGTATAATTTCTAACGCGTGTACAAAAGTACACACACTTTTTTATTTAATTTATATTTATATTTAATAATTTTTATTTAATAACCTATGTGTTCGTGGATAGGTAAAAAATGACGTTGAGGCTCCTAAAATATTTTTCTCAAAGTCAATCATTTGAAAGGGAGTGCAAAATCTAGAAAAAATACATTCTGTAGATCTCAATAAAAACTTTCAACGAAAATTGGTTTGAACGAGATACAGTCAGCAGTTGTTGAGATATAGCGACCGCAAGTATAACTTTGTTTTTCATACAAACACTATGAAAAACAAAGTTATTTTTGTAGTTGCGAAAAATCATAGTTATAGAATACTACTACTACTCTACTGTGCTACGGAACCCTACGAGTGCGAGTCCAACTTGCACTTGGCCAGTTTGTTGAGATATTGCGACCGCAAAGATAACTATGTTTTTCATACTTACACTATGAAAAACAAAGTTAATTTTTTGTTGCGAAAAATCAAAGTTATATAATACCTTACTGTGTTAGGGAACCCTACGAGTGCGAGTCCGACTTGCACTAGGACAGTTTTATAGTTTAAGTCTGTATTTGATTAATTGATTTTTAATTTTTTTGGACTTATCGTGCACAATGACGACAATAGCTGATCATGTTCTGGAAATATTTGTGACTTTGCGAGAAGGAGAGGTAGGTGTACCTACTATGTCAAAAAAGTCAAAAGCCAAAGCATTTATTCAGTATATGGGCAAATTAAAAATTTGCACTTACACACGTCAAATAACATGAAATAGATCATATACAATAATTATTATTATAGATATAATAGAGACATAACTTATTGCTTTGAAATTACAAAAAAAAAACAAAGGTATTGAGCTATTCAGCTTCCATCTAGACGTCGAACGTAACACTTAAAAAACATGTTTTATTTCCATGATTAATGTAGGGTTGCCAACCGTACTATTACGTGCAACTTTGAATTTTGTAAATTGCTCTTCATTTCATGAAGTTATAGTGCAATTTACCAAAAACTGTCGAAATCGAAGAACGAACTGTCGTGGGAAATGAAGAAAATGAGTTTCGACTCATTTTCTTAATTTCCCAAAAAACATGATTTTTGGATTGAGCCAGTTGACGACTGGAGGTGCGATATATCGACGGCAGAAAGCGGAAATGGCATAACTGAAAATTTGCCTCAATGACTTTTTACCATATTGTTGTACGAAAGAAAAGCCGCGTCGAATAGTCTTCATTTCTTTGATATAAAAATTTAATTATACGCCATTGATTTTTTCTGAGTTTTTTACTGTTTACTCATACAATTGTTGTAAATAAAGGAAAAAATCCAAAAAATAAAAAAGTTGAACATTCAAGAGCGTCCCCATATACATAGTTGAGCCAATTAAGATTGGCGTTTGAGTTATATGAGCGATTATACAATTTAGAGGTCTAGCTTAATTGGTACTAACCAATGGAAGCCTCGGTGGGCGAGTCCGCCTCGAATTGGCCGGTTTTATTAAACGATCATATATATTAGGAGTAGTGTCGTAAAGTCTGGGTAAAAAGAACCGTCGTAAAAATTGAAGTCGCGAGGTCGGTCGTTTTAATTTACTGGTTTGTTGCATTGCAAAACACTGTTATTACTAGTACGAAAAAAATATTGATACTTTGTAAATACCTACTCCAGTACGAATAAAAATATTGATACTTGGTAAATACCTACTACGTAAATAATAAAATAATCAATGGCGTATCATTAAATTTTTTCATCATAGAAAGACGAGACGTATCCTATTCAACGTAGCTTTTTTTTCTATACAACAATATAGTTGTTGCGGTGTTCTTGATATTTAGTTTCATCAAACCATTGTAATAATAGTATACACTTTTATTTCACTCCAGCGTACATAATAACTTTAAACTAGCTTCGGTCTCGGGTCGTCTGTATCTAAACTAGCGGGAACCGTCTTACCATAGACTCTAATAATCTATACTTCTATACTAATATTATAAACAGAGAACATTTGTATTTTTGTATGTTTGTAATGATTTGGCTCAAAAACTACTAAACCGATTAAAAAAATTCTTTCACTAATACATAGAATGGACTTTCGGAAAGAAAATAGGCTATATATTATCCCGATTAAATCAAAGGTACATTCGTGGAGACCTAATTTGCAACCTAAGTCGGCAAAAAAGCGGTCGAAAAACACGTTTCTTACGAATTCAACTCAATTGAAAATAGATAGAAGAATATTTTCTATGTAAGAGTTATACAACTTAATAAGACCTACAAAAAAGTCCGCGACAGCATATGTCTATCTCTTAAGGTTGACTCACAGTAACCATTTTAATCTTAAAATTTTTGGTGAAAAATATTACATAAAATGATTATATAATATTACATAAAATTGTCCCTTACAGTATATAATTCAAATGAAAACTCTAGAAGATATCACGAATTTCACATACACGCATAGCAAAATTAATAAAATATTTGCAGTGAAACCACAGATTAGGTCATAGTTACTACGAAAATATTATTATAAGCTTGGCTATGCTGTAGATCCCCACCGATCACAATCAATTTGAAGTCAATATAGTATAATAATATGATCTATTGTATAAAATAATATTCATCTATATATATATAAAACAATATAATATTTTAAACCACCCCGACTGATCTATGTATAATCTTTTCAATAAAAGCATTCCAATGACTCCAAACACGACATTTAAAATCTGAGCTGTAAGTTGCTGAGGATTTGAGTATTCTGTAGAGTCCAGGAGATGTCTCAGCATCAGGTCAATGTTCCATGTTCTTACAATATCGTTGAAGAAGAAGATTTTCGAACTGATCAGACCTATGAAAGTTGATTTCATAGCGCAATTAACTAGAAAAAAGCTCATAGTTTTATAACGATTGAACGAATTTTTATGAATCAAAGCTAAGAACACTCTCGATGAAGACATCTATCAAACAAAAAAAAACTATCAATAATAAAAACAAAATGGTTCATCCGGTTAGGTGCTAAGATGCTAGACAGACACACAGATACACACGTTAAACGTATATTACCCCTACATTTTCCGTCGGGGAACGCCGTAAGGTTACGGCGGCAGATGTTCTCCTTGGTGGTAAGCTACTTTTTGGTAGATTAAATGATCCCACTACCACTGTACGAAAACTCATGATTCATGAATGCACATAAAACTTTCATTGGTAGGTATATAGCTAGGATTAGAACCAACGACCGTCAGAGTGTTTATGAGGAAGGTTTAGGTGCATACATCGTTAAGGTTTTGTGTAAATTGGATGAAATATGACGATGATTGGTAAATATGTTCATATTTTATATTCGATGCAACAAACTGATGCAAATTTTATAGGCATATATATTATGTTCTACCCGTGCGAAGCCGGGGCAGGCTGCTAGTATAAAATAATAATGATCTATATACCTTTATAATAATATAATATTTTAAACCACCCCGACTGATCTACAAATAATCTTTTCATTAAAAGCGCTCCAATGACTCGTCATTTAGAATAAGAGCTGTAAGTTGGTGAGGATTTGAGTATTCTGTAGAGTCCAGGAGATGTCCCAGCATCAGGTCAATGCTTCCATGTTCTTACAATATCGTTGAAGAAGAAGATTTCCGAATTGATCAGACCTATAAAAGTTGATTTAATAGCGCAATTAACTAGAAAAAAGCTCATAGTGATAATAACGATTTTCATAAATCAAACATAACGAAATAATCATAACGATTGAACGAATTTTCATAAATCAAAGCTAAGAACTGTCTCGATGAAGATATATATCAACCAAAAAAAAACTATCAATAATAAAATCAAAATCGGTTCATCCGGGTGGGTGCTAAGATGCTACAGACAGACACACAGGTACACACGTTAAACGTATTATACCCCTACTTTTTTCGTTACTTTAAGGTTACGGCGGCAGATGTTCTCCTTGGTGGTAAGCTATTTATCAACCGACTTCCAAAAATAAGGAGGTTCTCAATTCGTCTGTATGTTTTTTTTGTGTGTGTATGTTACGTGATTACTCCGCCAATTGTGTACCGATTCGAATGATTATTTTTGTAATCGGTAGGGTACGTTTTCGAGGTGGTCCCATTGTAATTTCATCGAGATGTGATTAGTATCGCTAGAGATATGACGATAAACGTCTCAAACTTGCTACTGAAGTTTACTCGCGGGGCATTGAAGTCGGTTGTTTTACTTAAGCTATCTTAATTATTGGTAGATTTAATGATCCCACTACCTCTGTACGAAAACCCATGATTCATGAATGCACATAAACTTTCATTGGTAGGTATATAACTAGGATTAGAACCAACGACCGCCGGGTCAGAATCAGGGTAACTATCCTTTACGCCAAAGGGCCGTCCAATATCACTACGTAAGTAATATAAAACAAAGTCCATCACTGCGTCTGTCTGTCTGTTCTCAATAATCTCAATAGCTACTGAACGTATTATCATGCGGTTTTTACCAATAGCCAGAGTGTGTATGAGGAAGGTTTAAGTGCATAATTCGTTAAGGTTTTGTGTAAATTGGTTGAAGTATGACGATGATTGTTAAATATGTTAAAATTTTATATTCGATGCAACAAACTGATGCAAATTTTGTAGGCATATATGTTCTACCCGTGCAAAGCCGGGGTGGGCTACTAGTCTCAAATAAATTTAATGTATTCAAAATACATCGAGTATTAGAATGATGCTTCTTATTTCAAAAGCTTCGTTCAATTGCAGCCAGGCTATTCTATAAGATAGTTAACGCATCTCGCAAGCAGAATCCGCGGTGAGTCGTACTAAGAAATTCAAATCGTAAAACGATTGTAATACGGTTGAATTTCGTAACACGTAATTCAAATCTCACTGCGAATTTCGCTTCCGATATTAGCTTACAAAATAGCCCTACAGATGAGAATACTATCAGCAAGGCTATTCTGTCAGCTATCTCGACAGAGGAATCCGCGGTGAGATTCGAATTTCGTACTACGACAAAGTTTGTAGAGACGACAACCTACAAATTATTTTTAAAAACATGCTACGATGCCACAACAGACAGACACACAAATACACAGACACACTGATACACAGACGCACAGATACACACGTCAAACTTATAACACCCCTTCTTTTTGCGTCGGGGGTTAAAAAGAACCGACTACAAACGTCGCGCTAGTCAAAGTAGCCAGTAGAAGAAGTAACTATTACATAATCTGTGCCAGTAGTTAGTAGTAACTAGACATATGCGCCGCGTAACAATAAGTCGGCGGCGGCGGGCTGCTGTTTTTCGTTCGGCGTCAGCGTAGCGCCGGCGGCGTGGCCTTTTTTACAAGCTTTTATTTAACTTGCAATGTATACAGTATGTATGTATGTCACTATGTATGTTCGAGTGGAATCTAGAAAGCTAAATTAGACCCACTTCCCGATGTCTGATTGGACTCAAATTTGGTGTACTTATGTATCTTCGGTGACAATACAATGATATGGTACCATGGAGCTTGTCTGATGATGGAGACGGAAGGTGGCCTCGGCATCTCTGTGATAAAATAACATAACCCCACCGAGTTTGGGCTCTATTGATTTGTCTTGAAGAAAACTTTACGCCTAGATGATATCCAGGGTCTGATGATGAAGCTGGAAGGTGGCCACGGCATCTCTGTGATAAATTAACATAACCCTACCGAGTTTGGGCTCGATTGATTCGTGTTGAAGAGAACTTTTCACCTAGATGATATCCAGGGTCTGATCTGATGATGAAGCTGGAAGGTGGCCGCGGCATCTCTGTGATAAATCAACATAACCCTACCGAGTTTGGGCTCGATTGATTCGTCTTGAAGAGAACTTTTCACTTAGATGATATCTAGGGTCTGATGATGAAGCTGGACGGTGTTCACGGCATCTCTGTGGTAAATCAACGTAACTCTACCGAGTTTGGGCTCAATTGATTCGTGTTGAAGAGAACTTTACACCTAGATGATATTTAGCGACTGGTGATGAAGCTGGAAGGTGGCCACGGCATCTCTGTGATTAAATAACGTAACCTCAGTGAATTTGGGCTCAAATGATTCGTCTTGAGGAGCACTTTACACTTAAATGTTAGCCAGGATCTGATGATGAAGCTGTAAGGGGGCCATGGCATTTCTGTTATAAAGCAACATAGCCCCACCGAGTTGATTGATTTTCCTTGAAGAGCACTTTACCCATAATCACATCAAATATCCGTGGAATATTCTAAAACATCATGCCTTCTCTTAAATACTTAGGTAGTAGGTAGGTAGTCGGTATCTATTCCAGTAGGTGGTTATTGGGTGTTCTACTCCAACCACATCTGTTGATTAAACGATATACCCAACTGCGTTCGCTCCGCTTGCTGCGCTCACTTGTTGCAGTTGGGTATATCGTTTAATCAACAGATGTGGCTGGAGTAGAACACCCAATAACTAAAAATTGATTATCTCTCGCCACTTGTGTTTTAGAACTCTCAAAGCTTCCGGTGTAATAATTTTGATCAACATGTTTTAGAACTCTCAAAGCCTCCGGTGAAAATTATAATGTTTATTAATGTGGTTACTAAACATTACTTATCATTCTGCGAAAAGCGCTCTTGCAATGAAGTTCGTTAAGCAGCCAATATCATTAAAATTCGAAAATATAAATATTAATTCTGAAAAACGCAGTTTTCGTCATGGAAAGCTTTTACCAAATACAATACGATGTATAATATGTGGCCCGTCGAACTGTGGAAAAACTAATTTGGCTATCGGACTCATCTTACATGAAAATGGTTTGCAATTTAAAAATGTTTATGTTTATTCAAAAACTCTTTATCAACCGAGATACATGTATTTGGAACAGGTATTACGAATGGTTCCTGGTGTTACTTTTTCTAAGTATCATGAAAATGAAGAAGTTCTTACTCCAGAGGCAGCAAAATGTAACTCAATAATTATATTCGATGACGTAGCGTGTGAGAATCAAAATAATATGCGCGACTATTTTGCAATGGGAAGACATAAATATATAGACTGTTTTTATCTAAATCAGACTTATAGCAAAATACCAAAACAGTTAGTGAGAGATAATGCAAATTTAATTGTTCTCTTTAAGCAAGATGATATAAATATGAGACATATTTATGATGAACACGTCAATACAGATATGACGTGGCAGGAATTTAGAGAAATGTGTGCAAATATATGGAAAGAACCCTACAGTTATGTAGTGATTAACAAGGATTGTGAAAAAAACAAAGGATGTTACCGAAAGAAATTCGATACGTTTGTTGTGTTTCATTAGTATGTATGTCGTAAATATGTCAATGCTTGTCGAGGTGTTGAAAAGTAAACAGCTAATAGCAGTAAACTTAATAATTAAATATAGAAATCATGTTTAATAATCCTGTGAACCGTATATACTCCACTGTATACAAACGTTTAAGAAGTTTCGATACCTGGCCTCGAGGATTAACACAAAAACCACAAGAAATGGCTGAAGCAGGATTTTTTTATGCAGGCTGTGACGATAGAGTTATTTGTTTTTACTGCGATGGAAGGCTTAAAGACTGGAACTCCGAAGATCAACCATGGGTAGAGCACGCGCGCTGGTTCCAGTCATGTCCGTATGTTTTAGTAATGAAAGGAAAAGACTACGTTAAGAGCATGAAAAATTATGTATACGAAGAAATTAAAAAAAATTGCCAACAGACTCCACTGGATGATCTACCTTTGATAGTAAATACATCATCTTCAATAATCTGTAAAATTTGTTTAGAAGAAGAGCTTAACACTTGTTTTTTACCTTGTGGTCATGCTGCGGCTTGTGCAAAGTGTGCTTTTTCCATTGGTAATAAGTGTCCAATTTGTAGGCGAGTATTCGCCAATATAACACGATTGTATTTCTGATTATACTCTATTGCTAGCCTACTATAAATAGCTGAAGTAAAAACATATGTTATCACTTTCGTGAGAACACTGACAATAGTTCAATCAATTGAAATTCAATTTAAAGATATGGAAAAAAATCTAAAGAGACAAATTGTAAAGGCTGCGGCAGCTGTTAAAAATAAGGTTAAAAAGATGCGAGATATTGAAATGGAAAACAATAGTATTTTGGAATCTGTTTTTAAACCAATTACAAGTCCTCTTAATGAAATGGTGGAAAAATCTAAAACGTGTTCCCAAACTAAAGGAGTACAATTTGAAACTTCAAGTCCATTAGACAAGGACAAAACTCTTAAGAGAGATTCTAACATCGAGTTCGACGTATTTAGTCCAAGAGACTCTAATGATTCAGATGAAAGCTATGAGAATTCAGAAAAATCTGATAATGAAGAAAATGAGGAATCATTTAAATCAGTGCAATCAGGTTCAAGTGATCAAGAAATTTCTTCGTGGTCCATGTCTTCCAAAACTTTACAAGATGTTCCGTTTGGCGTGAGAAATGAACGAGGTAAACACATGATGGGATCTTCGCGTGTAACTCTTTTCGATGATTATATTCAAGTTGGTGCAAACAAGTACAAATATACTCCTGGTATAAAGGAACTTCTGTTTAAAAAAGTACCTAATATATCTGCAATAACTGATGAAGATTTGAGACATTATAAAATAATGTTACTAGAAACAAATGTGCACCGAAGAGAATTCGATCCAAATAAACCAATCAGAAGTAACAGAGGTCGAAAATACTTGAATATAATAAAACCGCTATTTAAGTTGCGTAAAGTTTCAGCGAGCACTGACAGTAGTCAACCTGATTTACTTCATCAAGGAAAAGGACTACCTCTGTTGAAACAGTGGAAGAAAAATGTTGACTACGTTTACTGGGACAATCCTAATGAACTGGTTGAAAGATTAAAACTATTGATTGCTTCAAAAGATGCTGGTAACACTGGGTTAGATAATGAAATAATATCTATTATAGAAGAACTGCGCGAAAGCAACATTATACCTTAATAAATAGCATACATTTCTAAAAATAGTATCATTTGATCTTTGTCAACAACACTCATCAGTTCACAATAATGGATAAGTTTGGACATCATATTCATAAACGATTGCGTTTACCAGACTTTTTAGAAAATTTTGATAAAGTCTTGATGCGAACTGAAACCGGAGAGTTCGATTTACAAAATACAAGGTTGACTGGGATTACAATTCCATTGAAAAATACCGATGCTGTGAACAAGGAATACGTAGACAGCCAATCTCAATTGTTTGTAAAAAAACAAGAAGTCGATATAATATTCAACGATTTAAAAGCAGATGTTAAAAAAGGCATTGAGAATTTAAAAGCAGATTATTATACAAAGGCTGAATTAGACCAAATCATTAAATCAAAGAAATGAGTAAGCTACAAATAGTAAATGAAATTCATAAAACAGCTCGTAAAAACTTTGTTCGACGATCTGTAATATTAAGAGGAATTGATGATTTATGGCAAGCTGATCTTATGGATTTTCAAAATATAAAAAGTTGTAATAATGGATATAGGTATATTTTTGTTGTAATAGATTGTTTTTCTAAATTTTCCTGGGCTATCCCTGTTAAAACGAAGACTAAATCCGAAATAGCAAATGCATTTAGTTCGCTATTATTTAAAAATTATCGAAAGCCAGTTAACTTACAAACTGACATGGGCACAGAATTTTATAACGATGAATTTAAAAAAGTTATGCTAAAAAATAAAATTAATCATTACTCTACATATTCCATAAAAAAGGCTTCTATAGTAGAAAGACTAATCAAAACTCTCAAGAACAAGTTGTATAAAAATTTTAGTTTGAATGGTAGTTATAAATGGATTGGAAAGCTTTTAGAAAGTGTTATGGCAACATACAATAACACAATACATCGAACAATAAAATATAAACCAAACGATGTTAACCAATCAAACCAAAGTGAAGTATTGAGAAATATAATCAAATCACAGGAAATTAATTGTCTGTCAAAGACCAGAAAATTAGAAGTTGGTGACCATGTTCGTATAAGTAAATATAAAGGTAACTTTGAAAAAGGATACACCCCAAACTGGTCTACGGAATTGTTTTTGATTAAAAAAGTTCATGGTTCTAAACCTATCACTTATTCCATAGAAGATCTACACTATCAACCAATTTTAGGAAGTTTTTATGAACAAGAACTTCAAAAAACTAAGTGTCTTAATGTGTATCTAATTGAAAAGGTTATAAGAAAAAAAGGTAATAAATTATTCGTAAAGTGGTTAGGTCTACCTAGTACTGAAAACAGTTGGATTGAAAAACGAGCAATTGTATGATTATCTTTTCTATAGAGTTACATACCTAAGTATATAAAATTAAGTCTATTTAGATATTTTATCTCATTTATAACTCAGCTATGCATGGTGGTGGACTCGTTAACAGCATCATAAATAACTTACCATTTGAATTGCATTTACCTGGGTACAATTACTGTGGACCTGGTACCAGATTAAGAAAACGATTATTGAGAGGTGATCAAGGAGTTAATGAGCTTGATAATGCTTGCATGAGACACGATATAGCATACGATAATTCAAATAAATTGGAAGATCGACACAGAGCTGATTTAGAATTATTAAATATGGCAAAGCAACGGATGAAATCGAAAAATGCAGGAAGAGGAGAAAAACTGTCTTCGTGGCTTGTGAGCAAAGTGATGAAAACCAAAATGAAGCATGGTGCTGGCGTGAGAACATTTAAATCGATCGTCTCTACAATACATAAACGACTGAAAAAATTAAAACCAAAAAGCAATTCTAGAGCTATTAAAGCTGCATATTCAGCTGCGAAAAAACTGATAAAAAATAAAAAAGGAGTGTGTCTGCCTCGTGTAATACCGTTACCAAAAACAGGTGGTATTTTACCACTTATACCAATATTCGCAGGACTGTCTGCTCTAGGTGCATTGGTTGGAGGTGCAGCAGGTATTACTAAAGCTGTAAATGATCATAAAGCAGCTAAAAAGAATTTGGAAGAAGCCCAACGTCATAATAAAACGATGGAAAGTATCGCCTTAGGAAAAGGCTTATATATAAAACCATATAAAAAAGGCAATGGTCTTTTTGTAAATAGTTCAAAAAACTAATAGAAAGGTTACCCAAGCGTGCTCTCACTGATATAGACATATTAGAGTATGCTACTAAACACATACCTTACTTTAGAGGTGTTTTCATGAGAAATGAATTGCCGCCAAAGCCTAAGGACATTGAGTGTGCGATTGTTAATTTAGATAGCTCAGAGAATGAAGGAACCCATTGGATAGCCTATGTAAAACATTTTAACTATTGTGAGTATTTTGATAGCTTTGGTGATTTAAAGCCACCAATTGAGTTAATAAGATATTTAAAATTTAATATAACATACAATTATTGTAGATATCAACGTTTTAATACATCTAATTGTGGTCATTTATGTTTAAAGTTCCTAAGTGAATTTTGGAAAAAATGTTATGCTAATACTATTTGTATAAAATGTTCTAATAAAGTATTGTGACTATATATTTATAAACGTGTTTTTATTACCATCATTTCTAAAATGTCTTTCACGCTGTCAATAACAGGCAACACCTCTATTTTATCCACTACCTATTATCCAGCTTTACAATTTGATGATGAATACGAGTGTGCTCTGTTATATTTCTCAACATTCAATTCAATACCTAACATTGATAACAGAAACAATAAATATTATTATGACAATAACGAAGTCGTAGACATACCAGAAGGCACTTACGAACTGCAAGATATTTCTGATTATCTAAAGTCAAACGTAAAAAAAGGAGTCGCTTTTAATTTATTTTGCAATAATAACACGTTGAAATCGTTTATCTTCTGCTCTAAAGATATCCATTTTGAAAAAGCTAATTCTCCAGGAACTTTACTAGGATTTGGTAATAAAACTCTTAAAGCCAATATAATACACGAGTCGCAACTCCCAGTTAACATTTTATCGACAACAGTGGTAAGAGTCGAATGTGATATAGTGAGCGGATCATATATTAATGGAAAACCAAGCCATATTCTTTATGAATTTGCTCCTAACGTGCCTCCAGGATACCGAATAATAGAAGTGCCAAAGAATATAATTTATTTTCCTGTCAATCAAATTGACGTCAGCACTATTAATATTAGATTATTAGATATTAATAATAATTTAATAAATCTACGCGGTGAAGAAGTTCAATTATATTTGCATATCAGGAAAAGATGATCGACTTCAATAAAAGTAGTAATTCAATAATGAAACACATCAGTACTCATCGAACAATCCAAAAAGGAACAACTAAGAAAAAAATTAAATTGACCAGGGAAAATAAAAAGTTCCTGAAATTAATTGGTCTATTAAAATGAACATTTTGGATATAACAAGTTCACCAGCATACGATAACACCATAGACGGTATCGAATATCATTCATATAAACCTTACGTAACAAGTTTTAACAGGAATGATGAAATCCGCATACCTATCAATCAGCAGGATTTATACATACTACCATCAGCAAGTACCCTTTATTTAGAAGGAACAGTAAACATCATAAAGAAGGATACAAAACTAAAAGTTACTGCTGTGGAATTCACAAACAATCCATTACTGTTTCTTTTTCAAGATATTCGTTATGAACTAAATGGAGTTGAAATAGATAGAATCAAAAATGCTGGAATGACTACAACAATGAAGAGTTTAGTATCATTTAATGAAAATGAAGCTAAGATAGCAAAAGCTTGGGGTTGGGATATAAATGGAACAAAAACAACCCATGGAAATAGTTTTTCTGCCTCAATACCTCTTAGTAATATTTTGGGCTTTGCTGAAGATTATAAGAAAATAATTATGAATTGTAAACATGAACTGATATTATTACGCAGTAATACAAATTTGAATTCTTTGAAAGTTCCATCTGGTGAGGTTCTTGAAGATATAATAATAAATAAGTTAGTTTGGCGCGTTCCACACGTCAAGGTATCAGATAAAGAAAAAGTTAATTTACTAAAGTTATTGGAAAAGGATCGTTCTCTATATTTGGCTTTTAGAAATTGGGATTTATATGAGTATCCCTTATTACCTAAAACAACTAAGCATACTTGGTCAATTAAAACGTCCTCACAGATTGAAAAGCCAAGATATGTAATCATAGGCTTACAAACAAATAGAAAAAATTTAGCTGATTGCGATATATCAAAATTCGACCCTTGTTATTTAAGAGATGTCAAAGTATATCTTAACTCTAACTATTTTCCATATGAAAACTTGAATATTAGTCTTGATGATCATAAATATTCATTATTGTATGAG
Organism: Cabera pusaria; assembly: GCA_954871355.1. NCBI lineage: Eukaryota > Metazoa > Arthropoda > Insecta > Lepidoptera > Geometridae > Cabera > Cabera pusaria. Next base: position 23,347,926 of record OX940899.1, read on the forward strand.
CAATATATCAGGTTTCAGACATCTTATTATGGACGCAGAAGTGAACCACTGCTAAGTACTTCTGAATTCAAAGAAAAAGCACCGCTGTTTGTAATCGATTGCTCTAGACAAAGCGAAAACCTTAAGTCAGGTCCTGTAGTTAGCGTACGTGTGGAACTTGAATGTCATTCAGAAATACCTGATCAGACAGCTGCATATTGTCTTATTTTAAACGATTCCATCATCGAGTACAGACCGTTGAGTAATATAGTAAAAAAAATATCTTAAAATATGAATCCTTACAGAATAAAATATATATTCGTGGATGTACAAGGATTCAAAGATACACAAAATAATTTTATTATAAAAGAATTGTCTATTTTAAACGAAGAAAATACCCAAACCTTTCTTGTCAAGCCCCCCTATCCATTTAAAAACTTATCGATCGAAGAAAAGAAACAAGTGCGGTGGATAGAAGCAAATCGAGGATATTTCTGGAGTGAAGGCCACATTGACTACAGGGAATTCAAAAGAATTATAATACCATATTTGAATAAGAAAAAAGTGTTAACAAAAGGAACTGAGAAAGTTATGTGGATCAAAGGCCTTTGTGAGAACTGTGAAATAATAGATGTGGGAGAAAAAGGATGTCCTAATTTTTTAAAATTATATCACGACTATGAAAAACCTAATATAAATTTTAATTGTGTACAACACACGAAAATGTGTGCATTAAAAAATGTATTGTGCTTAAAAAAGTGGTATGATAATAATAATATACATTTATTCAATGTAAGCTAAGAATTTAATTTAATGTTTTAAATAAAATAAAATAATTATTGCCTAAACTGGTTGTTGTTTTATTCTACCAAATTATATTTTAACGAATTAAAGTGGTGAGTATTTAGGAATTAAAATACAGCAGATATTTGAATAGGTTTTTAATATAATATCGAAAATTAAAACATATCTTAAATTTAATGAATTAAATAGTACAATGCATTCAGGGAGATACTACTTACTGATTTGATTAAACATCTTAAGAATCACTTCTAATTTAATTTAACTGATCTATTTAAAAATAATTTTATTCAATTATGCGTCTCATCAGTCAGAATCACTTATTATATTTTCAGATATATTTTTAATCACTCTTTCGGTTTGATCTAATATTCTGTCCGTAAAATCTTTTACTATATATTGAGCCGATATTACAACATCACTTTCAGTGTCACTGTTATCACCACTAATGTCTATTATTTTGATCTGAATCAAACGTCTCCCTTTGCATGCTTCACGGTTTAAAACAAATGATGATCGCCGCATACTATTGCGAAGATTCTTAGTTTCACCAGGTGTCTTCTTTGTTTTCCGTTTTGGACGTTTTGGAGACGATTTCTTCTGATTAGTGATTGGAAAAATTTCGTCAAAGCCTTCTAATGGATTCTGCGCACAGTGGAAAAGAAGGTCTTGGGTATTAATTCCAAAAAGTCCATCTTGAGTCTCACTGTTATTATTTATTACAATGTCTGTCATAATCTGAAACAAAATAGAAAACTATTAGGGTCATTTTTATGGATAATATCGAGTAAATAGAAATAAACGAATAAAAGTTCAAAACTTACGTCTTAAGTCGACTTGAAAGTATGTGAATATGTGTGTTAACTGCGACGCTCGAACAGGGTATAATGAGCAGGGCATGATGAATTTTATTCAATGTTTGTCGAATGTGCAAAATCATGTAGTGACATGTCAGTGCACCTGCGTCGGTGTTAAAAGTTTATGCTGCGTTAGTGAATTTGAAGTATCTACGTAGATTACAGGAATAGCTTACACAAAATTTTTCACAAACATTAAATTGATTTTGCATTATTAACTTAAGCTAGATGTTAAGGCTCGTAAAATAAAATAAAAACAACAAGTATTCTAAATGAAATTCGTTTATTCACTATATTCTTACTTAAGGTTCACTTTACATTATTATTATAACATTATTATTATTATTATTATATTACATATTTATTTCATCTTACAGATAATCTTAAGCTACTTACATTAGATTAGACCCCAAGAATTGAAATATGACCCCAAGCTCTGCTTGATTTTTTATCTTGCGAAATAAATCGTTTATCGTCGCTACTAGAAAGCGCAATTTTGTTTACAGAACGTGTAAATATTTCATGTTTTATACTTTTAAACAATATGTTTTTCTTGCGTAGTGTATTTGATGTAAGCAATGTGTTTGTATAATCTAAGATACTAAGATCTCGAACAACACATGATTTTACTCCCTTAGCCTTTTTAATTTCAGTGTCAGTATTTTTTATACAATATAATTTAGAGCGTAATCCTACATATTCAGTGATTATTTTTCCACCCATTTCATCTTTGAAAAGTCAGTTGTAAAATGGTTTAAATATAGAATAGTGAAAATCATACATATGTGATTTTGATAATTCCAAAACTGTAAATCCGATATACAGTGGCTTATCCAATACTATACGATTAGGCTTTAATTGAATCGCAACCAAACTTTCCGTAAAAACTGAAGCACTGTGAAAGTTTGGACTCGCGATTAATTTTTCTGCGTTATTTCTTTTTTTAGTTCTATTGTTTTGATCATTCCATTGATTTATCAACTCAACATGGACCTTCTTGCGGTTGTTTTCTAACGTTTTACCAAAAACACTGTTATTGAGCAATTTGAAAAAGTCTTGCTCAAAAGTTGACGTTGCTTTTTGACGCAAATTTGTATTAAGATCGATGTATTGTTTTAAATATGCACTCTGTCGAAACGTTATAGCACGATGTACTTGTCTCAAGATCAAACCATGTCTTAAACAGGTTTTTAAATGTACATAATGTATAACATAATTAAATTTGTCATAAAGATTTGGAATTAACTTTTCATTTTTTCCACCCGGTGGAATATCTTTTTCGGGGCAAAACGGTAAATCATTATGTTCCCAATGTAATTTTTTTGGATAAATGAGATCGACTTCTAGAATGAAGCCGAACTCTGCATCATCAGATACATTATTCACATCCAGTTTATTAACTTCTGATTGATCAAGAAACCTAAAGTTTGACAAGGGCAATGTTTGACACATGCTGTATCCATAAAGATTATTGCAGTCTATATAGACTATGAATGATTCTGGCATCAACGGATCATGGTCGAAAATAAATTCGTTGTTTGCTTTGGCATGCCTATGTGCTGCCATTACCACACCTCCTCGTATGCCTGTCTGTAACATATCTACTATAGCAAAGTCATCTATTAGTTCTAACTCAATGCCTGTTTTATAAAGCATAGCATCGAATGATAAACTCGGTGCTGTAACATAGAATGCAGGGTCCAAGTTGTAGTAATGTTTGCAAGTTTTTCTAAAGTTTTCAAATATATCTGTTAACAACAACACATCACTTTTTAAATACAAATCGGTATATTCGCCTAGGTTCCGAATTTCAAATTGGGTCCAAACTGACTGTGCGTGCTCATAATCTTTATTTGATATGTGCTCATTGTTGAGAGAGCTATAAAAACTTTCTTTGCTTGGCAGAAATGGCTCGTTGTAACGTTCCCATGCGTTCATGTACTCGTAAGGGTAAACGCCTTTACGAGTTAGAAGGGAAAACTCATTTTCATTTGGGTAAATATTCCTTAAATGAGTAAACTCATGAGTTTTCATGGTTTTAACCAATTTTTCTAGACTGGTTCCTAAAAATTTGAACGAATCTACAAATCTTAACTGAACGAACTCGTCTCTTGATATTGGAATGAATTTTGTGAAAGAGATATAATTTTCTTTCGTTTTAGGAATTATTTTTATTGGTCCAGGCGCTTCACCAAGTGTTTTTATAAACAAGTGACAATCATACCCTGCTAAATTGTGGAAAAAAATTGGCACAAACTTTGGAACTTTGTACTGTAAATTACATAAGCTATGAGCTGCACCCCGATACTGTCCAGTAAGGTGACAATGGTCTCTGACCTTATCTCCGAATAGAAAACTCTCACAAATATGACATCGAACTGCATTCCTAAAATCAACTGCATCGTTTGCATTAAAAATTATGGGAACGTTTTGTGATAACACTGCATGGATATCCCGAACATCTTTGTAAAGAGAGCTAACAAATTTTTCTACACAATGAGGACCTCTAAAGATTACGAATTTATTGTAAGAAGGGTCAACAGAATTAATCACATTGTAAGCAAATGCGATAGGTGTATGCTTTTGTGTAGTGCGCGTATAAGAACTTTGAGGATCTGATTCACTTTTGCTTACATCTTCTAGCATAGTTTCAAAGTCAGCATAAATTACAAAAGGAATGTCTTGTTTGCGTTCGAAATTCTTGAATTTAATTACTGACCCCTTTTCCGGTAGGACAGTGACAATTCCGTTACAGGTATGACTTTCTACATCCTCAACCGTTTTAAAAAACAACAAACAAGTGTCACAAAAATAGATCTGTCCTTTATGCTTCGTTATTTGACTTCTCACCAGTCTCGATAAATTCTTTATGAGACAATAGTGAGATGTTGTGTTGTTTTCTATCCAAAGAAGGTGAATCGTTTTTTTATTTTCATGGCTTTCTGATTTATAAAGCGGGCCTACAACAGTCTTGTTATTTTTTAAGCCAAAAATGATAAAACTTAGGTTTGGATTGTTTTCTTCGAATATTTTAACATCAGATAATGTCATGGGAAACGAAATGTTTTCAGTGTTTAGGACATTGCGAAAATGTACATATGACGAAACCCTTTCAGGATGATTTTTAGCTGGATAGAGGGCTGCAAGTACGCTCCACAGAAAACAGTGTTTATCGTTGTTTTGAATATTTAAACATGCTTTCTTTTTCTTGATGAATATTGGTAGTTCAATATACGTGGAGCCGCGAAGTGGTTGATATTTATTAACATTAACCTCAATATGCATACAATTAAGAAAAGTCCAACCCGAATCTTGCTCTTCGAATTGGTCAATTTTTGTGCGTATTGTATTGATTACATTTAAATATAAATGCTCAAAATTATAATTTCCATAAACAGGGATATTTTTTGTCATAAACGATTTAGTTTCTTGTTCATTATTTTTGAAAAGTAAAAACTTTGAGAATATTTCGAAGTTGACTTTGACACAAATATGTTTTTTTATGCATTCATCTAAAATGAGTTTGACTTTGTTTCGTATTGAATCTAAAAATACATCAATAGAATGTTCATTTGCGTATTGCGCAGCAATCCTGTAAGATATTATTCGGTTCTGAAATGCTGTCGCTACAATATCTACGCCTTCCACATCGATATGCGGTACAGTTAAAACGTTTTGTTTATGTGTATTACTTCGCAAATGACCTGTCCAGCGCCTACCGCTTATAGATGTGTTACAAACTGAACAGAATGGCATTGTAGAAGCTACTTGCTTGTTTACCTACTAGATATAATTATTAATTTAAGTACCTACCTACATAGAAAGTTACCTATTTTTTAAAGTCAGTATTATAATATTATACGCTTTTAATTTTCTTTTTTATTTCAAATTAATTAAAAAAATTACTTTGAGAGTTTAATATAGTCTACCTACACTACATATATCAAAACATACTATAATAATTCTATCTACCTTTATGAACCTAACTTAATTTAATAAAATAAAAACCATAATAAACCTATGCACACGTTTTGTTTATTTAAAATTAATCTTATCACTAAATGTTGATGGTTTAGAATCTTTAAATAATTTAAACACCGTAATGAGAAACTCTTGTAAAATTTCCCACTCCTTAGTTTGTTCGTTGAGACGCAGCTTTACACTCGTCAACGCTTTTTTATAGCGTTCTTGAGGAGGCGTATTTTGAACGTCGACGACGTTGTAAAGCTTCACCTCAACGTAAAAGTCGCCTTCGGAGACTGTTGCGGTGCGTCGGCTCTGCCCTCCGGAAACCCTCGTCGTGAAGGAAGAAGTCGATACGTTGCCTCCGGCGCTTTGTGATGCGTTAGATGCAGCAACGCTTTCTTCCCCTTTCAGAATCGAAAAGATGTCTGACTTGCGTTTTTTAGACCTGTAAAACAAAGAAAATAAAATATGATGAAATACTGTTATGATAATATTTAGGAACTTTTATCATCATAATTAGATTCAGAGTTAAATAATCATTTAACGTTGCTCACTCCATACAATATACATTATTGTTAAATAATTATTATCATCATCGGTACAGGGATCCCAACCTGAAGCGAGGAAAGTACCAGGGCCGTGAAATTATCGTATTTTGACGTTTTTGGAGCAAAATTATCGTACACTCAGTATAATGGCTTAAAATACATTAAAAAATCATATAAAACGATAATTTTTATTACACTTTGTTTGTGTATACAGAACAGAATCAATGTATATTTAACTCCATACAGGCAGACGGGCTGAGAAGACAGACCACAGTACACAGATTTTATAAGCGTACCAACGTTTTGAAATTAAGAAATAAGCTGGCGCTGTTACCAATAAACAATAGTATCTCAATTTTTTATTGAATATGAGCGTAATTCTCAAACTTTGTGGTGTATGGAATTTATCGTGTATTTGCGTACATAATACGAAGGCCTAAATTATCGTATATACGTTAATTATAGTACGGTACGTTAATTATAGTACGGTTGGGGCCCTGCATCGGTACCTAGTAGTAGTTACCACCAAGCGATAAAAACGATAACCTATCAGATATAATATATATATATATATATACGTACCACGAAAATTCCGTCTCTTGCAAATCGGGTGGTGTGAAGGATGGTGAATATGATGCATGACCGCGCTTAGCAAGGGCAGCAGCGTTAACTACTGGGGTGATCTTGCGCTTTGAGGCTTTTGGCTTCTTGGTAGGCTGCGACAACACCGACGGTGCTGTGGCCACGATTGCTTCAGATTCGTATTCAGAGTCCGACCTGAGAAAAAAAATAAAAAATGAGTATGGATGGAACAAAGATTTTAAAAAACACGTAATAAGACAATACTCACTCACATATTTCTGTAGATGTTTTCTCGAAGTGTCGTGGCTGCGCAATGTCAGGCGGCAGGCGGGCTGGCGGTGGCTGGCGGAGTCTGGCAGGCGGCGGCTGAGCAGGGTGGCAGGCGGCGGCTGAGCAGGGTGGCAGGCGGTGGCTGAGCAGGGTGGCGGGCGGTTGGCAGGGTCTGGCAGGCAGCAAGATTCTCGAGGATGATGAACCAGCGAAGAATATGTCAGTTTTCTAATTTTACGCGATTTTATAGCAAATACTTTTTATGTGTCAGCAAATAATATTCCAATTCAAAAGATATTAAGTACCCGTACTTTAACAAAACAAGCAAATTTGAAGCTAATGGTCGCACCACCTTTGTCGCACCACCTTTGAAATCGGATCAAAGAAAGATTCCGCCTACTCGGATGACAATATAAAAACTCACACCATTACCCGACTACGATAGATTAAAAAATTAAAAGTCAGTGCATAAAATATTACAATCATATTTTATGTGTTTAGATAATAAGACGGTATCTAATTATTTGAACTGTACAATACACCACACGGGAAGTATTACTATTTACTTTCTTACATAATTTAAGTTCGTTCGCAAAACAAAAAAACCGACTTCACATGCAGCGCAAGTCATTTTCAGTACTAAGTTTGAGGTATCTATCTCCATATCTCTGGAGATTCTTATCGGATCTCGTTAAAATTAAAATGGAACTACACTGTAAACATATTCTATTAATAATAATATCGTTTAAAAACTAAAAACGAACCGACTTCAATGCCGCGCTATTCATTTTCAGTACCAATTTTGAGATGTTTATCTCAATATCTCTGGAGGTACTCATCAGACCTCGATAAAATTATCATGGTACTACTACACTTGGAATATCTCCTTTCGAACAAAAAAAGAATAATCAAAATCGGTTCATAAACGACGAAGTTATCCGCGAACAAACATAAAAAATATCGGTAGAAATGAGAAACCTCCTCCTTTTTTTGAAGTCGGTAAAAAAATAAAAAAAAAAACATTCTCCAAATCCACACACAGTTAATAAATGATGAGGTTCTGAAGTGACAAAAAAATTAAATTATACAGACGAATTGAGTACACCCTCCTTTTTGTGAAGTCAGTAAAAAAAAAAAAAAAAAACAAATCAGTTCATAAATGATTGAGCTATGATATAATAAACAAAAAAGTAATTCGTACAAACGCTATCTGTTAAGTCCTCGTTTTGTTAAGTCGGTTAAAAAGTAATTTGTCCTAAGGCCGCTACACACCTTGAGTTTAAACTGCTCGTTTTCACTAAATAGTGTGACTATACATATGAATGATAGTTTAACTGAATGGTAATAATTATAATTTAAAATCGTTAATAAACCAAAAGAACCAACTTCAAATGTCGCGCTAGTCATGTGCCAAGTTTGATGTGTTTGTCTCCATATCTCTTGAGATAGTCATGAGATCTCGATGAAATTTAAATGAAATTACTTGGAAAGTATGTCCTTTCAAACAAATATAAAAAATATTCTAAATCGGTACAGCCATCTTTGAGTAATCGAGAAGCATACATAAAAAAAAGATTCCGACGAATTCAGAACCTACTCCTCGGTTAGGTGTCGGTTAAAATAGCATTTAATTAACTGTACAGTGCAAACTTAATGGTATAAAAATTTATCTGTACCTACAGAACAGTTCAATCGCAGAGTTAAAAACGAACGTGTATGCGAACCCTTAAAAGAAATGCTTACGATGTACATAATTGTTATTCAATCCATTTTACCTTGATACGTTTGTACCTACTATCTAGCGTGTGAACAAAATCATTCATTATATAAGTGTACGGTGTCGGCTGTGGTGTCGGTGAGTGTATCTGTGAGTGTAGTTCTGTAACTATTTGGAAATAACAAGTAAGTACCTAGCTTTTATTGTATAATATTTTGCAACGTACTCTTTTTTGGTTGATTCGAAAATAAAATTAAAAACCAAGTTTCTGTCGTATTATATAATAAAGATTTTCTCAATAACTAGAAATCGAAAAAATAAAATAGGTCTTCATACGACAAAAAGCCCTATTAACCGACTTTAAAAAAAGGAGGATGTTCTATGTTTCACTGTAATTTTTTTTTTATTTATTTTTCTCTGTCAATTGTGGTCCGATTTTTTTAATTATATATTTATTTCAAAGATTATACTTTTGTAGTGGTCTCATTGTAAATTTATCAAGTATCTCCAGAGATATGGCGATAATAACTGCAAACTTGCTACTCAAATTGAATACAGTAGCATTTGAAGTCGGTTTTTTAAACGATCCTAATTATTTTGAACATGTTATGTAAATGTTATGTAAAGAAAATAATATTAAAAAATTACATAAAAATGATTATTTTTCGATTGCTGTTTATATTAACTACACACTGATTTAATGTTTAGTTATTTCCAAGTTTAATTTGATTTATTCTGAGTAAAGATTTTTTTAAATTAAATTGTGTATTCTTAGTTTTAAACTAATGTGTACCAATTTATATTTTACAGGAACGACAAGCAGCAGGGACAATGAGATCTTCATGAATTTAATAAATTAAAATCCTTTAGATGAAAATGGTGAGTGACTACGCTTGAATTTTTATTAACGTATATACACACATTTCTTTAAAGTACAGAAAATATAAAAGAGCAGATTTTAATTTTGTAATATTTTTTGGTTTATCTGACTATACGATATGCTCAAAACACAGGTAGGTTAGGGCGCGATAATTTATCGTAAGTATTCCAACAAAAAGTCATTACGGCTTTAGTAGAAGTAGTAGAACAGGTTTATCTGACTATACGATATGCTCAAAACACAGGTAGGTTAGGAATCGCAATCGGTGGAGATAATCCGACCTTGGGCTCCCAGAGTGAAACTTACCATGGATCACTTAACCGATTGTGTTTAGACATCGCAAACGGCGAGAGATAATCCTGCCTTGGACTCTCAGGATGATACTTACCATGTTTTATCCAACCGTATGTGCTGAGACATCGTATGCGGTGAGAGATAATCCTACCTTGGGCTCTCAGGATGATACTTACCATGGATCATCCAACCGTATGTGTTACGAACACAGTTGATCAAAACTATTACTCCGGGGTCATTGAGAGTTCTAAAACACGTCGATCAAAATTATTACACCGGAGGCTTTGAGTTCTAAAACACAAGTGGTGAGAGATAATCAATTTTTAGTTATTGGGTGTTCTACTCCAGCTACATCTGTTGATTAAACGATATACCCAACTGCAACAAGTGAGCGCAGCAAGCGGAGCGAACGCAGTTGGGTATATCGTTTAATCAACAGATGTGGCTGGAGTAGAACACCCAATAACCACCTACTTATTCCTACCAACTAAAAAGTTAAAAAAAAATTATAAGAAAAAAAAATTTTTAAACACAAGCTTTTATCTGAGACTGAATACTGAATTATAGTAATTACCTAGCCTGAAAAACGTGCTTCAAGCTTTTAAGAATATAGGTAAGTACCTACATGCCAAATACTTACTAGAATTTATTTTTAACATTTTAGTTCATTGTTCCAGATAAAAGCTTGTTTTAAAAATATTTTTTATTTATAATTTATTTCGATTTTTTTGAAAATATTCATTAAATGCGTTTTAATACATAAAAATAACTATTTACTCGTAAACAGGTATCAATTATCATGTTAAAATTTGCATGTCATCGTCGTTCGTGAATAAAGATAATTTTACTGGATTCAAACGAGGCCTTTATCACCGAAATGGTTATCCTGGCTACTGAAAACATTCTCTAACACATACGAGTAGCACACCTTAAGCAAGGGCTGAAAGGTGTGGAAACACATTGTTCTTACTGTTCCAGTCATCATCATCATGATCAGCCGGTGTCTTTCTACTTCTGGACGTAGGCCTTTCCCTAGACATGCCACTGAGCCCAACCTTGGACGTCCTGCACTACGTTTGCCAATCTGCGGTCTAGAACAAGTCTACCCCAACGGTTATCAGTCCTGCGACAAATATGACCAGCCCACTGCCACTTCAGTTTGCTCATCCGTTGAGCTATGTAGATCACTTTCTGTTGTGGTCTTTGGCGAATTATTTCGTTCCGAACTCGATCCCGCAGAGAAACACCGAGCAAAGTTCTCTGAACGACATTAAATTAGTAGACCATTTGAACCTTGAAGGCTGTGAGTGTCCGTCTGGGCTCTGTATGTCATCACAGGTACGACGTACTGATTAAAGACTTTTGTCTTTAGACTTTGCATGTACGAGTATAGGTGACGAGAAGACGCGACGGAGTTTTCCGAATGCTGCTCAGCCCAGCTGAATTTCCTTCTCGACGTTGTATTTGCCTAGTTGAAGCATCTACATTAGGCATACATTAGGTAAACAAACTGCGTAATAACTTCGAGTGGGATTCGATCTACGGCAATCGGTTTCGGAACAACGTTGTACATGACGTTGGTCTTATCCAAATTCTTTCGGTGACTAATGCGACGAGAAGCGTCTCTGTCATAATGACGACGTCATCTGCAAGTTGTAAGCAAGAGATGTACTTGCCGTTGATGTTAATGCCACAATCTTTCCATACCAGCGTCTTAAACATATCCTCCAAGGCGTTAGTGAACAATTTCGGGGTTATGACGTCCCCCTGACTCACTCCTCAACGCAGGTGGACATGTTTAGTACGCTGGTTCTGTACTTGTACAGTCATCGTTGCGGCACTGGTGGCGGAGCCGGTGGCAGCGTCGTGATGATGGCGCTGCGTCCGGGTGCGAAGGTCACGCTGCGCGTTAATTGGCGTACTTGCTCCCCTCAAAGTTTGTACGACCACGCAGCTCAGCGGGTTCGTCTGAATTTGGTTCTGACTCTTCTGAAATGGGGAACTATCCGGGGAACTGAATGAAATCCACATGGACGTTGATTCGGTTGTATTTCTGATACGTGTGCTCTGCTCGAGCCCTGAATAGCGAAGAGAGTGGGCGAATGAATGTTTCACAGAACATCTCATTCGACCAATAATTTTACAATAGTTCACTCGACCGTTTTCTATGAATGAATAGACAAATACATTTGTACTGACTTTGTGTTATCTATGCTACGTCCTATTGATTTATGAATGGCATAGTAAATCGTGTGATAAAGCTACTGACGTGAACCGCTAGATGTCGCTAGGCGTATTCGAAAGGCCTATTTTCCTGATTAGATAATGAGTACATGAACAACAGATGACATCAAATATAACATGTTAATTTTGCATTAACATCCTGCCCGGGGGGCCTGAAAGAACGATCGAGTCCTACTCTGATCAACGTTACATAATATCATTATGTTTTCAACTATGTGAATTGTAATTGACTGACAATGAACTCTCTGAACTTTGAATTGAACTCTTATCTGATAAAAACCTTAATTAACAAAGTTTAAATTGATCCGCACTGAACATTTGATTGACCGCTTATGAATACTTATTCTATGTCTACAGGTAACTTACATTATTTGACTACAGTTCTTATCAATTCTCCTGATTGAATCTTCAATTTGACAGATCTGATAACATTATCCCTACCTGGGAAAACCTCAATGATCCTACCGCGCCTCCAGTGCAGTGGTATAGCATTTTCATCTACAATTAGTACAAGATCACCTATCTTTACATTGTCTGAATGTTTGAACCATTTGTTACGCTGTTGTAATGAAGTTAAATATTCTTTCTGATACCTCGAGAATATATTTTGTGACATTTTCTGAATGACTTGAAACCGTGATAACCGTGACATTTTAGTATCCTTCCATACATACTCTGGTACCGCTACCAGTGGCTGACCTATGAGAAAATGACCAGGTGTGAGTACGTCTAAATCACACGGGTCCTCTGACATTGCAACTAACGGTCTAGAATTAAGTATAGCCTCTACTCGAGCCAGTAAGGTCGAAAATTCTTCAAAGGTAAGTATTGTGTCACCGATTTCCTTATTGAGCAACAACTTTACTGATTTGATACATGCCTCATGTAACCCATTCATATGAGCCGCCGTCGGTGGCGCAAAAATCCAATTGATGTTCTGACGATTGAATTGCTCCTGCAGTATGATTTGGTTATGTAATAGAAATTCATTTACCTCTTTTATGTGGTTGTGAGTCCCCACATAATTAGTTCCATTGTCTGACCTGATGATCGATGGCAGTCCTCTGCGACTGACGAACCTGGTGAACGCTGCTACGAATGACTCGACTGATAGAGACCCCACAGCATCTACATGCGCAGCCTTAGTCCCTGTACATACAAATACGACAAGATAAGCCTTGACTGATTTAGCGTTTCGGAGTGTGCTGGCCTTTACCCAGAAAGGCCCTGCGAAGTCGGTTGACGCAGCCTCGTACGTTCGCACTGCTGACACTCTATCTGCCGGCAAGTCACCCATGAACGGGGGTGGAACAACCGTTGGTTTGAACCTGAAACAAGTCATACATTTCCGAATGACTCGAGACACCTGTCGTCGAGCCGAAGTGATCCAATATGATCGTCTGATGATAGCGATGAGTGCCGTCGTCGCAGCATGACAATAACTTTTGTGATAATGTTCGATGAGCAGCTGACCAAACCGATGGTCCTTCGGTATGAGGTATTGATGACGAGTCTCATAGGGTAGTTCTGATCTCTTGATTCTACCTCCTACTCGAATAAATCCTTCTTCGTCGAGAAAAATACTTAGCTTTTGAAGTGAAGTACATACTGATTTGCCCTTCTTTAGTGAGTTGATCTCTGAACTGAATGATGACGATTGTATTCGTTGTATCCAATATTTCACTGCATTCCGGGTCTCTTCCAGAGATAAAACTTTACTGAGATTCCTCTGATCCTTGGGTAACTTGAGATTCTTGATGTACCTGATAATGAATGCAGTGACATTTATTAACTTACTGAATGAGCTAGTCCTCTCTAGTAAGTCTGTGTCCCACGGCTGGACTACAGTAGTAACATGAATAGTTTTCTTGAATCCGGGTACCTCCTCCGGTGTGTTGATGACTGACTGAGGCCATTTGTCCTTTTCCTCGTGTAACCAGGGTGGTGACCACCACAATTTGTGATTGAGTAGGTTCTGAGCTGACATACCTCTGCTACCGCAATCCGCAGGGTTGTATTTTCCATTTATATGTCTCCATATTATTTCTCGCTCTGACTTGTGGATCTGCTGAATTCGGTTACATTCGAATGTCTGATCTGAAGCTGATGTGGTTGTGACCTTAACCATGTGAGGACTATCGAGCTATCTGACCATGCGTTGAGGCTGTCCAATGTGACTGAGTCTTCAAGTGATGATGCTACATGATTCAGTAGTTTACATACCAAGTGGGCGGCGCTAAGCTCCAGCTTGGGTATAGTGATACGATTCTTCTTAGGTGCAACCTTTGATTTCGCCATGACTAGATGAACCTTGACTCTGCCTGATGAGTCAACTGACCGTAGATATATGCACGCTGAGAATCCAACTTCTGAAGCATCTCCCATGCCGTGGAGTGAGTGTGAGATGGCCTGTGAAATTACAATGCATCTCGGTAATTTCAGGTATGATAAATAATGAAGATCTGCTATCATTTCTTCCCATTGTTTACAAACTGGTTCTGATACCGGGTCATCCCACTTGAGTCCATCGATAAATAATGTTTGAAGTAAGACCTTGAATCTTAATATGACCGGGTTACAATATCCACAGGGATCATACAGCCTCGCTATCGTACTAAGTATATTTCGTTTAGTAATAGCGCGCCCTGTAGGTATATTGATCTGATATGATATTGAGTCTGAGTTCGGATCCCACTGAATGCCAAGTACCTTGATAAAACTCTTATCATCTTGATCGAACTGATGAGGTATTTCACAGTGGTCCCCTGGCAAGTTCTTTAATAATTGTGGGTGATTTGATGACCATTTTCTGAGCTCATAACCTGCGCTTTTCATGACCTGAATGAGTTCTAATTTCAAGTCGTGAGCTTCTGACAGTGAATTAGCTCCAGCTAAAATATCATCCACAAATGTTTGGTTCCTGATGATCATTGTCGCCGCTGAGTTTGGATGTTTCGATTCCCAGTCGTTTGCCAGCTGATAAAGGGTTCTGATAGAAACAAAAGGGCTAGATCTTAGTCCGTAGGTATTGGTATTTAACTCAAATACCTTGACTGGGTCTGACGTTTGACTACGCCATAAAATAAGTTGATATTTTCAGTCATCAGGATGAATGTACGTTTGGCGGAACATTTTCTCTATGTCAGTGGTAAAGACATACTGATAGCGCCTGAAATTAATGAGTATTTTTGTTATGTCGTTCTGAAGTGGCGGACCTGAATGCAGACATTGATTAATCGAAACTCCATTCGATGTTTTACAAGCTCCATCAAATACAACTCTAATTTTGTCTGACTCTTTCTTGAAAATACCGTGATGTGGTATGAAGTAATGTTCTGAATTACCGTCAAAACTCGACTCTGACATATGCCCTAGGTCTTGATATTCTTTCATGAATTGGCGGTATTTCTGAGCAAAGACAGGATTTTTATCTAATTTTCGTTCTAACGCCTTAAATCTTTGCATAGCAATATGGCGTGACTCACCTAGTTGACGCCTGTCTGAGAGTAATGGTAGCCTCACCATATATTTACCATCAGGCATTCTGACTGTAGTATCATTGTATAATTTTTCACATACCTCATGTAGGGGGTTATTGACCCGTTCCATTGGAGGCTCTTCCAGCTTCCAGAATTTTTCTACCGCTTGTTCCAACGTAGATATCTGCGTACCGTAGTTAAGTACTGATGATAAGCTTGTTTCTGATGCTTGAACATGACAGATTTCCTGCTGATGATTCTTCTCCTCTATTTGACCGAGAAGTACATATCCAAAGCACGTTCCATATGCCGCCAACCTGGAATTGATATTAATGCGGGTTCCATCATACACATAATTTAATATATCAGTGCCAAGTATTAAATCCACATCACGTGGTGTGCCGAAATCTTCATCTGCTAACTGAAGTTGATGGGTCTGAGATATCTCCTTGGCCTCAAGGTATACTGATGGTATGTCACCAGTGAGTTGGTACATAACGATGGCTGATGTACTGACTATAGGTACTTGTTTATTGACTGGTCTGATCACTATTTTCACCCTTTCACCTGGTTGTTGTACCTTCTGACGACCAACCCCGTACACAATGCATGTGTCCGATTGTCGACACAACTTTAGCTTTTTAGCTAGTGAATCTCTGATGACTGATACTCCCGCTCCTGTATCCAACAGTGCGCGGGCTCTGATAAAATGACCGTGGTGATGTTTGATTAATACTATTGCTGTGGGACAAAGATTATTCGATATGGTGGCGTCGACATTCTCCTGGCGTCATTCCGAACCACGCCTGCCGTAACGCAGCTCCTTATATCTCTGATTAGCGAGTCTAGCTGTCGCTTCTGGGGACCGTCTACGTCGCGGTTGATTCTGAATAGACGAAAATCGCTCTGGACTGATACGACCTGATACAACTTCATTTCTAGACTGACCTGATGGAGAATGACGTCTGGGTGCCGTCTGCACATGAGTCATTGAGGTCTCACCCTGCCTCGGCGAGTTTACCCTCTGATCCTTATGAATGACCTTCCTGGTATCCTGATTACACATCAAAGTGTTATGGCCGTCCTGGTGGCAATGCTTACACCAATTCTTTTGCTGACAGTCTTTGCTGAGATGATCTCTCAAACAACGAAAGCACAACCCTGTGCTCCACGCCCAGCCTTTCCTAAACTTAGGTGAAAGCTCTAAAAAATCTGAACATTTATAAAGACTGTGACCTGATCCGGAACAATAAATACATGAGTGATTCACCGGATTTGATTGCGCTGGCTTCTTCTGAGGTACTGAAGTCGCCTGTGCCGCCTGCACTTTCTGGAGAGGCGACCTGCGCCCCGCTCGCTGACGTGCGTAGTCGGGTGATGGAGTTTGCCGCTGACGCGCTGGCATCTGAACTGACTGACGGAGAGTAGCGTCTGTCATCGTGAGCTGCAGCCTGCATTGTTCATCCAAAAACTCCATCAGTTGATTAAACGTGGGTAAGCCTCCAGTCTCCTTCCCACAACGCTCTTCAAACAATGTCCTGAGCCTAGTCGACAGCTTCTGCAAAATAATGAATAACAACAAGTACGACCATTCTGAGACCGGCAATTTAAGTGTCTGAAGTGCCTGAGTACTTTCTCTGAGTGGATCGTACAACTCCTTTCTGATGTCTGATGTATCTTGAATAGATGGCAATTTCAATATCCTGTCAATATATGAATCTGTGAGAAGCCTAAGATTGTCATATCTTTGTTTAAGCAAATTGAATGCGACTTCATAATTTTGACCGTCCATAGGTAGGTGGCGTATAATTGATAGCGCCTCACCGCTTACTGATGCTCTGAGATAGTAATGTTTCTCTGAGTCTGATAAGTTTGAACGTCTGTGGACTAATGATTCAAACAAATCGGAAAAACTCAACCATTCCGAGAATTCACCACGGAAGTTCGGTAACGAAATAAGAGGTAGTTTTGCACTCACCTGAACTGATCCTTGATGCGTAGGAGTGGCGAGACTCGTCCCACAAGTCGCGCCTCCTACCTTACCAGCGATTGTATTAATTTTTCTGAACTGGGTTCGCAACTGCACGAACTCTTCCTTTTCTATCTCCTCTTCCTGGGCAAGCACTGCCTCAAAAAGCTCGATCGCATCGGTAACGGCCTTACTGAAAGATAAGAGTATCGCCGGCGAAGCGTTATCCCTATCTGATTCAATCAAATCACTCATTTCCACAACAAGTTTACACTTTGATCTGAATTGCGAAGTGGCCTTCTTTGCCATATTTACGATTCAAACGATAAACTTATTACAATAACAACAATTTACTATCACTGCACTGAACCACAGCTAATTGACGAACGATATTTTTACAGACTAACTACAGTCTCTAATGAAAAGTCCACAGAACACAAATGAATCGGCGACTACCGTTGAACGAAAGATTGAAGCGGATACGTCAGTCTGACGTGACTGAATGAACGCGGCGGAAATACGTATGCCGTGACGTCAACGAAGCACTGATGTGATGTGAAGTATTTTCATAACCTCACTTTCTTCTGAATCTTGAATTTTCTGATGAATCTTCTGAATCTTGATACGAAGCGCACGTCCGTTTGCGCTCGCCTTTTTGATCCGTTGTCACTTGACGATGTTGCAGTTGCAGTCGGTCGGTGCCCGATGTCGTGGCTTCGGTCGATTGCGTGGGCGTTGCCAACTCACGTGCGACCAAGGACGACCCCTTTTTATCACTGCAAGGGCGACCCCTTTTTATCACTGATCTGCAACACGGTTAGACGGAGAGATAGGTCCCCTCATGGGCCACCAAAATGGTGGCGGAGCCGGTGGCAGCGTCGTGATGATGGCGCTGCGTCCGGGTGCGAAGGTCACGCTGCGCGTTAATTGGCGTACTTGCTCCCCTCAAAGTTTGTACGACCACGCAGCTCAGTGGGTTCGTCTGAATTTGGTTCTGACTCTTCTGAAATGGGGAACTATCCGGGGAACTGAATGAAATCCACATGGACGTTGATTCGGTTGTATTTCTGATACGTGTGCTCTGCTCGAGCCCTGAATAGCGAAGAGAGTGGGCGAATGAATGTTTCACAGAACATCTCATTCGACCAATAATTTTACAATAGTTCACTCGACCGTTTTCTATGAATGAATAGACAAATACATTTGTACTGACTTTGTGTTATCTATGCTACGTCCTATTGATTTATGAATGGCATAGTAAATCGTGTGATAAAGCTACTGACGTGAACCGCTAGATGTCGCTAGGCGTATTCGAAAGGCCTATTTTCCTGATTAGATAATGAGTACATGAACAACAGATGACATCAAATATAACATGTTAATTTTGCATTAACAGGCACTATACAGACATCTCATCACTTCGATATATTGCAAGTCGACTTGGTAACGTTGCAAGCTGCAAGGACTCCTAAAACGTCGAAGGCCTTCTCATTGTCCAAAAATACTACGCACAAGAGCGAAATCGAAGAGCTGTTGAAGCTGATAAACTACTGCAGCTTCTCTGGCTTATAAAAGTTTTTTTGTGATTCCTTATGACTTCCCCTGGGGCTTTTCTATTTTTGAGCTGTTCAAAGGCCATCAAGATCTCTTCTCGGCTTATCTCTCTCGGGCAGATCTTATGTAAAGTGGCGGGTTAAGGTGGCTCTAGAATCGCCGGTATCGGGCACCGGCCTTGAGTATGCGATGCGTAGAGTTTGCCGTAGAAGTATTCAACTACCGATAAAATCTCCGACTTGGATACGACTTGTGCAGTTGGTTGATGTTGTCAACTTTGTTTGTGAGGTGGCTTCTACCCAGAGGCCAAGTGCGAGTCGGACCCGCAGAGACGTTATCGACAAATACAACTTTTCTGGAAAAACACGTTTCTTGTATGGGGACCTCCCTTATTTTTAACTTTATTTTAGTTTATAGTATTTGTTGTTAAATCCCCATAATAATACATACTTCGTGAAAAATTCAAGTATCTACTATTATCCGGCAAATTTGTTTAATGGGAACCCTACTTGTGCGGGTCCGACTCGCACTTGGCCAGTTTATTATATATAATGAACCAACGTTAATTTGAATCTCCTGTGTGTACTGGTCCCAACATATATGTATAAAGTTGATATTAATCTTCACGTGAGCAGTATTATTGTTCTGTTGTCGTCCGCGTGTGGTGCCTTGCTCAAACTAGCTCCTTGGCAGCTCTAGAATCAGTGGCGAGGTGAGGAAGCCCCGATTGGTGGGCGGTAAAGAGTGTCTATTCTATACGTAGTATTATTATATGTTCTCGGTGCCGACAAACATAACCGATGCGACTCAGAACAGATACTAAGTATAGAATGGACACTCTGTTCACTCCAACAATCGAGGCTTCCTCACCTCCCTACCGATTGCTGTCGAGGAACAAACTTGAGCAAGGGCGCGCAACACGCGAACGACGCGATGAAAATAAATAAAAATAATAAAATGATAGGGGATGAAAGTTTGTATGGAAATATGTAAGGTTTATATGAATGTACTACTGAACCGATTAAAATTAAATTTAGTTCACACATAGTCTAGAGCCTGAGAAAGGACACAGTCTACTTTTTAATGCGAAAAAAGTCTAATAAAATGGAAGTATCGTCATTTTTAGAGCTAGAAGCTTGAAACTTATTTTTTAGGCTGTTGATTTGTTATAAATAAATATTATATTCAAAATTTGAAAAAGTTTTACCCTCAAGGGTGTAATATAACAATAGGGAATAGGGGATGAAAGTTTATTACTTATGATTTGTGGTTGGTGCAATACATTTTCTATGGATAGACTGACTACAAAGTTAAGTTTGTCCCTTAAACTAGTCTGAGAAGTTGGTACGGAAGCCTTGGTGGGCGAGTTCAACTTGACTTATCTGGTATTTATATATAATATAGAACCTACGTAAATTTAAACCACTTGTGTGTACTGGTCCCAACATATATGTATGAAGTTTATGTTAATCTTTACGTGAGTAGTATTATTGTTCTGTTGTCGTCCGCATGTGGTGCCTCGCTCAAACTAGCTCCTCGGCAGCTCCAGAATCAGTGGCGAGGTGAGGTAGCCCCGATTGGTGGGCAGGACAGAGTGTCTATTCTATACGTAGTATTATTATTTGATCTCGGTGCCGACAAACAAAACCGATGCAACACAGAACAGATACTACGTATAGAATGGACACTCTGTTTGCTCCAACAATCGAGGCTTCCTCACCTCCCTACCGATTCTGAGCTGTCGAGGAACTAACTTGAGCAAGGACGCGCCACACGCGAACGACGCGACGTAAATAAATTACTTAATAACACAATTTTATTTATTTACATTTTTTAAGGTTGGTTCCAATTAAGCTAGACCTCTAAATTGTATGAGCGCTCAGTTCCTTTTTTTACCTTTTGAGATACGGAACCCTAAAAATGATAAAGTAGATATCTAGTTACTGTATAACTGAAGAAGACAAATGGTAGGTAGGAACATAATACGTGTATTGGTGGAGTGATCAAAGTGTCCATTCTATACGTCGGATCTGTTCTATGTCACATCATCGCAGACATAAAAGTTTTGTTCGCAGTGTGCGCACCGTGATAGACAAAACTGTCTCGAGACAGTCTTAAGACTGTTTTGTCTGTAGTCTGCGCTCAGCCTAACACTGCGTTTGTGCCTTGTGGGCGTGGATTTATATAAGACTTATAAGTCGGATGATTTAGCGCAAGCTCGTCTTTCAAGCGGGGTCTAATTGCTATGACGTCGATGATTGGCGCAGACAGTATATGTCTTTCCAAATAAGCCTTCTGTGCAGCTGCATAGTCACACATTAAACATGCATATAGTTTTTCTCCAGTGTGTGTTTGTACTCGTATGTGCATTTCCCAATTAGATTTAGATATTTAGAATACAATTTAGATTTTTAGAATATGGATCGCAAATATGGAATCCCCGTTATAATAAGTATATTGACCGTATTGAAAATATTCAAAAGAAGTTTATTAAATATTTGTGTTTCCGTTTAGGCTTGCAATACAAATCTAATGACTACATGCCACTTTGTAGACGATTTCATTTTCTTCCTTTATCATCTCGACGTAGTATAGCTGATATCACCTTCTTGCTCAAGATAACTTCCAATCGTATTAACAGCCCGGACCTTACTAGTAAAATCAAACTGAATGTCCCTGTTAAGTGTTTACGGTGTAACCCACCTATCCATATTCCTTCAGTAAACACATATTACCGGCAAAATAGTTTCATATGGCGAGCAAGCAGTAACTTCAATGAGTTAATTCAACTTTATGATTTCGATTTATTTTTTATACCATTGACGCGACTGTAAGACGGCGGTTGTGTGCTGAATTTTTTCATGATCAACTAGTATTTTTTGTGAATAGTGTATTTGCTGAATTTTTCTTTACAAGATCTATAAATATTTTTATTGTTTCTATATTTATATTGTTATGTATTACTTAATGTTTATGCTTACATTTTTTCATACCACAATCTATTTTCGTATACGTGCGAGCCTTTAATAGGGAATATGCATTAAGCTCAGATTTATTAGAAATTTTTTTTTCGATTCTTTGTTGTCCTGGGGTTATATGTAAAAAATTTTTTTTATTTAATTCCATTTTATTTGCTAAAAATAATAAATTAAAAATGCAATTTAAGTTTGTAAAACAGATCACCATTGGTCGAATCGAAAGTTGGCGTCATTATGCACTACTCCACGTGATAGAAACATTGAGCGCGGGAACATAAAAATAAATGTATGGTGTGGTCTTATTGTATTTATTTCCAAATATTGTGTTTGCCGCGTATTATTGTGCAAAAATGTATATTACTAACCATTTAATATAGATAAAAAAACATATATACGGTCGAATTGAGAAACCTCCTTTTTTGAAGTCGGTTAAAAATGAGTACGAGATTAGAGAAACTGTATAATTTAATAAAAACATGCCATTGGCTAAATACAATAATCGCGCGGAGTCTTAGTTAAAGAAAAAAAAGCTAGTTTGCTTCAAGCGGCGTGTGTCTGACGTAAGTGCGTGACGTCATAATGCATTACCAAAGAGCCCGGGAAATGATGGCGTAAACTGCTCAAATTTATTTGTATATTTAAATGTTTATTTAAAAAATAATTAGACTAATTCCAGCAGTATTTTATTTTTTATTGTGATATATGGGTGTTATGAGTGAAATAAATATATTTAAAAAAAAAACATGCATATTCCCTATTGGTTTTATGGTTTATATACTGTAAATAATTTAGTTTTAATTGAAACTGTTGGCTTAACATAAATAAATAAATAAATTTGACTTCTGTGCAGCAAGGCTATTCTGTAAGTATAGCTTTCGCATCTCGCAATCGGTGAGATTGATTTTCGTATTACGAAATTCCACCATATATAGCTTAATTATTAATTAACAATAGCTTAGCAATTCTCACCGCGGATTCCGCTTGCGAGATGCGTCAACTAGCTTACAGAATAGCCCTACTGATGCATAGTCACACATTTTACATGCATATGTTTTTTTTCAGTGTAAGGTCGTATGTGGCGTTTCAAACCTAACTTCTGTGCAGATACATTGTCACACATATACATGCATATGGTTTTTCTCCAGAGTGTGTTAGTATATGTAAATTTTGCGATGATTTAAATCTACTTTTATAGTCACACATATTACAGTCCGGCAATTATAACTTGGCGTGCCTGTGCGCCACTGTGCTTTTACTTTGTACTTTGGTAACAGTTTCTCTTAAACCACTTTTAATTACTTTTGGCATTATTGAACTATTTTAATGTAGCAGATTTATCAACAATAATGTCGCGGTAATCTCTCAAACGTCCAACTCACAGTTTCAATTAAAAGAATTAGTTCCAAAAACCACCACCGCCAAGTTATACTTGTGGCACTGTACATGCATATAGTTTTTCTCCAGTGTGTGTTTGTACTCGTATGTGCCTTTCCAAATGTGACTTCCGTGTAAATGCATAGTCACACATTAAAGATGCATATGGTTTTTCTCCAGTATGAATGAATGTTAACAATACTTATAAATAGTTATTGATGTTTATGTTACATAGTTAATTCTTAAATTATTAACACAATATTTATACACTAATATAAATATTGTAGGCGTTAAGTATTGTTAATTATCATAGTTATTTAAACTTAATAAATAGACACTCTATTGGCTATAGACTGTAGTTGTCGAGCGATGGCGCTAGCATCGCATAATTTAATACTGTTAATAACAATACTTGTAACTATAGACTGATAACTACATTGATAATTATACTTATATTTAATTAGAATATAATTAAGTCAGAAGACCTTTTAAATATTATTTAAACTTAATAAATAGACATTCTATTGGCTATAGACTGTAGTTGTCGAGCGATGGCGCTAGCATCGCATAATGTAATGGCGGGAGACATTTTATGGTCTACCTCTTTGATATATAAGTCTGAAAGCACCCAGGCTGGAGGCTCCGTATTATTTTAAAGTTCAATTCAACAAGACTATGTCTGTTTATAATAGTAGTTTATGCAACTGTCATATAATGAAGGGTATTAAGTGTAATATTATAATATTACACTTAAAACTTCAAATATATAAATCGTTTATATACATTTTACACTAAATCTATACATATAAACAAATTGAAGTGTCTGTTTGTAATTCCAAATTAACAGCTTTTCACTAAATGCATATGAAAGAATATACGGTACTTACATAAAAAACAAAATTTTAAATGTTTGTCTGTCTGTCTGTTTGTTGCGGTTTATCTTTGAAATGACTGGACCAATTTAACGGGACTTTCACTAGCAGAATGCTGATGTTAAAATATGAACTACCAAGTAACTTGGCTACTTTTATTTTAGAATAAAATAAAGTTCCGCGAAATCAAAATTGAAGCTAATGAAATAGGGAACAATATCTGATACAAATAGGGAAGGTTAATGTGCAAATTAAGCAGTGTTTTCTACCGCGTACAGCCCACGCGCATGTTGCCGCTGTCATTAAACGCAGACAAAGCCGCGTGACCCAGCTAGTTGATTTATAATATGAAGATTTTTTTAAAGGATGGAACGGTTAGCTTATGGCCTTGCTTAGAACGAAATTTGAATATTTTTAACCGACTTCACAATAAAAAGATGAGGTTCTTAGTATTTTTTTTTATGTTTGTTATCTCATATCTTAACCGGATTGGAATTTTTTTTTCGAGAGTTTATTCTGCCCGTTTGGTCCCATTGTACATTTTTTGAAATCTGATAAGTATCTCCAGAGATATGGACATAAACACCTCCAACTTTAACTTTATACTGAAAATGGATAGCGTGGCATTTGAAGTTGGTTTTTACCCGACTGCGCGACGCAAAGGAGAGGTAATGTGTTTATCAGTCTATATATGTATGTATGTATGTATGTTTGTTCCTTTGTGGCACACTAGAGACCAAACGCGTGGACCGATTTTGATAATTGGCACGTCAATAGATTCGCCATGCTAGCGCGAGTGTCAACGAAAACATAAAAAATTGAAAAATTCAAAATGGCGGATTTCAGACGCCAAAATTTGGGGTTCAAAAAAAAATTTTTTTTCAAAACCTATCGATTGGGGTTTCGAATTAAAGGTCTTAAAATGGAGATTCAAAATATATTTATAACAAATAATTTATGATCGTACAAATCGAAAAAAAAAAACTATTTTACATGCCGCGTTAGTTACTTTTAGTAACAAGTTTGCGGTGCTTATAATCCACATGACATCAACTCTCTAAATGAAATGAGAAGATTACGGAATTAGCCGTCCTTTACTTAACTAAAAAGTGTAAAATAAAACATTAAATTAAAAAATCAAAAAACCCGACTGCGCAAAAAGTGAAGTGTTAAAAAACGAACTGAAAAGAAAAAAACAAGTAAGTCTAGTAGTTTAGACTTCTGTTTAGGGATATCAAAAAACTATACCATTTAATTTAATCCCCATTCGTTTAGCCATTAATGTGTCCCGACTGTTAAAGTCTCTACATTCCATATAATAAAGTATAATTTATTTTATGAGTGTATCGACCGAGAAGGAATTTAAATGGTATAGTTTTTTGATATCCCTAAACAGAAGTCTAAACTACTAGACTTACTTGTTTTTTTCTTTTCAGTTCGTTTTTTAACACTTCACTTTTTGCGCAGTCGGGTTTTTTGATTTTTTAATTTAATGTTTTATTTCGTTTTGTGAACGATCTTAAAATATTATAAAAAGTAATCAAAGTAATGTCGCGCAAAATTAGTAGTAACTAGGTACCTAATTATATTATCACCACTTATACTTACTCGTATTCAATCTATTATTACTTATGATAATGCTTTTATATATATTTTTATGAAGAATGTTTGACAGTTTACCACATTAATATATTATATCATTTTGTTGTAGGTTTCCAAAATGTCCGAAAATCCAATCAAGTGGATAAAGGCAGTAAGGCGTGAAAATTAGGATCCAACGAAACACTTCATACTTTGTTCTAAACATTTTGATAAATCAATTTTGTACCTACTAGATTATCAATCAAGCTGGAACTGACACCGAGGAAATGGAAAAGAATAGAAGCTATTTTGATTTTTAAATTATCGTGAATTTGTAACATTATTATTGTTATATACCGGCTGTAATTCACGTACCTTTAGTCGAATTTACTGGTAAACATCGCGATCTCACCGCGTGACCTCACTCCCGAGGAAGAGCGACTGACTCGCTCGAAACCCAGGTCGAGAAAAATCGACTAATGGTACGTGAATTACAGCCGGTATATAACAATAAGAATAGAAGCTAGTGGAGTCAAGATAGAAAATCTTCCTGTAAGTCTTCCTATAATCTTCCTCTGCGAGCAATGAAGGATGATGAAACGGTTTTGAAAGTGTTTTAATCGAAAGTGTTATTAGCTCTGATTCATGAAAATCTGTTTAGCCGATGTAAAACTATGAGCATTTTTCTAGTTGATGGCGCTATAAAATCAACTTTCATAGTAATTAATTCGAAATTCGGTATCCTTTTCTTCAACGACAAAGGACACTGAAGCATTGACATGATGCTGGGACATCTTCTACAATCTGCTGAATACTCAACTCCTCGCCAACTTACAGGTGAGATGTCGTGTTCAGATTCATTGGAATATTTTTTATTTTCATTATAGATATACATAGATCAGTCGGGGTGATTTCAAATTTTGAGTTTTGGAGAGTGGAGAGCGACGGCATACGCAATGCGGTGGGCAGTGATTGGAAAAAAAGATCTGAAAATCGGGCTCAGTGGCGCATCTTGGGAGAGGCCTACAGTCCAGCAGTGGACTGACACTGGCTGATGATGATGATGATACAATAGATCATACTATATTGACATCAAATTACTTTATATCGTTAGCATTTACAAAAAAATGAGCTAATTTTTCTGTAGTGGCAGGACTTCTGCTAGTCCGCCTGGGCCGACCACTTTGCCAATTAATTTTCATAGGAATAATAAATGAAATAGGTTTTTCGGTTGAAATGGCAAGGTGTCCAGTGAAATTACGAGGCATGTGAAACTTAACATCTTTATGTCTCAAGGTAACAGGCGCAGTGGAGTGACATGCAAAATTCTGGACTGCCAGAATTTTCCTGTATAGCTGTATCTGTAATAGGTAGAAGTCATCGCTTACCATCAAGTGAGAGTCATGCTTGTCCTGTTTTTACCTTTTACAATTAAAAATCTGATTAATGTTTACAAAGTAAGTATGGCCTTATTTGTGGTTTCACTGCATTTTTTTCTATTATTTGCGATGCGCGTAATTTTATATGATAATTTATCTAAAACTATAAGAATCTTTGTCCTGACATACTGACTGCCTGGCAGACAACGCACAGCCTAAACCACTAGTAGTAGAGACTTGAAATTTAAAGAGTATATTTGTCTTAGTACGCAAGGGTGTACTAAGAAAGGATTTTTCAAAATTCACCCCGTTAGGGGGTGAAATAGAGGTTCAAAGTTTGTGCGGATAAACAAGATTAGATAGTCTTTTCTATTCGAAACTTCATACAAGTGCTTCAGTAAAAAAATATGTAAATACGTGTTTCAGGCTTTTTCAAAATTCCACCCCTAAAGAGTGAAATGAGGTAACAAAGTCTAAAAACCAATATTGTTTCGGGTTGCGCTTAAATTTGGCATCCAGTTGTTTTAACATAAGTATCCGTTAAGAAAAGATTTTTCAAAATTCACTCTTTAAGGGGATGAAACGGGGGTTCAAAGTTTGGATAGTCATTTTATTCGACCTTCACGCAAACCGTACTTCTGTAAATAAATAAGTAAATACGAGTTTCAGGCTTTTTCAAAATGCCACCCTAAGAGGGTGAAGTGGGGTAACAATGTCTGAAAATCAATATTGTTTCGGATTGCGCTGAAATTTAAAATGCAGATAGTTGTTATGACGTAGGTTTCCGCTGAGAAAGCATTTTGTAAAAATGCCCCACGGATATTACTTATAATTAATAATGAAAATATATATATATATATATATAAAAACTTATAGATTTACGTAAGTACTTCTATAAATAAATAAGTAAATACGTGTTGCAAGATTTTTGCAAGGGGTTGGTAAAAAAAGTCTGACAGTCAATATGGTTTTTTGGGTTTTATAAATATGAATCCCTATTTCCCTTAGTCACGCAATAACTTGAAAACGGGTGAACCGATTTGGCTTTTACTTCTTTGATGTCTTTTATGATAGAAAGGTTTCACAAAATAAAAGTTTTAAGTAAATAAAAGAAGTCTTTAACGCGACCGAAGCCGCAGGGCACTTCTAGTATTTTCATATAAATTATATACTGTAAAGGACAATTTTAATCTATGATATTGGGCCAAGATAATTCGCGTAATTATTTAAATAAGGATTAATACTGTATAGAAGAAAATAGCCTTGAAAGTTCTGTAACATTTTTTATTAAAAAATAAAGATTAAAATAGTTACTGTGAGTCTGTGCGATAGACATATGTTATCGCGGACTTTTTTGTAGGTCTTATTAAGTTGTACTACTCTTCGATACATACTTTCTTACATCTATTTCAGATTAGTAGGTGGTTATTGGGTGTTCTACTCCAGCCACATCTGTTGATTAAACGATATACCCAACTGCGTTCGCTCCGCTTGCTGCGCTCACTTGTTGCAGTTGGGTATATCGTTTAATCAACAGATGTAGCTGGAGTAGAACACCCAATAACTAAAAATTGATTATCTCTCACCACTTGTGTTTTAGAACTCAAAGCCTCCGGTGTAATAATTTTGATCGACGTGTTTTAGAACTCTCAATGACCCCGGAGTAATAGTTTTGATCAACTGTGTTCGTAACACATACGGTTGGATGATCCATGGTAAGTATCATCCTGAGAGCCCAAGGTAGGATTATCTCTCACCGCATACGATGTCTCAGCACATACGGTTGGATAAAACATGGTAAGTATCATCCTGAGAGTCCAAGGCAGGATTATCTCTCGCCGTTTGCGATGTCTAAACACAATCGGTTAAGTGATCCATGGTAAGTTTCACTCTGGGAGCCCAAGGTCGGATTATCTCCACCGATTGCGATTCCTAACCTACCTGTGTTTTGAGCATATCGTATAGTCAGATAAACCTGTTCTACTACTTCTACTAAAGCCGTAATGACTTTTTGTTGGAATACTTACGATAAATTATCGCGCCCTAACCTACCTGTGTTTTGAGCATATCGTATAGTCAGATAAACCAAAAAATATTACAAAATTAAAATCTGCTCTTTTATATTTTCTGTACTTTAAAGAAATGTGTGTATATACGTTAATAAAAATTCAAGCGTAGTCACTCACCATTTTCATCTAAAGGATTTTAATTTATTAAATTCATGAAGATCTCATTGTCCCTGCTGCTTGTCGTTCCTGTAAAATATAAATTGGTACACATTAGTTTAAAACTAAGAATACACAATTTAATTTAAAAAAATCTTTACTCAGAATAAATCAAATTAAACTTGGAAATAACTAAACATTAAATCAGTGTGTAGTTAATATAAACAGCAATCGAAAAATAATCATTTTTATGTAATTTTTTAATATTATTTTCTTTACATAACATTTACATAACATGTTCAAAATAATTAGGATCGTTTAAAAAACCGACTTCAAATGCTACTGTATTCAATTTGAGTAGCAAGTTTGCAGTTATTATCGCCATATCTCTGGAGATACTTGATAAATTTACAATGAGACCACTACAAAAGTATAATCTTTGAAATAAATATATAATTAAAAAAATCGGACCACAATTGACAGAGAAAAATAAATAAAAAAAAATTTACAGTGAAACATAGAACATCCTCCTTTTTTTTAAAGTCGGTTAATAGGGCTTTTTGTCGTATGAAGACCTATTTTATTTTTTCGATTTCTAGTTATTGAGAAAATCTTTATTATATAATACGACAGAAACTTGGTTTTTAATTTTATTTTCGAATCAACCAAAAAAGAGTACGTTGCAAATTTTTATACAATAAAAGCTAGGTACTTACTTGTTATTTCCAAATAGTTACAGAACTACACTCACCGATACACTCACCGACACCACAGCCGACACCGTACACTTATATAATGAATGATTTTGTTCACACGCTAGATAGTAGGTACAAACGTATCAAGGTAAAATGGATTGAATAACAATTATGTACATCGTAAGCATTTCTTTTAAGGGTTCGCATACACGTTCGTTTTTAACTCTGCGATTGAACTGTTCTGTAGGTACAGATAAATTTTTATACCATTAAGTTTGCACTGTACAGTTAATTAAATGCTATTTTAACCGACACTTAACCGAGGAGTAGGTTCTGAATTCGTCGGAATCTTTTTTTTATGTATGCTTCTCGATTACTCAAAGATGGCTGTACCGATTTAGAATATTTTTTATATTTGTTTGAAAGGACATACTTTCCAAGTAATTTCATTTAAATTTCATCGAGATCTCATGACTATCTCAAGAGATATGGAGACAAACACATCAAACTTGGCACATGACTAGCGCGACATTTGAAGTTGGTTCTTTTGGTTTATTAACGATTTTAAATTATAATTATTACCATTCAGTTAAACTATCATTCATATGTATAGTCACACTATTTAGTGAAAACGAGCAGTTTAAACTCAAGGTGTGTAGCGGCCTTAGGACAAATTACTTTTTAACCGACTTAACAAAACGAGGACTTAACAGATAGCGTTTGTACGAATTACTTTTTTGTTTATTATATCATAGCTCAATCATTTATGAACTGATTTGTTTTTTTTTTTTTTTTACTGACTTCACAAAAAGGAGGATGTACTCAATTCGTCTGTATAATTTAATTTTTTTGTCACTTCAGAACCTCATCATTTATTAACTGTGTGTGGATTTGGAGAATGTTTTTATTTTATTTTTTTACCGACTTCAAAAAAAGGAGGAGGTTTCTCATTTCTACCGATATTTTTTATGTTTGTTCGCGGATAACTTCGTCGTTTATGAACCGATTTTGATTATTCTTTTTTTGTTCGAAAGGAGATATTCCAAGTGTAGTAGTACCATGATAATTTTATCGAGGTCTGATGAGTACCTCCAGAGATATTGAGATAAACATCTCAAAATTGGTACTGAAAATGAATAGCGCGGCATTGAAGTCGGTTCGTTTTTAGTTTTTAAACGATATTATTATTAATAGAATATGTTTACAGTGTAGTTCCATTTTAATTTTAACGAGATCCGATAAGAATCTCCAGAGATATGGAGATAGATACCTCAAACTTAGTACTGAAAATGACTTGCGCTGCATGTGAAGTCGGTTTTTTTGTTTTGCGAACGAACTTAAATTATGTAAGAAAGTAAATAGTAATACTTCCCGTGTGGTGTATTGTACAGTTCAAATAATTAGATACCGTCTTATTATCTAAACACATAAAATATGATTGTAATATTTTATGCACTGACTTTTAATTTTTTAATCTATCGTAGTCGGGTAATGGTGTGAGTTTTTATATTGTCATCCGAGTAGGCGGAATCTTTCTTTGATCCGATTTCAAAGGTGGTGCGACAAAGGTGGTGCGACCATTAGCTTCAAATTTGCTTGTTTTGTTAAAGTACGGGTACTTAATATCTTTTGAATTGGAATATTATTTGCTGACACATAAAAAGTATTTGCTATAAAATCGCGTAAAATTAGAAAACTGACATATTCTTCGCTGGTTCATCATCCTCGAGAATCTTGCTGCCTGCCAGACCCTGCCAACCGCCCGCCACCCTGCTCAGCCACCGCCTGCCACCCTGCTCAGCCGCCGCCTGCCACCCTGCTCAGCCGCCGCCTGCCAGACTCCGCCAGCCCGCCTGCCGCCTGACATTGCGCAGCCACGACACTTCGAGAAAACATCTACAGAAATATGTGAGTGAGTATTGTCTTATTACGTGTTTTTTAAAATCTTTGTTCCATCCATACTCATTTTTTATTTTTTTTCTCAGGTCGGACTCTGAATACGAATCTGAAGCAATCGTGGCCACAGCACCGTCGGTGTTGTCGCAGCCTACCAAGAAGCCAAAAGCCTCAAAGCGCAAGATCACCCCCGTCGTTAACGCTGCTGCCCTTGCTAAGCGCGGTCATGCATCATATTCACCATCCTTCACACCACCCGATTTGCAAGAGCCGGAATTTTCGTGGTACGTATATATATATATATATATATATATATATATTATATCTGATAGGTTATCGTTTTTATGGCTTGGTGGTAACTACTACTAGGTACCGATGCAGGGCCCCAACCGTACTATAATTAACGTACCGTACTATAATTAACGTATATACGATAATTTAGGCCTCCGTATTATGTACGCAAATACACGATAAATTCCATACACCACAAAGTTTGAGAATTACGCTCATATTCAATAAAAAATTGAGATACTATTGTTTATTGGTAACAGCGCCAGCTTATTTCTTAATTTCAAAACGTTGGTACGCTTATAAAATCTGTGTACTGTGGTCTGTCTTCTCAGCCCGTCTGCCTGTATGGAGTTAAATATACATTGATTCTGTTCTGTATACACAAACAAAGTGTAATAAAAATTATCGTTTTATATGATTTTTTAATGTATTTTAAGCCATTATACTGAGTGTACGATAATTTTGCTCCAAAAACGTCAAAATACGATAATTTCACGGCCCTGGTACTTTCCTCGCTTCAGGTTGGGATCCCTGTACCGATGATGATAATAATTATTTAACAATAATGTATATTGTATGGAGTGAGCAACGTTAAATGATTATTTAACTCTGAATCTAATTATGATGATAAAAGTTCCTAAATATTATCATAACAGTATTTCATCATATTTTATTTTCTTTGTTTTACAGGTCTAAAAAACGCAAGTCAGACATCTTTTCGATTCTGAAAGGGGAAGAAAGCGTTGCTGCATCTAACGCATCACAAAGCGCCGGAGGCAACGTATCGACTTCTTCCTTCACGACGAGGGTTTCCGGAGGGCAGAGCCGACGCACCGCAACAGTCTCCGAAGGCGACTTTTACGTTGAGGTGAAGCTTTACAACGTCGTCGACGTTCAAAATACGCCTCCTCAAGAACGCTATAAAAAAGCGTTGACGAGTGTAAAGCTGCGTCTCAACGAACAAACTAAGGAGTGGGAAATTTTACAAGAGTTTCTCATTACGGTGTTTAAATTATTTAAAGATTCTAAACCATCAACATTTAGTGATAAGATTAATTTTAAATAAACAAAACGTGTGCATAGGTTTATTATGGTTTTTATTTTATTAAATTAAGTTAGGTTCATAAAGGTAGATAGAATTATTATAGTATGTTTTGATATATGTAGTGTAGGTAGACTATATTAAACTCTCAAAGTAATTTTTTTAATTAATTTGAAATAAAAAAGAAAATTAAAAGCGTATAATATTATAATACTGACTTTAAAAAATAGGTAACTTTCTATGTAGGTAGGTACTTAAATTAATAATTATATCTAGTAGGTAAACAAGCAAGTAGCTTCTACAATGCCATTCTGTTCAGTTTGTAACACATCTATAAGCGGTAGGCGCTGGACAGGTCATTTGCGAAGTAATACACATAAACAAAACGTTTTAACTGTACCGCATATCGATGTGGAAGGCGTAGATATTGTAGCGACAGCATTTCAGAACCGAATAATATCTTACAGGATTGCTGCGCAATACGCAAATGAACATTCTATTGATGTATTTTTAGATTCAATACGAAACAAAGTCAAACTCATTTTAGATGAATGCATAAAAAAACATATTTGTGTCAAAGTCAACTTCGAAATATTCTCAAAGTTTTTACTTTTCAAAAATAATGAACAAGAAACTAAATCGTTTATGACAAAAAATATCCCTGTTTATGGAAATTATAATTTTGAGCATTTATATTTAAATGTAATCAATACAATACGCACAAAAATTGACCAATTCGAAGAGCAAGATTCGGGTTGGACTTTTCTTAATTGTATGCATATTGAGGTTAATGTTAATAAATATCAACCACTTCGCGGCTCCACGTATATTGAACTACCAATATTCATCAAGAAAAAGAAAGCATGTTTAAATATTCAAAACAACGATAAACACTGTTTTCTGTGGAGCGTACTTGCAGCCCTCTATCCAGCTAAAAACCATCCTGAAAGGGTTTCGTCATATGTACATTTTCGCAATGTCCTAAACACTGAAAACATTTCGTTTCCCATGACATTATCTGATGTTAAAATATTCGAAGAAAACAATCCAAACCTAAGTTTTATCATTTTTGGCTTAAAAAATAACAAGACTGTTGTAGGCCCGCTTTATAAATCAGAAAGCCATGAAAATAAAAAAACGATTCACCTTCTTTGGATAGAAAACAACACAACATCTCACTATTGTCTCATAAAGAATTTATCGAGACTGGTGAGAAGTCAAATAACGAAGCATAAAGGACAGATCTATTTTTGTGACACTTGTTTGTTGTTTTTTAAAACGGTTGAGGATGTAGAAAGTCATACCTGTAACGGAATTGTCACTGTCCTACCGGAAAAGGGGTCAGTAATTAAATTCAAGAATTTCGAACGCAAACAAGACATTCCTTTTGTAATTTATGCTGACTTTGAAACTATGCTAGAAGATGTAAGCAAAAGTGAATCAGATCCTCAAAGTTCTTATACGCGCACTACACAAAAGCATACACCTATCGCATTTGCTTACAATGTGATTAATTCTGTTGACCCTTCTTACAATAAATTCGTAATCTTTAGAGGTCCTCATTGTGTAGAAAAATTTGTTAGCTCTCTTTACAAAGATGTTCGGGATATCCATGCAGTGTTATCACAAAACGTTCCCATAATTTTTAATGCAAACGATGCAGTTGATTTTAGGAATGCAGTTCGATGTCATATTTGTGAGAGTTTTCTATTCGGAGATAAGGTCAGAGACCATTGTCACCTTACTGGACAGTATCGGGGTGCAGCTCATAGCTTATGTAATTTACAGTACAAAGTTCCAAAGTTTGTGCCAATTTTTTTCCACAATTTAGCAGGGTATGATTGTCACTTGTTTATAAAAACACTTGGTGAAGCGCCTGGACCAATAAAAATAATTCCTAAAACGAAAGAAAATTATATCTCTTTCACAAAATTCATTCCAATATCAAGAGACGAGTTCGTTCAGTTAAGATTTGTAGATTCGTTCAAATTTTTAGGAACCAGTCTAGAAAAATTGGTTAAAACCATGAAAACTCATGAGTTTACTCATTTAAGGAATATTTACCCAAATGAAAATGAGTTTTCCCTTCTAACTCGTAAAGGCGTTTACCCTTACGAGTACATGAACGCATGGGAACGTTACAACGAGCCATTTCTGCCAAGCAAAGAAAGTTTTTATAGCTCTCTCAACAATGAGCACATATCAAATAAAGATTATGAGCACGCACAGTCAGTTTGGACCCAATTTGAAATTCGGAACCTAGGCGAATATACCGATTTGTATTTAAAAAGTGATGTGTTGTTGTTAACAGATATATTTGAAAACTTTAGAAAAACTTGCAAACATTACTACAACTTGGACCCTGCATTCTATGTTACAGCACCGAGTTTATCATTCGATGCTATGCTTTATAAAACAGGCATTGAGTTAGAACTAATAGATGACTTTGCTATAGTAGATATGTTACAGACAGGCATACGAGGAGGTGTGGTAATGGCAGCACATAGGCATGCCAAAGCAAACAACGAATTTATTTTCGACCATGATCCTTTGATGCCAGAA
This sequence comes from Cabera pusaria, assembly GCA_954871355.1. Classification (NCBI taxonomy): domain Eukaryota; kingdom Metazoa; phylum Arthropoda; class Insecta; order Lepidoptera; family Geometridae; genus Cabera; species Cabera pusaria. The sequence goes on from OX940899.1 coordinate 23,383,901, forward strand.
TCATTCATAGTCTATATAGACTGCAATAATCTTTATGGATACAGCATGTGTCAAACATTGCCCTTGTCAAACTTTAGGTTTCTTGATCAATCAGAAGTTAATAAACTGGATGTGAATAATGTATCTGATGATGCAGAGTTCGGCTTCATTCTAGAAGTCGATCTCATTTATCCAAAAAAATTACATTGGGAACATAATGATTTACCGTTTTGCCCCGAAAAAGATATTCCACCGGGTGGAAAAAATGAAAAGTTAATTCCAAATCTTTATGACAAATTTAATTATGTTATACATTATGTACATTTAAAAACCTGTTTAAGACATGGTTTGATCTTGAGACAAGTACATCGTGCTATAACGTTTCGACAGAGTGCATATTTAAAACAATACATCGATCTTAATACAAATTTGCGTCAAAAAGCAACGTCAACTTTTGAGCAAGACTTTTTCAAATTGCTCAATAACAGTGTTTTTGGTAAAACGTTAGAAAACAACCGCAAGAAGGTCCATGTTGAGTTGATAAATCAATGGAATGATCAAAACAATAGAACTAAAAAAAGAAATAACGCAGAAAAATTAATCGCGAGTCCAAACTTTCACAGTGCTTCAGTTTTTACGGAAAGTTTGGTTGCGATTCAATTAAAGCCTAATCGTATAGTATTGGATAAGCCACTGTATATCGGATTTACAGTTTTGGAATTATCAAAATCACATATGTATGATTTTCACTATTCTATATTTAAACCATTTTACAGGGACCGCTTGACGATGTGTTATACTGATACAGACAGCTTTATTTATCACATCCAAACCAAAATTTTTTATCAAGATGTGAAAAATACGTTTTTGGAGTATTTTGATACCAGTAACTTTTCTGTTGATAATTATCACAAATTACCAATAATTAACAAAAAAGTACCAGGACTTTTCAAAGATGAAATGGGTGGAAAAATAATCACTGAATATGTAGGATTACGCTCTAAATTATATTGTATAAAAAATACTGACACTGAAATTAAAAAGGCTAAGGGAGTAAAATCATGTGTTGTTCGAGATCTTAGTATCTTAGATTATACAAACACATTGCTTACATCAAATACACTACGCAAGAAAAACATATTGTTTAAAAGTATAAAACATGAAATATTTACACGTTCTGTAAACAAAATTGCGCTTTCTAGTAGCGACGATAAACGATTTATTTCGCAAGATAAAAAATCAAGCAGAGCTTGGGGTCATATTTCAATTCTTGGGGTCTAATCTAATGTAAGTAGCTTAAGATTATCTGTAAGATGAAATAAATATGTAATATAATAATAATAATAATAATGTTATAATAATAATGTAAAGTGAACCTTAAGTAAGAATATAGTGAATAAACGAATTTCATTTAGAATACTTGTTGTTTTTATTTTATTTTACGAGCCTTAACATCTAGCTTAAGTTAATAATGCAAAATCAATTTAATGTTTGTGAAAAATTTTGTGTAAGCTATTCCTGTAATCTACGTAGATACTTCAAATTCACTAACGCAGCATAAACTTTTAACACCGACGCAGGTGCACTGACATGTCACTACATGATTTTGCACATTCGACAAACATTGAATAAAATTCATCATGCCCTGCTCATTATACCCTGTTCGAGCGTCGCAGTTAACACACATATTCACATACTTTCAAGTCGACTTAAGACGTAAGTTTTGAACTTTTATTCGTTTATTTCTATTTACTCGATATTATCCATAAAAATGACCCTAATAGTTTTCTATTTTGTTTCAGATTATGACAGACATTGTAATAAATAATAACAGTGAGACTCAAGATGGACTTTTTGGAATTAATACCCAAGACCTTCTTTTCCACTGTGCGCAGAATCCATTAGAAGGCTTTGACGAAATTTTTCCAATCACTAATCAGAAGAAATCGTCTCCAAAACGTCCAAAACGGAAAACAAAGAAGACACCTGGTGAAACTAAGAATCTTCGCAATAGTATGCGGCGATCATCATTTGTTTTAAACCGTGAAGCATACAAAGGGAGACGTTTGATTCAGATCAATATAATAGACATTAGTGGTGATAACAGTGACACTGAAAGTGATGTTGTAATATCGGCTCAATATATAGTAAAAGATTTTACGGACAGAATATTAGATCAAACCGAAAGAGTGATTAAAAATATATCTGAAAATATAATAAGTGATTCTGACTGATGAGACGCATAATTGAATAAAATTATTTTTAAATAGATCAGTTAAATTAAATTAGAAGTGATTCTTAAGATGTTTAATCAAATCAGTAAGTAGTATCTCCCTGAATGCATTGTACTATTTAATTCATTAAATTTAAGATATGTTTTAATTTTCGATATTATATTAAAAACCTATTCAAATATCTGCTGTATTTTAATTCCTAAATACTCACCACTTTAATTCGTTAAAATATAATTTGGTAGAATAAAACAACAACCAGTTTAGGCAATAATTATTTTATTTTATTTAAAACATTAAATTAAATTCTTAGCTTACATTGAATAAATGTATATTATTATTATCATACCACTTTTTTAAGCACAATACATTTTTTAATGCACACATTTTCGTGTGTTGTACACAATTTAAATTTATATTAGGTTTTTCATAGTCGTGATATAATTTAAAAAAATTAGGACATCCTTTTTCTCCCACATCTATTATTTCACAGTTCTCACAAAGGCCTTTGATCCACATAACTTTCTCAGTTCCTTTTGTTAACACTTTTTTCTTATTCAAATATGGTATTATAATTCTTTTGAATTCCCTGTAGTCAATGTGGCCTTCACTCCAGAAATATCCTCGATTTGCTTCTATCCACCGCACTTGTTTCTTTTCTTCGATCGATAAGTTTTTAAATGGATAGGGGGGCTTGACAAGAAAGGTTTGGGTATTTTCTTCGTTTAAAATAGACAATTCTTTTATAATAAAATTATTTTGTGTATCTTTGAATCCTTGTACATCCACGAATATATATTTTATTCTGCAAGGATTCATATTTTAAGATATTTTTTTTACTATATTACTCAACGGTCTGTACTCGATGATGGAATCGTTTAAAATAAGACAATATGCAGCTGTCTGATCAGGTATTTCTGAATGACATTCAAGTTCCACACGTACGCTAACTACAGGACCTGACTTAAGGTTTTCGCTTTGTCTAGAGCAATCGATTACAAACAGCGGTGCTTTTTCTTTGAATTCAGAAGTACTTAGCAGTGGTTCACTTCTGCGTCCATAATAAGATGTCTGAAACCTGACATATTGCTCATACAATAATGAATATTTATGATCATCAAGACTAATATTCAAGTTTTCATATGGAAAATAGTTAGAGTTAAGATATACTTTGACATCTCTTAAATAACAAGGGTCGAATTTTGATATATCGCGATCAGCTAAATTTTTTCTATTTGTTTGTAAGCCTATGATTACATATCTTGGCTTTTCAATCTGTGAGGACGTTTTAATTGACCAAGTATGCTTAGTTGTTTTAGGTAATAAGGGATACTCATATAAATCCCAATTTCTAAAAGCCAAATATAGAGAACGATCCTTTTCCAATAACTTTAGTAAATTAACTTTTTCTTTATCTGATACCTTGACGTGTGGAACGCGCCAAACTAACTTATTTATTATTATATCTTCAAGAACCTCACCAGATGGAACTTTCAAAGAATTCAAATTTGTATTACTGCGTAATAATATCAGTTCATGTTTACAATTCATAATTATTTTCTTATAATCTTCAGCAAAGCCCAAAATATTACTAAGAGGTATTGAGGCAGAAAAACTATTTCCATGGGTTGTTTTTGTTCCATTTATATCCCAACCCCAAGCTTTTGCTATCTTAGCTTCATTTTCATTAAATGATACTAAACTCTTCATTGTTGTAGTCATTCCAGCATTTTTGATTCTATCTATTTCAACTCCATTTAGTTCATAACGAATATCTTGAAAAAGAAACAGTAATGGATTGTTTGTGAATTCCACAGCAGTAACTTTTAGTTTTGTATCCTTCTTTATGATGTTTACTGTTCCTTCTAAATAAAGGGTACTTGCTGATGGTAGTATGTATAAATCCTGCTGATTGATAGGTATGCGGATTTCATCATTCCTGTTAAAACTTGTTACGTAAGGTTTATATGAATGATATTCGATACCGTCTATGGTGTTATCGTATGCTGGTGAACTTGTTATATCCAAAATGTTCATTTTAATAGACCAATTAATTTCAGGAACTTTTTATTTTCCCTGGTCAATTTAATTTTTTTCTTAGTTGTTCCTTTTCGGATTGTTCGATGAGTACTGATGTGTTTCATTATTGAATTACTACTTTTATTGAAGTCGATCATCTTTTCCTGATATGCAAATATAATTGAACTTCTTCACCGCGTAGATTTATTAAATTATTATTAATATCTAATAATCTAATATTAATAGTGCTGACGTCAATTTGATTGACAGGAAAATAAATTATATTCTTTGGCACTTCTATTATTCGGTATCCTGGAGGCACGTTAGGAGCAAATTCATAAAGAATATGGCTTGGTTTTCCATTAATATATGATCCGCTCACTATATCACATTCGACTCTTACCACTGTTGTCGATAAAATGTTAACTGGGAGTTGCGACTCGTGTATTATATTGGCTTTAAGAGTTTTATTACCAAATCCTAGTAAAGTTCCTGGAGAATTAGCTTTTTCAAAATGGATATCTTTAGAGCAGAAGATAAACGATTTCAACGTGTTATTATTGCAAAATAAATTAAAAGCGACTCCTTTTTTTACGTTTGACTTTAGATAATCAGAAATATCTTGCAGTTCGTAAGTGCCTTCTGGTATGTCTACGACTTCGTTATTGTCATAATAATATTTATTGTTTCTGTTATCAATGTTAGGTATTGAATTGAATGTTGAGAAATATAACAGAGCACACTCGTATTCATCATCAAATTGTAAAGCTGGATAATAGGTAGTGGATAAAATAGAGGTGTTGCCTGTTATTGACAGCGTGAAAGACATTTTAGAAATGATGGTAATAAAAACACGTTTATAAATATATAGTCACAATACTTTATTAGAACATTTTATACAAATAGTATTAGCATAACATTTTTTCCAAAATTCACTTAGGAACTTTAAACATAAATGACCACAATTAGATGTATTAAAACGTTGATATCTACAATAATTGTATGTTATATTAAATTTAAAATATCTTATTAACTCAATTGGTGGCTTTAAATCACCAAAGCTATCAAAATACTCACAATAGTTAAAATGTTTTACATAGGCTATCCAATGGGTTCCTTCATTCTCTGAGCTATCTAAATTAACAATCGCACACTCAATGTCCTTAGGCTTTGGCGGCAATTCATTTCTCATGAAAACACCTCTAAAGTAAGGTATGTGTTTAGTAGCATACTCTAATATGTCTATATCAGTGAGAGCACGCTTGGGTAACCTTTCTATTAGTTTTTTGAACTATTTACAAAAAGACCATTGCCTTTTTTATATGGTTTTATATATAAGCCTTTTCCTAAGGCGATACTTTCCATCGTTTTATTATGACGTTGGGCTTCTTCCAAATTCTTTTTAGCTGCTTTATGATCATTTACAGCTTTAGTAATACCTGCTGCACCTCCAACCAATGCACCTAGAGCAGACAGTCCTGCGAATATTGGTATAAGTGGTAAAATACCACCTGTTTTTGGTAACGGTATTACACGAGGCAGACACACTCCTTTTTTATTTTTTATCAGTTTTTTCGCAGCTGAATATGCAGCTTTAATAGCTCTAGAATTGCTTTTTGGTTTTAATTTTTTCAGTCGTTTATGTATTGTAGAGACGATCGATTTAAATGTTCTCACGCCAGCACCATGCTTCATTTTGGTTTTCATCACTTTGCTCACAAGCCACGAAGACAGTTTTTCTCCTCTTCCTGCATTTTTCGATTTCATCCGTTGCTTTGCCATATTTAATAATTCTAAATCAGCTCTGTGTCGATCTTCCAATTTATTTGAATTATCGTATGCTATATCGTGTCTCATGCAAGCATTATCAAGCTCATTAACTCCTTGATCACCTCTCAATAATCGTTTTCTTAATCTGGTACCAGGTCCACAGTAATTGTACCCAGGTAAATGCAATTCAAATGGTAAGTTATTTATGATGCTGTTAACGAGTCCACCACCATGCATAGCTGAGTTATAAATGAGATAAAATATCTAAATAGACTTAATTTTATATACTTAGGTATGTAACTCTATAGAAAAGATAATCATACAATTGCTCGTTTTTCAATCCAACTGTTTTCAGTACTAGGTAGACCTAACCACTTTACGAATAATTTATTACCTTTTTTTCTTATAACCTTTTCAATTAGATACACATTAAGACACTTAGTTTTTTGAAGTTCTTGTTCATAAAAACTTCCTAAAATTGGTTGATAGTGTAGATCTTCTATGGAATAAGTGATAGGTTTAGAACCATGAACTTTTTTAATCAAAAACAATTCCGTAGACCAGTTTGGGGTGTATCCTTTTTCAAAGTTACCTTTATATTTACTTATACGAACATGGTCACCAACTTCTAATTTTCTGGTCTTTGACAGACAATTAATTTCCTGTGATTTGATTATATTTCTCAATACTTCACTTTGGTTTGATTGGTTAACATCGTTTGGTTTATATTTTATTGTTCGATGTATTGTGTTATTGTATGTTGCCATAACACTTTCTAAAAGCTTTCCAATCCATTTATAACTACCATTCAAACTAAAATTTTTATACAACTTGTTCTTGAGAGTTTTGATTAGTCTTTCTACTATAGAAGCCTTTTTTATGGAATATGTAGAGTAATGATTAATTTTATTTTTTAGCATAACTTTTTTAAATTCATCGTTATAAAATTCTGTGCCCATGTCAGTTTGTAAGTTAACTGGCTTTCGATAATTTTTAAATAATAGCGAACTAAATGCATTTGCTATTTCGGATTTAGTCTTCGTTTTAACAGGGATAGCCCAGGAAAATTTAGAAAAACAATCTATTACAACAAAAATATACCTATATCCATTATTACAACTTTTTATATTTTGAAAATCCATAAGATCAGCTTGCCATAAATCATCAATTCCTCTTAATATTACAGATCGTCGAACAAAGTTTTTACGAGCTGTTTTATGAATTTCATTTACTATTTGTAGCTTACTCATTTCTTTGATTTAATGATTTGGTCTAATTCAGCCTTTGTATAATAATCTGCTTTTAAATTCTCAATGCCTTTTTTAACATCTGCTTTTAAATCGTTGAATATTATATCGACTTCTTGTTTTTTTACAAACAATTGAGATTGGCTGTCTACGTATTCCTTGTTCACAGCATCGGTATTTTTCAATGGAATTGTAATCCCAGTCAACCTTGTATTTTGTAAATCGAACTCTCCGGTTTCAGTTCGCATCAAGACTTTATCAAAATTTTCTAAAAAGTCTGGTAAACGCAATCGTTTATGAATATGATGTCCAAACTTATCCATTATTGTGAACTGATGGGTGTTGTTGACAAAGATCAAATGATACTATTTTTAGAAATGTATGCTATTTATTTAGGTATAATGTTGCTTTCGCGCAGTTCTTCTATAATAGATATTATTTCATTATCTAACCCAGTGTTACCAGCATCTTTTGAAGCAATCAATAGTTTTAATCTTTCAACCAGTTCATTAGGATTGTCCCAGTAAACGTAGTCAACATTTTTCTTCCACTGTTTCAACAGAGGTAGTCCTTTTCCTTGATGAAGTAAATCAGGTTGACTACTGTCAGTGCTCGCTGAAACTTTACGCAACTTAAATAGCGGTTTTATTATATTCAAGTATTTTCGACCTCTGTTACTTCTGATTGGTTTATTTGGATCGAATTCTCTTCGGTGCACATTTGTTTCTAGTAACATTATTTTATAATGTCTCAAATCTTCATCAGTTATTGCAGATATATTAGGTACTTTTTTAAACAGAAGTTCCTTTATACCAGGAGTATATTTGTACTTGTTTCCACCAACTTGAATATAATCATCAAAAAGAGTTACACGCGAAGATCCCATCATGTGTTTACCTCGTTCATTTCTCACGCCAAACGGAACATCTTGTAAAGTTTTGGAAGACATGGACCACGAAGAAATTTCTTGATCACTTGAACCTGATTGCACTGATTTAAATGATTCCTCATTTTCTTCATTATCAGATTTTTCTGAATTCTCATAGCTTTCATCTGAATCATTAGAGTCTCTTGGACTAAATACGTCGAACTCGATGTTAGAATCTCTCTTAAGAGTTTTGTCCTTGTCTAATGGACTTGAAGTTTCAAATTGTACTCCTTTAGTTTGGGAACACGTTTTAGATTTTTCCACCATTTCATTAAGAGGACTTGTAATTGGTTTAAAAACAGATTCCAAAATACTATTGTTTTCCATTTCAATATCTCGCATCTTTTTAACCTTATTTTTAACAGCTGCCGCAGCCTTTACAATTTGTCTCTTTAGATTTTTTTCCATATCTTTAAATTGAATTTCAATTGATTGAACTATTGTCAGTGTTCTCACGAAAGTGATAACATATGTTTTTACTTCAGCTATTTATAGTAGGCTAGCAATAGAGTATAATCAGAAATACAATCGTGTTATATTGGCGAATACTCGCCTACAAATTGGACACTTATTACCAATGGAAAAAGCACACTTTGCACAAGCCGCAGCATGACCACAAGGTAAAAAACAAGTGTTAAGCTCTTCTTCTAAACAAATTTTACAGATTATTGAAGATGATGTATTTACTATCAAAGGTAGATCATCCAGTGGAGTCTGTTGGCAATTTTTTTTAATTTCTTCGTATACATAATTTTTCATGCTCTTAACGTAGTCTTTTCCTTTCATTACTAAAACATACGGACATGACTGGAACCAGCGCGCGTGCTCTACCCATGGTTGATCTTCGGAGTTCCAGTCTTTAAGCCTTCCATCGCAGTAAAAACAAATAACTCTGTCGTCACAGCCTGCATAAAAAAATCCTGCTTCAGCCATTTCTTGTGGTTTTTGTGTTAATCCTCGAGGCCAGGTATCGAAACTTCTTAAACGTTTGTATACAGTGGAGTATATACGGTTCACAGGATTATTAAACATGATTTCTATATTTAATTATTAAGTTTACTGCTATTAGCTGTTTACTTTTCAACACCTCGACAAGCATTGACATATTTACGACATACATACTAATGAAACACAACAAACGTATCGAATTTCTTTCGGTAACATCCTTTGTTTTTTTCACAATCCTTGTTAATCACTACATAACTGTAGGGTTCTTTCCATATATTTGCACACATTTCTCTAAATTCCTGCCACGTCATATCTGTATTGACGTGTTCATCATAAATATGTCTCATATTTATATCATCTTGCTTAAAGAGAACAATTAAATTTGCATTATCTCTCACTAACTGTTTTGGTATTTTGCTATAAGTCTGATTTAGATAAAAACAGTCTATATATTTATGTCTTCCCATTGCAAAATAGTCGCGCATATTATTTTGATTCTCACACGCTACGTCATCGAATATAATTATTGAGTTACATTTTGCTGCCTCTGGAGTAAGAACTTCTTCATTTTCATGATACTTAGAAAAAGTAACACCAGGAACCATTCGTAATACCTGTTCCAAATACATGTATCTCGGTTGATAAAGAGTTTTTGAATAAACATAAACATTTTTAAATTGCAAACCATTTTCATGTAAGATGAGTCCGATAGCCAAATTAGTTTTTCCACAGTTCGACGGGCCACATATTATACATCGTATTGTATTTGGTAAAAGCTTTCCATGACGAAAACTGCGTTTTTCAGAATTAATATTTATATTTTCGAATTTTAATGATATTGGCTGCTTAACGAACTTCATTGCAAGAGCGCTTTTCGCAGAATGATAAGTAATGTTTAGTAACCACATTAATAAACATTATAATTTTCACCGGAGGCTTTGAGAGTTCTAAAACATGTTGATCAAAATTATTACACCGGAAGCTTTGAGAGTTCTAAAACACAAGTGGCGAGAGATAATCAATTTTTAGTTATTGGGTGTTCTACTCCAGCCACATCTGTTGATTAAACGATATACCCAACTGCAACAAGTGAGCGCAGCAAGCGGAGCGAACGCAGTTGGGTATATCGTTTAATCAACAGATGTGGTTGGAGTAGAACACCCAATAACCACCTACTCAGATTAATCATCTTTCGCAAAAAACGTGTTTTCTCGACCGTTTTATTGGCGACTTAAGTTGCAAAATAGGTCTTCACGAATATACCTATCTTTTAAACAGGATAATATATAGCCTATGTTCATTCTAAAAGACCATTAATATATTTATATATGAGAGAAAAAAATACTCGTCCTGTAGTTTTTGAGCTAACTCAATACAAACATACATGTTATCTCTTTATAATATTAGTATAGAAGTATAGATGCTTTGTAGCTCAAAATTGTAATATTTAATTGACGTATTGAAAACGCAAAAACATTTAAGATTTGTGTTATAGAAAAGCTAAGAAATCTATACCGCCAGATTTAAGGTTGCCTAATTACAGTTAAGTACTGTAGCATTTTTTAACAATAACTAATTTCCATAAGTTCAGTAAAGTAACTACGTATTTTATCACATAAATTGTTTTCTTTTTACATAAGTTTTAGTTTTCTACATTTTTCACCTTTTTATCGATATGTTTTACAATAGTGATCACTTCCCTACTCACGCACACTCTAGCAATTCTAGACACTAACACAAACAGAAAATGGACATGCTGCCAAAGTTTTGACGCCATCCATTATAATCCATCATCCTAGGATTTTACGATATCGATGTGGATATTATACCATCATGTGAAATTGCTTAAATTGAGTGTTTTGTTATCTGCGCTATAACAGTAGTAATTATAAGTCAAGTATTGGAAACATAAGTAGAATGTTATAACATTAGTGTAGATAAAATAAGTTTTAATATGTACACGTTGATATATTGTGTAGTGATTATAATAGCCCGTGATGGAAAATGTGAGTACAGTGCTTATTATTTCACCTACCTACCCCATAAATAAGTGTAGGTTAGTAGGAAAATATGGCATACCTACATAATCTTCTAAATTTAGCGCGGGTGTGCCATCATGAATGAATGAATGTTTATTTGTCAGAAAACTATTATAACAATATCAAAGTAGCTGGTGTTATGCTTAAAATGGGTACATTCATTTTCTACTCGTGTGGGTGTACAAATGCTTCATAGAATACAATTAATAGTTCACAAAATAAAATAAAATGAAATAAGTTATATTACAAATTCCTTGTATATAAATTAAAAGTCATTATCAATAAATAAATATACCCCCTTTCCCCTTTTCGTACATGATTTGCACGGAGATCTCACTCTTTCGTCGCACCTTACACATATGCTAAATTAAATTAAATTTTTGATATCTACAAGTGCATCAGATTTATAAGTAAAAAGAAAATTTCTAAGTGATTAAAAAATCAAAGTAAACACTTTGGACTATAAACACACTGAAGATTTCATAAACAATATTGTGTCATAAAGATTTTCTGTTTTAGTTTTAGCCCACATTTTCATACACACATAAACACATGCACGCACAGACACACACACACACACGTGACACGCCACACACACATATGCATACAAAACACACACACACACACGTAAAAACGCGCTAAAATTGTAATTGTGTGTAATTGTAATAATAATAATTTTTTCAGGCAAAAAAACATTTATTTCAGGCAAAATAATGTTGGTGTTGTTACATTGGCCCATATTTAAACATATACATCCATACTGCCATCAAATACTGTTCTAAACAACTCGCTGAACCTCTAAGAGGTTATTATAAACCTTTCCTTAACTACTGGTACTTTTCCAGAAAAACTCAAACTTACAGTGACTAAACCACTTTACAAAAAAGGAGATACAGATCTTTGTGAAAATTACCGGCCCATAGCTTTGTTACCTGTGATCTCCAAAATATTTGAAAGAGTCATTCATAACAAATTGTATCATTTCTTCGAAAAGATAATCAGTTTGGCTTCAGAAAAAATAAATCAACTAACTTAGCAATTTATGAATTGATGAAGACTGTATCAGAATGTCTTAATGATAGAACGTCTATTATATCAATATTCATGGATATGACAAAGGCGTTCGATTTTGTGTGTCATAAAACCCTTCTACATAAATTAAAAAGATATGGAATTCGTGGACCAGCGCATGACCTGATAAAAAGCTATCTATCTAATCGCACTCAATATACCTCAATATGCTTTAAGGATAAAAACAAAATTGAAAAATACGCCCAAGCAGATTTGAGAATAACAGAATATGGAGTACCACAAGGCAGCATATTAGGTCCTTTACTTTTTCTAGTATACATAGACGATCTGCCTGATTGCATTAAACACAAAATGATAATGTTCGCTGACGATGCGACAATCCTTATTAAATGCTCAAATGAAAATGATGCTAAACGAGAAATTATATCAACTCTGAGGAATGTAGATAGATAGATAGATAGATAAACTCTTAATTGACTACTTATAAAAAACAGAAACACATTAAAACTAAACAATTTAAATCTAATAGCGTCAATGGGCGGTCTTATCGCTTTAAGCGATCTCTTCCAGACGACCATGCAAGGAAAGGATTACAATCACGAAGGCGGTGGTTTATAAAACGTGTGAATAAAATAACAAACCTATCACTACCAAGTATAATAATAATAAATTATAACAAATTGTAAACAAACTACACTATAATAAATACCCTAAAATAAATGCATAATATATACACATATAATACATACATACATATATATATATATATATATATATTAATAAATACTTAATTTAAAGGAAATTTTGTGTTATGGAATTTAAAGGAATTCCATAGCACAACGGCTTTAAAATGAAAGGAGTTTCCATAGAAAGTAGTATTATGTGAAGGAATTTTTAATCTTAAGTTCTCTGATGACCTAAGTGAAGGACGAAGTGGGTGGGACAAGTAAAGATATTGAAAGCGTTCTTGAAGATAGTGTGGAGACGAAGGATTGAAGAGTATGGAATAAAGAAGTGAAAGGATATGAGCATCCCGGCGACAGCGAATAGGTAGCCACTCGAGCTTAGCGCGGAATTCGGAAACGTGGTCATATTTTCGTAGGCCAAAAATAAACCTTATACAAAAATTTTGAAGGCGCTCAAGTTTATCCAACTGCTCTTGAGTAAGATCGATGTAACAGACGTCAGCATAATCTAAGATAGGGAGAAGAAGAGACTATGCAAGCGCAATCTTATTGGTAATAGGTAAGAAATTACGCAATCTGCGCAGGGATCCTGCGGATGCAAACATCTTGCGGCTGGTTTCCATTAATTGGGGACCCCATGATAGACAACGATCGATAGTAATACCCAGGTTTTTTACGGTCTGGCTATATGGTAAGTTGTCACCTTCAAACACAACGTTAGGTAGACTCTTCCAATCAATTCGGCTGATATAGCGGGAGCTGCCCACTATGATCACTTGCGTCTTAAGTGCATTAATTTTTAAGCCATAGGACTTGCTCCACTCGGAAATTTGGATCAGGTCGTTGTTTGTGATTGTTATCGCATCAGGCAGTTTGTCCAGAGGTACTTGACAGTATAACTGAAGATCATCTGCGTAAAGATGGTAGGAAGAGGAGAGATTATTAGAGATAGAATTTATAAAGATGGCAAATAGAAGAGGAGATAGGACGCCACCTTGCGGCACACCAGCAGATGTGTTGCACCACGAAGATAAATTATCTTCAAGACGAACTTGTTGCTGGCGACTGCAAAGGTAGCTATGAAACCAGTCAATTTCTGTTGCGGACAAGTTATTAGAGCGAAGAATAGCAAGGAGTATGTCGAAATCAACAGTGTTAAAGGCATTGCTGAAATCTAGGAGTGACAGCACGGTTATCTGACTGTCATCCATCCCGAGACGAATGTCATCAGTGATTTTAACTAGTGCAGTAACCGTACTGTGCCCTGGGCGAAAGCCAGACTGAAAAGAGTTAAGTAGATTATGTCGGGAAAGGAAAAAGCTAATCTGATTATGTACCAGTCGCTCAAGGACTTTGGATAGATAAGGAAGTATAGAAATGGGACGATATTCAGTGCAAGACTTGGGATTGGACTTCTTTGGTAAGGGGATAATTTGTGCTTTCTTCCAGGTGGAAGGAAAGACACCGTTGGAAATGGAGTAGTTGAAAATGTGACAAAGGACGGGGAGGATGTAGTCAAGTATAGGGATCAGCATATTACGACTAATGCTATGCCGACGATGCCGACAGCTTTAGAGGTAATAGATAGCATGCTCTTTCTAACTTCGCAAACAGTAAACTGACGAAAGATGAATGAAGGGTAATCGAAGGCAGAAATAGTCGACAGTTATTTAAGGTCGAGACTTTAGCAGATAAATCCATGGTAGAGGATGTAGAAAAGTGTAGGTTTAGAGAATCTATGTTTAAATTCTTAGGAATAGTATTCTGGCGCGATTTACCCACTCCCAACGACCTGAGGAATTTCCATACCTTAGCCGGGTCTTCATCCTGTACCGAAGCGTAGAAATGTCGTCGCGGAGCATCTCTACAGGCTAGATTACAGCGATTTCTGAGCTTAATGTATCGAGCCTTATTGACGTCATTAGGTTTACTCTTGTATTTCGTTTTAGCAACGGTTTTTTTATTTTTAAGGTTCCTGATGTCGTCAGTGAGCCATGGAGCGGGGGTGTGTTTGATTTTAATTGCTCTAATAGGAGCATGTACGTCATACAGCTGGGTGATGAGTGTGTTAAACACTGCGATTTGGTCATCGATGCAGTCTGAGTCCATCACGGGTGACCAATCAACGTTTTCAGCATCTTGTAAAAAGGCTTCGCGATTCATACCACTAAAATTGCGTTGCATGATGATTGTGGGCTTTGATTTCGGTGGACGGATCTTATAAGACAGGAAAATTAAGTCATGATAGGAAAACTCGTCAGCAGGACACTGGCCATGCCTAGCAACATGCTGTAAAGAGGATACAAGTATGAGATCGAGAAGAGAAGGAGAAGTGTTTGGAAAATGGTGAGTAGAGGTCAGAGGAAGAATATGCATGTTGGTAGCCGTAGCCAGGGTCTCTAATGCACGAGAGCGGTGATCACGCTTTAAAAGACAGGTGTTTAAATCTCCCATAATTATGGTGTGACTATAAGAGGGTCGAAGATTTACCAGAATACTTTCAAAGGAGGAAAAGAAATTATTTCGGGAAGAGAAGCTATAATAGACTCCGAGAAGAATTTTGGAATGAGAGAGGAGAACCTCAATAAAGAGATGCTCGCCTGCATTTCCTGGAGGTGGCTGAGCGGATGTGCTTATAACGGAGAAGGGAATGTGTGAGCGCAAGTAGATAGCTACACCCCCACCACCACCACCAGTCCGGTCATTACGTATCAAGTTAAAGTCAGGAAGATTATAAGATGGAAGAGAGGGTTTGAGCCAAGATTCGGAGACTAGTATAGCGTGAATGTTTTTGTTATTAAGAGACGTCTACATATCTGAAAAATGAGCCGGGATGCTTTGCGCATTGATGTGAATGACATTAAAGTTTTTAGGTACATCAGAGAAATTACTATTTAGGGTGTCAGAAAGTGAAGGTAAGCTTAGAAAACTATCGTCGCTGCTACTATTAGAAGAAGAGGATGCAGAAAAATAATGGTCGCTACTATCATTAAATTTATATTAAAAAAACATTTAACATAATATATGTAGAATAGATAAATAAATATATATAAATAATAATCTACTAATATACCAATATATTAGATATACCAATTAAGTATACCTATATTAATTTACTATTAAGTGTACTAATTATTTTAATACACCTGCCGGATTATTTAAAAAGTTATTCCACAAAATTAAAACAGTTTTACACAATAAACTCAAGCTAAAATTAATACAATAAAATTTAAGATTTACAATACACTCAATAACCACGAACTGCAATATTCAATTTACATACACATATATTAGATAAAGTCAATCACAAAGATATTTCTCTGACATGTACGTTATATATGGTAAATTAAATATAATACGACTTAAGTAAAAGTATTCAGAAGTTACATTAAACGAGCGTAAAACTGAACGTAAGACTAGTTTGGCGTTTGCTTACGAGTTACACTGCACGATTGCAAAAGATCGTGAGGTGTAAAACCATCTTGTGAATGTCTATGATTTATACAATAAATGTCGCTTGTCAGTTGTCAGCTGTCAATGTCATTAATGTCACTTTGCATACAAATTGCTAAACGGACATTGGCAAAATTGTGACAACAAGCCACAGAAGCCATAAACTAAGAAACTAACTAACTACAAATTGCTAAACGTCAAGAAGAAATGAAATTTTATAAATATTGGAGAATTCAAAAAGTTTTTTGTGCACCCGCTGGTAATACATAACATAAAAAGTAGAGGGTGATTTAAATAAAATGAAGTTAGGAGGTACTTATAGTAAAGTGAAGTGACACTAAATTAATATACAAACAAGCTATTATAGAACACAACACAAAAGTTATAACTATGGATGAAATGTGCATAGACAGAAATCTATTTTTTACTTGCACCTGCGCCTGCTGCGGCTCGTTGTGATCTGGTGGATGGTTTCTTGATGGGCTTCTTCGGCTCAGAGGCCGCAGCAGCGGCCGGGGCCCAGAGCTATCAACTCAACTTGAGTTTGCAGTGTCCGGAGGGCTTGTATGGTGAACACTGAACGAAGAAAACTCTTCAGCAAGGCTCAAGTCGTCCGATGGTGTTGAAGTGCTCACTTTCCGCTGTCTCTCTTCGAACTCCGCAAACTTTTGGTGGAAAACATTACTTAGCTGGGCCATGGACTCTTTGATAGCATCCATTTTAAGGTTAAATTGGTGCAAGAAATAAAAGTGTTATATTATGTGGATTTAGTTTGTGTGATTTAAGGGAAAACACTGTCCGGCAGGTATTGTGCTTTATATTTTAATTAAACATGTAATTTTGTCACTTAAAACTGGTTTTTACTATTTAAAAACAATATTATAATAGAGAAATTCTGTGTAGGTATTTCACACACAACTACCCCCCGCCGAAAAAAATTTAGTTAATTGGCTGGAATATAACAATTTAATTATTAATACTCAAAAAACGAAACTTATGCAATTTTACTTGCCACAACAAAGACACTTTAAAATTGACATTAACTTCGATGGACAAAATATACAATTTTTTAACGATATTAGGTTTTTAGGAGTTCAACTAGATTGTAATGTTAATTGGAAAGCACACGTAAAAAACTTATGTAGCAAAATTAGTCGATTTGTTTTCGCTCTAAAAAAACTTACACAAGTTGCCTCACGTGAAACAGCAGTAACAGCATATCACGCTTTCGTGTCCTCAAATTTGCGATATGGCATTCTACATTGAGGTAATCCAGTTGATACCTTATCTGTTTTTAGAGTGCAAAAACGATGCATTAGGATGTACGACGAGCGATGTTTGGTGCCAGCCAAAGACAGACGTGCAGACCGCTTTTTAGAAAGTTAAATGTTTTAACCCTTAGCTCTTTGTACATACTAGAAGCGTGTTTGTTTGTTAAACAACATTCTCATCAATTTATACTACATGAATGCAGACATCCTCGAAAGACTCGCCCTAGAATAGAAGTTTCATCCCACTATATACCAAAAACGACATTCTTCGGAAAAAGTATCTTTAATATGGCACCAAAATTGTATAATAAGTTACCGGACAGCATTAAGAATAATGAATTATCTATATTTAAGAAGACCTTATGTAAACGCTTAACAGAGAAATGTTACAAAGTTGACGAATTTTTAAAGGATACTAATTTTGAATGAATTTTATTATAATCCACTTATTATGGCTATTTCAGATATTTAATACAATTGTTTTTAGCGTTGATTTGACATAGATTCTTTATCTAACTATATCATTCCATTTTTTCATATATTGTAAAACTTAAAGAATACAGTATATTATATATGCTGTTCAATATTGTACGCCTAAAAGGCATGCTACAGTGTTCTTAATTTTAATATTCCACCAGTTGTATTTTTACCTGTAGTGCAACAATAAATAATTTGAAGTTTGAAGTTTTAAGTTTACCTTACAGACTAACATATATATATAATACAAATCAGCGATATCCAATAAGACACGTTAATACTACTACGACGTGTGACGTATATCTTTGGTGTCAGGTAGTCGACCTCTAAAGCGGCGAAACCTGACACCTCTCGGCCAGAATTCTTCGGCCATGAACGTGTCGAGAGACTTGACCGGAACCCGCAGTACAAAGGAGTTGAAGCTCACGTTGTGACGCGACTCCAGCTTCACGACCCTCAGCGTCAGCATGGTCTTCAGCAGCACGTACTCCGCCACCTCCTCTGCCGTGATGGAGTAGTAAGTGAAACATATGCACGCGAGACACGTACAACGGCGTCGTCAGTGTTACTGGACGCAGTAGATGGTTCGGGCCAGTCGGTGCGGTTCCGCGCTTGTTTCGGTTTGACGGCTTCTTTTACTTCTTCTCCACCGTTTTGAAGCCGCCGTCATCTCGATCTGCCTGATCCTTCCTTATAGAAGGAACGGAAGAGACAGCATTCTGTTTCCCATCATTATTGCAGCGGTAGCGTAGGTTCGATGAGGGGTTGACATACCTACGGCAGACGGTCTCCGCGTTGGTGCGGGGGTGCGGGCGGCGGGACGCGGGGCACCGGACGGCACGGCAGCAGGCGGTGACACATTCAATAATGCTGACTCTAAACTGCCGATGGATGCATTTTGTGCACCGCGACGTGTGTTTACATTATCGGTCGGCGATGACCTACTTACTCGCATAGCATTGCGTAACAACACTACTTAAGCACGTTGTTCACTAATGGTGTTTTCCGACGTCGATAACTTATCCACCACTTCGGCTAGACTCGTCTTCAGGAATGCGATATCCTTCAGGAGCCTGGTGCAGTCGATGTGCTCGTACGAAACAGGAGGGATGCGGTCCAGCTGCTTCGCCACGAACGTGGGCACGTCGTCCGGGTCGGTCTCCTTCAGCAGGGTGATGATGTCCTGCACGCTCTTCTCGCCTCCGTCTCTCCGGCGGGATGGCATCGCGTCCAGCTTGCCGACACTCTGGAAGAGTAGGGTCTTGCTCTTGCAGACTTCCTCCTCCTTAAAACTCGACTTGCATATATGAATGATGGTTGGTTCATCAAACGAGTCCATGGCGTATTGTATGAACGCCAAAAGTTCATTAGCTATAAGTTGCTGAGAACCCATAGCGCAGCGCGGGCAACGGCTGTCACCGTGCGACTCGCGGTATAGTAAATTCTCAACTGTGCAGTGTGACACGACCGTTTCCAATCGCGCACTGACTGCACTGTAATAATATTATTATTTCTGTTAGCCAATCTAATATGTTTATTTTTGTCTCAAACGCTTGCTTTCACATGGGAGTAACTAGTCCTTATGACACAGGGAATCCTAGTATAAGGACTAGTGCCAATATTATTTCACATTGACAATATTAGTTCATATTATTAATAGCTTAGTTACGTTTTTTTTTTGTCAAAACGTAAACTATTTAATTTATCATAAAGCGTATCATTAGATTATATTGAATGGAATATTGTTAATAACAATATTTCCCAATTAACATCATATTGTAATACTCACTTCAGGAATATTCAAATCAAATTAATTGTATCTGAATAATCAATTTATTTTCGTGACTAAATATTATGATTTATATGATATGATTAATACAATTAATAGTTTACTAAATAAAATAAAATGAAATACATTACATTACAAGTTCCTTAATTCCTTGTCATTATCAATAACTAGAAGTCCCCCGCGGCTACGCCCGCGTTAAAAACTCCTTTTATTTACTTAAAACTTTTCTTTTGTAAAAACGATTCTATCATTAAAGACATCAAATAAAAATTAGCCAAATTGGTTCACCTGTTTTCATGTTATCGCGTGACTAAGACAAATCAGGATTCATATTTTTAAAACCCGAAAAACCCAATAAAGCGCAATCCGAAACTATATTGATTTTCAGACTTTTTTACCCCAGTTCACTCTTTTAGGGTGGCATTTTGAAAAAGTCTGAAACTCGTATTTACTTATTTATTTACAGAAGTACTTGTGTGAAATGTCGAATAAAATGACTATCCAAAATTTGAACCCCCGCTTCATCCCTTGAAGAGTGAATTTTGAAAAATCCTTTCTCAGCGGATACCTACGTCAAAATTTCTATCTGGATGCAAAATATCAGCGCAATCCGAAACAATATTGATTTCAGACATTGTTACTCCACTTCACCCTTTTAGGAATAGAATTTCAAAAAGCCTGAAACACGTATTTACTCATTTATTTACTAAACTACTTGTGTAAAGTTTCGAATATAAGAGACAATCAATTCTTGTTTCTCCATACAAACTTTGAACCCTCGTTTCATCCTCTTCAGGGATGAATTTTGGAAAACCTTTCTCAGAGGGAACTAACGTCGTAATTAATAACTATCTGCATGCCAAATTTCAGCGTAATCCGAAACAATATTGATTTTACACTTTATTACCCCATTTCACCCTCTTAAGGGTGGAATTAAAAAAAACCTGAAACACGTGTTTACTTATTTTTTTACGGAAGCACTTGTGTGGAGTTTCAGATAGAAAAGACTATCTAATCTTGTTTCTCCATACAAACTTTGAACCCCCGTTTCATCCCCTTCGAGGGTTAATTTTGGAAAATCCTTTCTCAGTGGGAACTAACGTCGTAATAACTATTTGCATGCCAAATTTCAGCGCAATCCGAAACAATATTGATTTTACACTTTATTACCCCATTTCACCCTCTTAGGGGTGGAATTCCAAAAAAACCTGAAACACGTCTTTACTTATTTTTTTACTGAAGCACTTATGTGAAGTTTCGGATAGAAAAGACGATCTAATCTTGTTTCTCCATACAAACTTTGAACCCCCATTTCATCCCCTTAAGGGGTGAATTTTGGAAAATCCTTTCTTAGTACACCCTTACGTACTAAGACAAATATACCCTCCAAATTTCAAGTCTCTACGACCAGCGGTTTAGGCTGTGCGTTGTCTGTCAGTGAGTCAGTGAGTCAGTCAGTATGTCAGGACAAAGATTCTTATAGTATTAGATTTTAATTACCTAACAAACATTGAAAATTCATTTGTACATTAAAAAAATAACGCTAATTAATAAAATTAATTAATTTCTTATTAACATATCAGTTGCGTATGTGTTCGTATGTGCATTTCCAAATGTGACTTCCTTGCAGCTGCATAGCTACATATATCACATGCATATGGTTTTGTTACCGGTATGTTTGTGGATATAAATTCAGCAATTATTTAAATCCACTTTTAAAGTCACACACATTACATGCTTATAGTATTTCTCCAGTGTGTATTTGTATGTGTTTCTTCGTGGCTGACCTTTGTGCAGTTTTACAGTCACACATATTACAAGCATATGGTTTTTATCCAGTGTGTGTTCGTATGTGCATTTCCAAATGTGACTTCTGTGCAGCTGCTTAGTCACACATATTACATGAATACAGTTTTTCTTCAGTGTGTGTTCGTATATGTAAATTTAGCGATGGATTAAATCCACTTTTATAGTCACATATTAAACATGCATATAGTTTTTCTCCAGTGTGAGTTCGTATGTTTCTTCAGGTCTGACCTTTGTGCAGCTTTATAGTCACACATATTACAAGCATATGGTTTTTCTCCAGTGTGTGTTCGTATGTGCACTTCCAAATTTACCTTCTGTGCAGTTTTATAGTCACACATATTACAAGCATATGGTTTTTCTCCAGTGTGTGTTCGTATGTGCACTTCCAAATTTGCCTTCCCTGCTGTTTCATAGTCACACATATTACAAGCATATGGTTTTTCTCCAGTGTGTGTTCGTATGTGCACTTTCAAATATGCCTTCCGTGCAGTTTTATAGTCACACATATTACATGCATATGGTTTTTCTCCAGTGTGAGTTCGTATGTTTCTTCAGGTCTGACCTTTGTGCAGCTTTATAGTCACACATATTACATGCATACGGTTTTTCTCCAGTATGTTTTCGTATGTGTTTCTTCAGATCTGACGTTTGTACAGTTTTATAGTCACACATATAACATGCATATGGTTTTTCTCCAGTGTGTGTTCGCATGTGCACTTCTAAATGTGCCTTTCGTGCAGTTTCATAGTCACACGTATTACATGCATATGGTTTTTCTCCAGTGTGCGTTCGTATGTGCTCTTCTAAATGTGCCTTCCGTGCAGCTTCATAGTCACACATATTACATGCATATGGTTTTTTTCCAGCGTGTCTTCGTATGTGCATTTCCAAATGCGACTTCTGTGCAGCTTCATAGTCACACATATTACAAGCATACGGTTTTTCTCCAGTATGTGTTCGTATGTGTTTCTTCAGAGCTGCTTTATGTGACATTTTATAGTCACACATATTACAAGCGTATGGTTTTTCTCCAGTGTGTGTTCGCATGTGCACTTCTAAATGTGCCTTCCGTGCAGTTTCATAGTCACACATATTACATGCATATGGTTTTTCTCCAGTGTGTGTTCGTATGTGCACTTTCATATTTGCCTTCTGTGCAGTTTTATAGTCACACATATTACATGCATATGGTTTTTTTCCAGTGTGTGTTTGTATGTGATACTTCAGAGCTGATTTATGTGCAGTATTATAGTCACACATATTACAAGCATATGGTTTTTCTCCAGTGTGTGTTCGTATGTGCTCTTCTAAATGTGCCTTCCGTGCAGCTTCATAGTCACACATATTACAAGCATATGGTTTTTCTCCAGTGTGCGTTCGTATGTGCTCATCTAAATGTGCCTTCCGTGCAGCTTCATAGTCACACATATTACATGCATATGGTTTTTTTCCAGCGTGTCTTCGTATGTGCATTTCCAAATGCGACTTCTGTGCAGCTTCATAGTCACACATATCACATGTATATAGTTTTAACCTGTAGTGTTACAGTGTGGGTTATTTCTGTCTTTTCTGTATCTACAATCAATCGTATTATTTAAATTAGTTTATCATCATTTACAATCTTATATGATTTAAACCTCACTTATATAGTTAAATTAAACATAACATTAATAATATGGGTATATTCCTTATAGAAGTATGTTTATCGTTTTCATACATGTTTATATTTTGCATATTTTCATTTGATTTATTGCATTGAGGCTCCTGCTGGTCCATTGAAGATGGTTCGAAAGCTTATTTCATCGACTGAGGACATCTTCATGATTTGTTGATCTGCAATGAAGAGAGATTGTACTTGAGTTACCTGTTTTAAAATCGACAATTATATAGGACTAGCAGCTCGCCCCGGCTTCGCACGGGTAGAACATATATGCCTACAAAATTTGCATCAGTTTGTTCCATCGAATATAATATATTAATATATTTAACAATCATCGTCATATGTCAACCAATTTACACAAAACCTTAACGAATTACGCACCTTAACCTTCCTCATAAACACTCTGGCTATTGGTGAAAACCGCATGATAATCCGTTCAGAAGCTATTGAGATTATTGCAAACAGACAGACGCAGTGATGGACATTGTTTTATAATACTTACGTAGTGATATTGGACGGCCCTTTGGCGTAAAGGATAGTTACCCTGATTCTGACCCGAGGGTCGTTGGTTCTAAACTTAGCTATATACCTACCAATTAAAGTTTTAAGTGCATTCATTAATCATGGGTTTTCGTGGGATCATTAAATCTACCAATAATTAAGAAAGTTTAAAAACAAAAACAACTGACTTCAATGCCCCGCGAGTCAATTTCAGTAGCAAGTTTGAGACGTTTATCGTCATATCTCTGAAGATAGTTATCACATCTCAATGAAATTACAATGGGACCACCTCAGAAACGTACCCTAACGATTACAAAAATAACAATTCGAATCGGTTCACAATTGACGGAGTAATCGCGTAACACACACACACCAAAAAAGAAACATACAGACGAATTGAAAACTTCCTTCTTGTTGGATGTCGGTTGAAAAGTAGCTTACCACCAAGGAGAACATCTGCCGCCGTAACCTTACGGCGTTCCCCGACCCAAAAAGTAGGGGTATTATACGTTTAACGTGTCTATCTGTGTGTATGTCTATAGCATCTTAGCACCCAACCGCATGAACCGATTTTGATTTTATTATTGATAGTTTTTTTTTGATAGATGTCTTCATCGAAAGTGTTCTTAGCTTTGATTCATGAAAATTCGTTCAATCGTTATAAAACTATGAGCTTTAATCAACTTTCATAGGTCTGATCAATTCGAAAATCTTCTTCAACGATATTGTAAGAACATGGAAGCATTGACCTGATGCTGGGACATCTCCTGGACTCTGCAGAATACTCAAATCCTCACCAACTTACAGCTCAGATTTTAAATGTCGTGTTTAGAGTCATTGGAATGCTTTTAATGAAAAGATTATACATAGATCAGTCGGGGTGGTTTAAAATATAAATGTCGTGTTTAGAGACATTGGAATGCTTTTAATGAAAAGATTATACATAGATCAGTCGGGTTGGTTTAAAATATTATATTATATATATAGTTCATTATTATTTTATACAATAGATAATATTATTAGGTCTCCACGAATGTACCTACGTTTGATTTAAACGGGATAATATATAGCCTATTTTCATTTCGAAAGTCCATTCTGTATATTAGTGAAAGATTTTTTTAAATCGGTCCAGTAGTTTT
Source organism: Cabera pusaria (assembly GCA_954871355.1). Lineage (NCBI taxonomy): Eukaryota > Metazoa > Arthropoda > Insecta > Lepidoptera > Geometridae > Cabera > Cabera pusaria. Next base: position 23,408,879 of record OX940899.1, read on the forward strand.
TGAGCCAAATCATTACAAACATACAAAAATACAAATGTTCTCTCTTTATAATATTAGTATAGATGATAAATAGAAGATATTATTAACTGTAGATATGAACCTATTGTAAGTAAGTACCGAAAAACTGGGGTGGCTTTGAGATTCGGGGCGGCTTTGATGATTACTCAAAAATTTTATATTTTTAATCATTACACCGAAATATGAACGCATACGTTTAAGTTTTTTTACATGTTGGCACAACCGGGATAACGGCCATATTTTTTCAAAACGTCGGCACACAGGAACGGTTTAAAGTGTCAGTGTCAGTGTTTGCGCAAAAAAAAGTGCATTGGTAAACTCTTTGGGTATATGTTCAGCCATAAGTATCACAGGGTATGACGATTACATAGTCAATTATACTGTCTTTTATGATTAAAACCGCCATCGCATTTATTTGCTGCGGTTGCTATTTTGTTACTTGTGTCAACATTTTGTAACAGGGGCTATATTGATATTGTATATGAGGCGACATTGACAGGCTATCAATCATGCCCAAGTTACCAATGTACCTATGCTCTCAAGTAATTTTAATTGATTATCAATTTTACCCCACATTTGCCTTCAAGTGTCAGGTTTAAGAGTATATTATATAAGTTTTACTTCAAGAAGAAGTATATAGTATATAGTAGAGCTAATGAGATAGAGTTACACTTTCTCTCGCCTAAACCTACATTGATGCAGTTTTCATAATAGCTGGTACTCTATATATCTAATTATGTTATTTCTTCTTCTTCCGTCCATGATATTTATTTTTTTTAAATATTATTATTAATATTTCATGAGTTTATTTTTATTATTAATTTGTTTTATTATTGTTAGAAGATTTCCAACTACCCTCATGCTGCGACTGGGCTCGATAGTATAAAAGCGGACAGCGAGCGGGTTTCAGGACTCGGTCTTCGTGTCGCCGTCGTAGTGTTCGGACGTCTTGGTTATGTTGTTAGCTTAGACACCTTATGCAATTGTTATTATGTTGAGGTTCAGTGGCATAATATAGCTGTGGGTATTGTGATAGTTTTACTTTTTTAGCCTTTTTCACTTCTGGTCGCTAAGATCAGAAGTGGGATAGGTCCACGTGCAATTTACGCTTATAAGCCGTCTCTGACATTTGCCTTGATCTATTCAAAGTAACCGTTTTGAATAAATTAAGGTGCAACAATGTTTTTGTATCGAAGTGATACTGAGATCTAGTTTTTCGTGAATATTGGATTTGTCAGTTAAAGTGTAAATAAGACGTTTGTGTGGGTATTCAGGGCATGTGATATTTCTTAAAGATAAAGAAATACTTCGGAAAAGTAATTTTGTCGCATTGTTTTTGCAATAAAGGGTAGTTTGCCAGGGTTCTTATCTGCTGGCCTACCATGACCTCTTATTGCGATTCAATTGCGAACCTAAACTGAACTGCTTTGTTTATTCGTACCATCACCTCGTTTAAATCCAATAAAAAGGACCAACTAAATATTCCCCAAAACAAAACCTAATCTGAGTCGCAAAGTTGATTTCATTCATTCAGTTCGTACCATCACCATATAATAGCGATTCTGTTTCGACTCTTATGTGTCAAATCTAACGATTCTGATAAAGTTGTTATATTTCCTGCGAATATTGAAACGTTTTAGAATTTAAGTGGTAATTTTGGGATTTTAATAAGTCTCTCCGCCTGTTAAAACCATACCAACCCATAACAAGTGCTTGAGTTGTGTGGTGGTAATTATTATGCACTAAAGTCTAGACTTCTTGGACGAGTTAAGGTACCAAGGTTTTCATATAAGAATATTACGCTGCGCGACAATCAATATCAGAAATAATATTCAGGCTTAGTATCCATTTACGAATGCTACAAAGTAAAAACTTGTACATACCTCATGTTTAGGGTTCCGTAGCCGAATACCAAAAAAGGAACCCTTATAGATTCGTCATATCTGTCTATCTGTCTGACTGTCTGTATGTTTGTCTGTCTGTAATTCTGTATGTCTGTCTGTCCGTATGTCCATATGCCACTTTATTCAGAAACTGCTAGGACTACACAGTTAAAACTTGGTAGGTAGGTGTATTCTGTGAACTGCTTTACAATTTTTATACAATAATAATATATATATATATATATATATATTAAGAACTGAAACTAAAAAAAAAATCATCAAACCAATACGAGCGTGGTGTCTATAGATAGGTCTTTAAAAATGACATTGAGGTTCCTAATACCATTTTTTCTCAGTCAGTCATTTAGTAAAATGTTCCTTTCTTCCCCCCTCCAACTTTTCAAGTAAGGGAGTGAAAAATCTTTAAAAATATATATCATCATCATCGTCATCATCAGCTTGTATCAGTCCACTGCTGGACATAGGCCTCTCCCAAGATGCGCCACTGAGCCCGATCATCGGCTCTTCTCTTCCAGTCACTGCCCACCGCTTTGCGTATGTCGTCGCTCCACCTGGTCACAGGACGTCCTACGCTACGTTTGCCGATTGGCGGTCTCCACTCTAGGACAAGTCTGCCCCAACGGTTATCAGTCCTGCGGCAGATATGACCAGCCCACTGCCACTTCAGCTTGCTAATCCGTTGAGCTATGTCGATAACTTTAGTTCTCTGGCGAATTACTTCCTTCCGGATTCGATCCCGCAGAGAAATACCGAGCATAGCTCTCTCCATAGCTCGCTGAGCGACTTTAAACTGGTGGACCAGTCGGACTGTGAGTGTCCACGTCTCGGCTCCGTATGTCATCACAGGTAGGACGCACTGGTTAAAGACTTTTGTCTTTAGACACTGTGGTATAGGCGACGAGAAGACTCGACGGAGTTTTCCGAATGCTGCCCAGCCCAGCTGAATTCTTCTCTCTTTCCTTCTCGAAGTTATGTTTTCCTAGTTGGAGCGTTTGCCCTAGCTAAACATACTTAGTGACAACTTCGAGTGGGATTCCATCTACGGCAATCGGTTCCGGAACAACGTGCTCGTTGTACATGACTTTGGTTTTGTCCAAATTCATCCGGAGACCGATGCTACGAGAAGAATCAGCTAGGCCATTTAACATCCTTTGTAGGTCCTGCAGCGTCTCTGCCATAATGACGATGTCATCTGCGAATCGTAAGTGAGAGATGTACCTGCCGTTATTGTTAATGCCACGATCTTTCCAGTCCAGCGTCTTAAACATATCCTCCATGGCGTTAGTCAACAGTTTCGGGGATATGACGTCCCCCTGTCTCACTCCTCGACGCAGGTGGACATGTTTAGTTTGCTGGTTCTGTACTTGTACAGTCATCGTTGCGGCATTATATAGACATCTCATCATTTCGATATATCGCCAGTCGACTTGGCAACGCTGCAAGGACTCGAGAACAGACCAGGTTTCGATTGAGTCAAAGGCCTTCTCATAGTCCACAAATGCTAAGCACAGGGGCCGATTATACTCTTCGCTCTTCTGTACAATCTGCCGCACCGTGTGGATGTGGTCTATGGTGCCGTAACCGCTTCGAAACCCGGCCTGTTCCGGAGGTTGAAACTCGTCGAGTCTTCGCGCAAGACGGTTCGTGATGACGCTTGAAAACAGCTTGTAGACATGGCTCAGAAGCGAAATCGGGCGATAGTTTTTCAATAGGGTTTTGTCTCCTTTTTGAAAAACAAAACCACCATGCTTCTGTTCCATGCCTGTGGAGTTCTCCCAGTAAAAAGAACGGAATTAAATAGCTGCTGCAGCTGTTGAACTGCTGGAGCTCCTCCGGCTTTTAAAAGCTCCGTTGTGATTCCGTCTTCTCCTGGGGCTTTTCCATTTTTGAGTTGTTTAAGGGCCATCACGATTTCGTCTCGGCTAATTTCGGGCAGATCTTCTGTGAAGTGGCGGGTTAAGGTGGCTCTAGAATCCTCAGTATCGGGTTCGGGCCTTGAAGCATGCGATGCGTAGAGAGCCGTAGAAGTCTTCAACTTCCGACAGAATCTCCGGCTTGGATGCGATGACTTTCCCCGTTGACGTTGTCAGCTTTGTGAGGTGGCTTCTACCCAGAGGCTGGACGAACACTTTCGACCCCCGATTCTGCTCAATTGATTCTTTAATCAAGAGCGTGTTAGAGGATCGGAGGTCGCGTCGTACCAGCTTCTTTATGGATTTGTTGCGCACCAGGTTAGTTGACAAAGCTGACAAAGGGTCTGTTCGTCTCTCTTCCATTAGCCGAAGTGTTTCTGCCGAGAGTTTGGACTTTTTGCCCGTACGCTTGCTCTCGCAAAACTTCGTCCCTTCATCCCTGAGGATTTCCCCACCACTTCTTCGAGTTTCTGGTCTACGTCATCTGTGGTTTCCAAGGCAGCGAATTGATTTTCCAATTTTAATTGGAATGTTTCGGACCCAACAACGGTTTGGAGTAGGTTCGGACGGAGCGTAGATTCATCAATCGGAATCTCTCGGCTTTAAAGTCGATATCCAGAGTGCCTCGTACAAGTCGGTGATCACTTCCAGTATTAAACCTAGTGATCACTGAGACGTCTCTGAATATGCGCCGTTTGTCCGTAATGATGAAGTCAATCTCGTTTTTAGTCACAAAGTCGGGGCTTTGCCACGTCCATTTCCTTTGGGGCTGTTTCTTGAAGAACGAGTTCATCAAGAAAAGCCCCTCTCTCTCGAGGAAATTGACGAGCATTTGTCCCCTGTGATTCCTACTCCCAAATCCGTTTGGTCCTATAGACGATTCGCCGCAAGTTTGTACTCCCACTTTGGCGTTAAAGTCTCCCATGACAACGTTGTAGTGAGCCTTGGAGGTGGTGTGTAAAGCTCTGGAGATATCTTCATACATGCTCTCCACCTCATCATCCAAGTGTGTCGAGGTCGGTGCGTAGACCTGGATAACCTTGAGGCTGTACCTCTTGGTTAACTTAATTATGAGGTACGCTACCCTGGTCGACACACTGAATATTTTTACAACGTTGTCACTGAGAACCTTGTTGACCAGAACCCCGACGCCGCCTTGGGATGGCTGATCTCCTTCTCTGTAGTACATAAGATGGCCCGATTCTAAGGTTATGGTGTCCTCTCCCTGTCTTCGGACTTCACATAACCCCAGAATGTGCCATCTTATGTGTTTCAGCTCCTCCTCTAGCTGCGCCAGATGATCGTCCAGCCGAATCGTGCGTCCATTGTACGTTGCGAGAGTCAGTTTGTTCTGGCGGCCTACCGTAACCCGGGGATTCTTAGCACCCCCTGCCCTGCCGTTACCGTGACCGCCGCCGTAGTCAGGAATAGCAGGGCGGCCGGGAACTGGGGGCCGCGGCTTAATGTGACTTTCCATTTTGGTTTCATCCCTTGGGAGGGATATGCCCTAATCGCCATGCTAGGCAGGCGTGTTGGCGATCGCAGGACGTAGCTTCTCGCACCGGTGACGCTGCTGCCCGTCACCGGCCTGTAGAATTTGGCCACGCCATAGATATGAAATGGTTATACCGCCATTTGTCGGTCGCCAGAGCCCCGTCTGTTGGTCAGCAGGATGCACCACGGGCAGGTGAGGTTGGCTGGGAGCACCGAGGTCGTATTTGTGCTCCCTTACATCCCCACATTAAACATATATATGCTGTAGATAAAAAAAACTTTTAACGAAACTTGGTTTGAACGAGATACAGTCCGCAGTTTTTAAGATATAGCGACCGCAAATATAACTTTGTTTTTCATACCTACAAACACTATGAAAAATAAAATTAATTTTTTGGTGATGAAAAATTATAGTTATAAATTACTCTACTGTGTAACGGAACTCTACTAGTGCGAATGCGACTTGCACTTGACCAGTTAATTAGATCAATAACACTAATTAACTACTTCTCAAATCACCTTCAAAACAACCGCGCTTGCGTCTGTACTCTATTATTAGGGCGATTTGATATAACGTAAACATTTCCCGCAACGGAAATGTTTACATTAATATCAAATCGCCATGACAGAGAACGCGTTCAGAACCAACAAACAATACCATACAAAATCTTTTATGTGGAGATTTTGTGATTTTGATGTCCTCAAATTCATGTAGGTTGATTCTTTTTACGATATTTAAATAACAGCATACTGATTCATTATAATGAACAAAAACCTATATTTTTTCATAAACTCAAACATTTCATTTTACCGTAACTTTCCGTTAGAAGATGATGATTAGGTTTTAGAACGCAGCCTTGTAGTTGACTCGACACTAGTGATGTATTTTGCAATTCAGTATCGAACTTTCGTTCATTCATTCTAGTGGCAGCGATCCACATTAGGTTTTGTTTAATTAAGATGATGATTAGGTTTTAGAACGCAGCCTTGTAGTTGACTCGACACTAGTGATGTATTTTGCAATTCAGTATCGAACTTTCGTTCATTCATTCTAGTGGCAGCGATCCACATTAGGTTTTGTTTAATTAAGCGCATAGTACGAAAGAAAACGATCCAGTTAACACAATCGTCCTATGTCTGTGTACAAATCACACACTCACCATTTTCAATCCACACACCCTCTCACACTCATACACTCACTTTCACATTTAATACACCTAGAGGACTCACTTTTACACTACATGTTAAATAAAACGGTTTAATTTTAGTTTTGTTTATACGTTTAGATATCTTAGTATAAGATTTAAATTGTATTCAATTGTTTTGTAAGTATGGCTAACTGCTAACCTTCGGGGGAGAGCGCTGTATGCTGAAACACAGGTGATGAGCCTATCTCAGCAGCAGATACTCAAGAATGAACATGATCATAATAGCCTCACAACTTCTAGTATAATGATTGTAACAATTTTTCGAAATAAACGATTTATTTATTTTATTATTTATTTATTTTATTATTTATTTATTTATTGTTTCGTGTGATACTACCGTGCAACATAGCTGATAATGCTCGTCGGAAAGTAAACGCGGCGGACAGGATTATTCGAGTATGGTTGGTGTGGACAGGTATGATTGCAATGTTACTTTTGTTTCGTTACTCGACTATGCGAAGAGATTGACTGTGTTAAATAATTGGGCAAGCCCAAGAGATTTAGATACGAGTAATTGTCTACCTAGAAATCAATATATATAATTGTCTACGTCAAATCATTGTGCGACAACCTATAATAGGTCGTGTTAACATTTGTATTTGCTGTTACACCCACAAGGCGACATTGATATTACTTTGAGTGATGTTCATAAGGTTTAAGCGCCAAGGTATTTGTTATAGGCAGACTATAGTCATGCCGACAAACGAGTGCTGTACATGGGCTGTTACCTACATTCTATTAGTGTTATTTGTCAATACGTAGTACAATTATTATGGTACGATCCCAGTTTAGACCGTGCAGTAGTAGTAGTAATGATAAGTTGAAATACTTAGTAAAAGTTTTAAGTAACATTTATAAGACACAAAGTACAATAAATGTAAGGCGATTTCATTCATCCGTGTGTGTCTGTAACGTACTCGCAGTAGGTTATTGTAAAATATACTAAGTTGCAAAAATAAGTAAAGTGAGTAAGTGTTCCGTACAATTACGAGTATGTTATCGTGACGAACGGACCTAGTCTTTACCTACATGCCTGGTGACAACGTACAGGGTTTGGTGTACGATATGAAGTTAAGTAAAAATAAAGTTTAGTTACTTCGAAATCTTGTGATATTGTTAGTTTTTGCGGTATTGTTGTGAGTACTTCATGACATGAGCAGTTTAGTTCTGGCAGTAAACTGATGGCGTTGTTTCGATGGTCAGGTTGGGCCGAACGTAGGAAACTTGAAGCTGGTGAAATATAAGACTTACAGCGGCTATAAAACAAGTTATAAATGAGGTGATAGAAACAGTAAGTAAGTTACTTACTACTTATGATGCAAACCGTATTTTAGTTTGATTTTATTTCTATTACTTGCGAAGCGTTATTCAACACTGGTGAGTCATTTTTAGCCCCGACATTACGGCTATTCTGTACACCGACATTGTGGTAACTTGTTATTTAAGTAGTCCCGACATTGCAACTATTTTGAGTGTTTATTTTGTATTATGACTATTGAGTGTTTATTTTGTATGGTGACTATTGAGTGTTTATTTTTGAGTAGTTATTTTGTACCCCGACATTGTGGTACTCGCGGCCCCGACATTGTGGCTATCTCGTGCCTCGACATTTTGGTACTCGTGCCTCGACATTTTGGTACTGGTACCCCGACTTTGTGGTGTTCGCAGTCCCGTTATTGTGTGGCTATCTTCTGCTCCAAGCATCTCGGCATTTGTCGGCGGTCGCACCACTGCGCGAGCGCGCTATGCTGTGCGCGCCGTCCAAGGTGTGCTGGTGCGCGCTCCCCGCAGCGCGATTGCACACCGTCCGAGGCGTGCTGGTGCGCGCTCCCTGCAGCGCAACTGCACACCGTCCGAGGCGTGCTGGTGCGCGCTCCCCGCAGCGCGATTGCACACCGTCCGAGGCGTGCTGGTGCGCGCTCCCTGCAGCGCAACTGCACACCGTCCGAGGCGTGCTGGTGCGCGCTCCCCGCAGCGCGACTGCACACCGTCCGAGGCGTGCTGGTGCGCGCTCCCTGCAGCGCAACTGCACACCGTCCGAGGCGTGCTGGTGCGCGCTCCCCGCAGCGCGACTGCACACCGTCCGAGGCGTGCTGGTGCGCGCTACCTGCAGCGCGACTGCGCGCCGTCCGAGCTGTGCTGGTGCGCGCTTCCTGCAGCGCAACTGCACACCGTCCGAGGCGTGCTGGTGCGCGCTCCCCGTAGCGCGACTGCACACCGTCCGAGGCGTGCTGGTGCGCGCTCCCTGCAGCGCGACTACACGCCGTCCGAGGCGTGCTAGTGCGCGCTCTCCTTAAAGTGACAGTCGTGCCACTGCGCGAGTACGCGCCATGCTATGCGTGCTCGTTGCGCGCTGGTGCTCGCGTGCCGAGCTTCATGCTGAGCTCCACGCGGGGCAGCGCGGTGAAGCGCGATGCTGTCGTCGGTTGCGCCACTGCCCGAGGACGCGTATGGCGCTGAACTCTGCACCGAGCTTGACCTGCGGTTGCTTATCGCGCCACTGTGCGGTACGCGCGCGATGCCACGCTAGGTTGAGCAAATCGATGCAGATGCTGATGCTGGGAACCAGGTGGCTGATGAAGCGGTCGAGAACGTCCCGCTGTCAGGAGAGGACGTGTTAGAAGATTTCCAACTACCCTCATACTGCGACTGGGCTCGATGGTATAAAAGCGGACAGCGAGCGAGTATCAGGACTCAGTCTTCGTGTGGCCGTCGTAGTGTTCAGACGTCTTGGTTATGTTGTTAACTTAGACAGCTTATGTAATTGTTATTATGTTGAGGTTCTGTGGCATAATATAGCTGTGAATATTGTGATAGTGTTTACTTTTTTAGCCTTTTTCACTTCTGGTCGCTAAGGATATATTATTTTTAATTTGTTTTAATTATTTAAAAATGTGATAAACATTTTGAAGGAAATAGATGTAGGCAATAGCCGTAGTATACTCGACTCAAGATTGCCCATCAAGTGCATATAGAAAAGTATGTTTCTGTTTTTTTTTCAGGTTTGTATAAAACTGTTGTATTGTATTGTATTAAACTCTGTTCCGTCTGTTTTCCTTAGATGACACTTGTGTAAGTTGACCTATCAATGTCACCTCATTAATCAAATACACCCCAAAATTTCAAAAAACTTCATAACACGTAAAATAGAGCTTGAAAAAAAAAAAAAATTTTGGTTATTTACTCACCTCCGTGGTGACTATCAATATCAATCAATAAAACTAGCGGTATGAAAGTAACCATTTCAATTTTATATTCAGAATGGATATAAAATTGATAACACGTTTTTATTTTTTTTGTCAAAACTAAAAGTCCACGATTTTTTTAAACAAAATTTACTGAAAGTATATAAGCACTCGCTAATACAGTATTTATTTCAAATTTTTAAAGTAAATTTTAGAAGAAAAACATCCATTTTAATTTTGAAATTAATCGAATCCACCCCGTTTTACGGTACCCTGAATGTAATCAGGGTCGGACTGAACCGGTTGTAACTGGCATGGGTGACATCCGGTGCAGTATTCGACAGCATCAATTTCTTAAGATTTTTTTCTTTAATGGGCTCTCTTTGATTCGCATAATTTTTAGGGTTCAATACCACAAAAGGTAAAAAGGAACCCTTATAAGATCACTTTTTTGTCTGTCTGTCACCACCGATTATCTCAGGAACGGGTGGTTCTAGCAAGGTAAAAATTTATACCAGTAGGGCTATCTCGGAAGCGGAATCCGCGGTGAGTTTTGAATTTGTATTACGAAATTAAAATCGTAACGCGATCGTAATGCAGTTGAATTTCGTAATACGAAATTCAAATCTCACCACGGATTCCGCTTCCGAGATAGCTTACAGAATAGCCCTACAGATACTGAGTCTAACTAATCTAAAATCTAAAAATCTAAAAAAAAAAACTAATCCCTATTAAGTGAACAAAAATCAAGGTCCTGAGTCAAAACGATACAAAGATATGGACAGATTTAGATTTTCGCAAAAACTTGCAAGTACTAATATTTACCTTAATTTTCATTTTTTTTTAATTTTTCGGGAATTTTCCTATACTTGTGCTGTAAGACCTTGCGTTTAGCCAAAATTGACAATTTAGGTCAACCAGAAGTGCCCTATAGGTTTTGGGTCAAAACCTATAGGGCACGTTGACCTAGAATCATGAAATGTGGCAAGAAGCAAGGTCTTGAAGCACTTATAAAGGAATAAATCTGAAAACCGTAAATATGTATATGGGACCTCCGGGAAATCTCCCGGGAATTCCCAACTGCTTGCACGTGCCTTCCCTAGAATCTATTGTTAAGATATGGTACGGAAAGGCACTTGATGGTCCAGCGGTTTGCTGATAGCTGGGAGATAGGATTGGTTAACAATTCCCGGCTATAGACAGTGGCGGCAAACTATGACCCCTTTATTACTGGGTCATGCTACGGTAATTGTATCTAATAAAATGATGATAAAGTACTTAACTTTTATATCAGCGGTCAGCTATGGCACCATTGACCGCGATTCACATTTGAGTACTATCAAGTCAGAAGCCTTGTGTTGGTTATAGCATTACTTTTATTTGTGGTAAAACAAAGTGTGATTTAGTCACTTTTCATACTAAGATCACAGCATGTATATTAATATTTTTACTATTCTCTTTGAGAATTCACACCTAACTTTCTGTATGAATTTGGTATGAACTGACAATAAAAATTCTGGTGTCAAACTCTTCTGACAATAATGGTGATCTAATAATCTATGTTTGAAACATAAACATAATTCAAAAACATTGATCACCAAGATAAAAACATCGGCAAAAGAGTTTTAACATCATACCAAACAGGTTGGCATAGGGTCGCCACATGTAGTTTAACAACAAAATGTGTAGCTGAGCACATGTTGGTGCAATACATTTTCTATGGATCCAACTACAAAGTTAAGTTTGTCCTTTAACCTAGTCTGAGATGTTGGTACGGAAACCCTGAGGCTTCCGTACCAACTTCGCCTACTGATAGGCGAGTCCAACTCGACTTAGCTAGTTTTAAGGTTTCCATAGCCGAATGTCAAAAAAAGGTACCCTTATAGATTTGTCATGTCTGTCTGTCTATCCGTCCGTATGTCACAACCATTTTATTCCATTCCACTATTAACCCTACATAATTGAAACCTGGTAGGTAGATCGATATATTCTGTGAACTGCTATCAGTTTTTGCTGGCAAGCAACCCTGGCGCTGCTAACATCATAGTACTGTGCTGTGTATTTAATTTAACCACGAAAATTAGTAAACAACAGTAAAAACTATCTAACGAATTACAAACATCGGCTTTACTTTAATATACTACTATCGATTTAATGGGGGAGTAGGGGTCGGGTGGTGGAGGGGAAGGTGAAAAACCCTCCCCTTGAAGGAAAAGTTGCGGGGGGGGCTTCAAATGTTATGAATATTTGGCGCCAATAATCTACAATGCGGTTCCAATCTCAATTCGAGACATAAGTAATGTTCATGTGTTTAAAACAAAATTGTATGAATATCTTATCGACAAGGCATACTATTCAGTTGAAGATTTTTTTAAAGAAAATAACATAATTTTAGACTTTTAACATACTTTTATTATTATTTTATATTACCTTTTAATTATAGTTGTGCTTGTATACTGACTAAGTAGGACCTAGAGACACGTTTTGACATCAATGTAATTAAACAACTCTGTAACCTAGGACCACAAGCTAAAATAAATTCATTCATTCATATCATATATTAAAATTTTGAGTTTGGGTATGTAAAATTATACCTACCCCACAAAGTTATTTTTTTACAACCCGGGAATCCTTCCTGGGTTGAGTCGCCTTAAATAGGAGAGCACTGCTAGTTACTGTTTGTCGTTTCACAAATGTACTTGTACTTAATAATTTCAAGGTCGAACACTAAGGCAAAACACTGGGGAACAGTGCGCCGACGAGCGTAGTGAGGAAGGGAGCCGCGGCAGCGGCCGCGCGTTACTAGAGCCAACGCTATGGCGTTTAATTTATCTATAAAATATCTATCTTATTTACAGGTAAAAGTTAATTTATTTCCATACAACATTTTCGATAACTATGTTGCCGCTGTTTTCCCATAAGGGGGGTCCTCCTCCAACCTCCCCCTCCCCTCTTCTGATCCTCTCCAGCCTTCAAATTATTAATAATTTTTCATACTTAACCTTAAAATTTTATATATTCATAACTTCATAACTTTTGAAGGGGGGAGGGCTCCGCAACTTTTTCTTCAAGAGGAGTTTTTCCCCTTCCCCTCCCTTAAATCGACGGCCGGTATACTAAAGTTGAACCTTTATTTTAAACGCGAAAATTAGTAAACAACAGTGAAAACCATCTAACGATGTAAAAACATAAAGAAAACTAACCTGCAAAATACCTAACCGGTGGGGGAACCTTTGTTACCAAGAAACCATGACGGTGACCCATGTGACGAATTTCACATTAATACACCACTTTAACATCCGTTACACACTTTTCAAACAGTATTTCACCTTTATTGTTCACTTCGGCAACTATATCTATTTACAAAAAACCCAAACCAATAATTCTACAATCTACAACTTTTATCAAAACATCGACTAAGAGAATCATAGAGAATATAATACTACGTTAAACATCGACACGAACGAACAATGCTGCCAATAAAATTTTCTCGATTCCCCGATTCGCTGTTGTGAATTCCCCGAAATTCCCCGCTTTTTTAATGCACACCCCAAAAATTCCTCGAAATTATAATTTTGGAATAAAAACACTGTTTCACACAAAATAAAATCTTCAGAGGACTATATTTATTTGGAATAGTATATTATTCACCATATTTTCGCATTAATCATATTTCGATTTG